>CM038471.1:24511264-25011264 GCA_021464415.1 Lonicera japonica
TCCACCCACCAAAAATCTCATTTTGCAGAAGAAATCAAATAGTAACAATATTGGTTTGAGTGATTAAGCATAAAAAATCATGGTTAATGAGTTTAATAATATAGAAATGGAAGTGTTGAAGAAGCTCAAAGATGGTGGTGAAGTAGAAGAGAAAGATAAATATGGTGTTATATTTGGTGACCTAAATGATAAAGATAGATCAGAAGAGGTATATTTGTTTCAGTGTTACCTTATATTTGTGCATTTTAATTTTTCATTTGATGAATGTTGTAAAATCATAATGAAAAAGTTTGTCCAAAAAAAACAGAGGTAAAACAGAGCTAGGGGTTTTAAACCCATCAGTTGCTCTCTCCCCACATTAGGCGAGTGATATGCACATCACTCACCCCACATTGGCTGAGTGGTGTAACAGAGCTCTGTATTGGTATTTTCTGGATAATTTCTTACTTATATAATTAAAATATTGCAGGACCCAAATTGCCTTGATTCTTCTATTTGGAACGATATTTCTCTTCTTGAAGAAATTGATTTGACCGCAATTAAATTGGAAGCAACTAGTAAAGTTCCTTATCCCGATGTCGATGAAGAAGCCATGAAAATAGAGCCTCATTCTCAAATCCAAATGAAATGTGATGACCTTAATTTGGACGGCGAGGAAGGAAAGAATGTAATTGATGGAGAGCCTAATAATCCGAGTTGTGCCGACCAATCATTTAATGTTAGTGTGTCTAATAGTTTTAACATCTTAGATTCTATGGAGAACGACTATAACCCAACAAAATCTATCGACGTGGCTCATATGTTTATAACAGAAAAAGTAAGTATAATGAGTACTTAACTAACAACTTTACTGTACTTATTTTCCTATAAAATATAAAAATCACTAATTTATTCAATTTTGGTTTCCATAGATATTTGAATCTCGCCATGCTCTAGTAGATTGGTGTCAAAGTAAAGGAAATGTGATCAACACTATAATCGTGACCCAAAAGTCAGACCACGGTACTAGTAAAAGGAGGCCAAGGCTATATTTGGGTTGTGAAAGAGGAGGCAAATATCGTAATAACCGCAAAGAGGGAAAAAAACATGAACCGAAGAGAGATAGTGCTACAAGAAAATGTAATTGCCCATTTTTAATTCGTGGTTTGAATCTTGGTGGAGATCGATGGAAGGTACATGTGAAATGTGGAGTTCATAATCATGAGTTACCAAAAACTCTAGTGGGGCATCCATATGCGGGAAGATTGAACAAACACGAAAAGAAAATTCTGAGTGAAATGACAATTGCTGGAGTAAAACCAAAAGAGGTTCTTTGTGGAATCAAAGGTCGTGATGAGACGAATGCTTCCACGATAAGGACTATTTACAATGCGAAGGCGAAGATGAGATTGCATGCTATGGAGGGAAGGAGTGCCATTCAACAATTGATGAAAATTCTAGTGGATAATCATTATGTTTATTGGCACAGATGTGATGAAACTACTGAAGAGGTTTTGGACCTCTTTTGGGCTGAACCCAATTGTATTTTGTTGGCCGAGCAATTTTTCTCTGTGATTATAGTTGATTGTACTTATAAAACAAACAAGTACAAGATGCCCTTATTTGCTATGGTGGGACTTACATCGACAAACAGAACGTTCTCTATTGCCCACTGTTTTATGTATAAGGAGAAGGAGGAGAATTATCATTGGGCTCTTCTAATGTTAAAAAGGTTGTTCGAGCCCCATGAACTTCCAAGCGTCTTTGTAACGGATAAGGAGTCCGCTTGTATTAGTGCCATCGGTAATGTTTTCCCGGATGCCCGTCGCATGTTGTGCTCATTCCATATTTCAAAAAATGTAGAACAAAGATGTAAACCTTTATTTCAATCGGGTGCTGTTCGGAATTCATTCATTCACGGTTGGAGTAGTATTATGATGACATCATCGAAAGAAGACTTCTTTCTAAGGTGGGAAGAATTCAAGAAAGACTGGAAGGAGTTTCCAAAGGCCATAGAGTACTTGTCGGACAATTGGTTTCAACAAAGAGAGTTGTTCGTGTTAGCGTGGACGAATGAGATAAAACATCGTGGAAATAGGACGACGAATAGAGCCGAAGGTTCGCACGGCAAGTTGAAAAGGCACCTTGAGTCGGGTGAGGGAACTTTCTCAACTGTTTTTGCGGGGATGGCCAATATGTTGTGTTTACAAATTAATGAAGTTAAAGCCGTTTTCGAGAGAAGCCTTGGTGCGATAAAAGAAACACACCGCAGTTTTTTATTGAAACAACTTAGGGGAAATATATCACTTTTTGCTTTAGACTTGATAAAGGATGAGGATGTCAGATCGAATGATATTGGTATAGATCCATCGTCGTGCGATCACGTGCTTCGTACGGTTTATGGTTTGCCATGTGCACACGAGTTGGTGTTATATCGTCGTGCAAATCGGCCCATACCATTGGATGCGGTTGATGATCATTGGCAAAGGTTGACAATCGTACCAAAAAAAGAGGATGGATCTGTTGAAGAAGATCTTTTTAAAACGGCCGAGATTTATTTGTTGAAGAAGTTGTATGATCAATCGACGCCGGACGAGAAGAAGGCAATTTTGATAAAATTAAAGCTCCTCGCTATGCCATATTTAACGTCACTCAAAGAGCCAACCCCCGTCATTCCAAAGGGTAGACCACAAGGGAGTAAGAGAAAATTGTCCCGAAAGGAAATAAAACATGAATCATCAACAAAACGGAATCCATCAGGGTTTGAGTATGCGAAGACCAAAGAAGAGGCACGATTAGTCGTTACACAATCATCCCAAACTAATAAATTGAGGCAAGTTGTTATAAAGGAGAAGAAAGAAGGGAAGGCCGATTTTAGCCAAAGTTTTTTCGAACGTTATCTCCAATTCATCCCCAAAATCATGCATCCATTTATCGCAGATATAGAAAATGTTAAAGGTGATGGTCATTGTGGTTTTCGAGCCATTAGTGAACACATGGGATGGTCGGAGGATGAAAAGGGTTGGTTGCTAGTAAGAAAGGACTTGATTGCGGACCTAGAAAGGTACAAGCATATGTATGACAGCGTGTGGGGAGATTGGTTTTACAATGATAATCGATATATACTAGAATTTTTTGAACCCATATGCAAAGACGACAAGCACTGGATGGTGATGCCCGATATGGGTTTCCTTACTGCGTCGGCTTATAATTGTGTCGTCGTGATGTTTTCAGCAATACAAAGTCTGACCTTTTTTCCGCACGATGAGGGCCCGCGGGAGGGAAGCGACATTCGTGTCCTAGCACTCGTACATGGAAATCATTTTGTTAAAGTTCAGTTGAAGGATGATTCACCGATCCCACCTGTTGCGAGCATGTGGAATAGGCTTCGAACAGAAGAGGCGGCCGCTTGGGAAGAAACTTTTGCTAATAGACTAATATTGTATAAAGAAATGGGTAATTAGGGGTACATGCAAAAGATTGTCCAATCATAAAAAAAGGATTATGATTGGACAATCTTTTGTTAATGTGTATATCACATGTAATTTTTTGTCAATCTTAACCCTCATGTAATTCAAATGACGAAGCAAATATCGTAAGTTTTTTTTGTAAATCTCTAACTCGTGTGCAATTATTGTGATGAGGTCTCACCGATGTAATTTTTTCTAAGGATGCAACAATCATGTAAGTTTTTGGGAAACTAATGAACAAATTGGTCACCGTATCGAGGTCGGAAGTCCATACAAGTTCCACCAGGCTGTGTAGAGGTTATCAAGCTCGGAAAACATTAAAGTTTAGTTCCATATCGTCTGCAGTAGGTATAAAGGTCGGACGTCATTAAAATCCATGTGTTGTTAAAGTACCATATGGTGTGCAAAGGTCAGATGTTATTAAGGTTCCATGTGAAATTATTGCGATATCTCCTACGCATTTTTTTATGAGAAAATGGTGTTCCAAGATAGAAAGTTAGTCAATGATTGGGGTATCAAGCTCGGCACACAATCACGATGTCAAATTGGGTGGGATGTGGGTAAGATGCTCGGAAGTCATAAAAGTTTTGTGAACAGTGCATCGATATAACAAATTGATTTCCAAATAGTTAAAACTAAGTTCGGAATGAGGTTTGATAAGTAATTGTATCCCGTTTAGTCTAAACATAGATCGAAAATTTATATCCACTGAATTTGCTGACAACAAAGCTCGGAAGGAACTTTTAATCGCTAGATCGCTAGTAAGAGGAATTTTAATTTTTTTTTTAATTTATACTTTTTAATGGGAAAATGGTTTGAGAAGCTCGGACAAGCTTAAAGTTCCACACGGACATTGTTTGGGGGTATCAAGCTCGGAAATCATTAGAGTTTTGAGTTCAATACTGTCAATATTGAGTTTGTAACCATCTCGGGACTCATTAAAGTTCCCCAAGTTCCAAGTATCAAGCTCGTGTAGCAAAGGAATTAAATTTTTAAGGCTCCATCACACGGGACTTCACGTCGGCATTCCAATTGAGGTCGGACTGATATAATTGTATGCGGGCCTTGTCGCCACGTGGCGACACGCGGCTGGCCTGTACTGGGAAAAGCTGTCGACAGCATTGAAATGACCCATATTAAATGCAATTTCATCATTAGGCACGATTATAGAGGGAAAGCACGCCGTGTTGGAAAAAAACTGTCCACCTTACCCACTTCTCATTTTTCAAAATCACGAACTCTTCCTCTGCAATTTTCTTCCCTCCTTTCTCTGTACGAGCGACGAACTAAACATCCGTTCTGAAATCGCGATTTTCTTTATTCGAAGTTTTTCTCTCACTGTAAGTCTTCCCTATCCCTCACTCTAGTATCGTCGTTCACTCTAGTATCGTCGTTTACATTTTCTTTCAGAGGGTTAGGGTTTAGATAGACTAGATGAGTCTAAGAAGGTATTTAGTTAGGGGCGACGAAGAACTTGCCATCTTCTCTCAGCGTTTTATCCCCGATGGGTGTACGGTTAGGCTTCTTGAAGCAAACGAGGAGCCCACTATTCTTCCACGAGATGGGGAGATCGGTATCTATACTGTGCTATTTGAACAGGCGGGATTGAAACTCCCCTTGGACCCCCTGTTGTGTGACGTGTTGAGACGATGCAAGTTGGCTCTGTGTCAACTAAGTCCCAATGGGGTTAGAGTAGTGTTAGGTTGTGCGGCCATGAACAGACTGTTGGGGGTGAAACTAACGTGGAGGGAGATTTTCTGGTGTTATTCCCTCTGTAACAGTCCCGGCGATCAGTCTCGCTATTACCTCCGAGCTCGTGTTAAGGCTCCCGATTTGGTTAAGTGTTTGACAAAGTCCGAAAAAGGCTATGACGAAGGCATGGTAGTGGTCGGCGGTGCTTGGGACGATGGGAACATACATAAGATAAAAAGATATATAAATCAGCACGTTGGTAGGATTTTTAGGTGTATTTTTGTCATTGAATTCGTGTTATATTCTGTATTGGATTTTTATACAAATCTTGTGTTTGTTTCGCAGTGAAGCCTGATCGTCCGAGCTCTAAAGTGATTGACTGGGACTCCATCAATCCGGTCATTAATTACAACGGTCCAAAGGGGATTCGTCTTATTGAACACCCCCGAGCTGCTCATATCTTACTGGGTTACACCCCCTGGGACACCGATTTTTTGACGGAGAGACCCAATCAGCCGGATTGGGTTGGCAACACCAGAAGGCCGAGCAGACTAGAGGATAGGCAGAAGGTTCGAGTCCGACCTCCATCCAGGCCTACCATTCATACTGGGATTGCTATCCGGGAGGGCCCTGTTGAGAGAGCGGGTGTGACTCTAACTGGGCTCGTTGCTGATTTGGGGGGACCTACAACGTCGGCGCCAGTACCTTTTCCAGATAAGGGGAAAAGGAAAGCGACAGAGGGAATTGCCAGAAGCTCGGAAACTCCAACCGACCCTGAACTCGTTGACCTTTACCAGTGCGTAGAAGCCAGTACTTACCGAGATATCGAAGATCCGGTGGAGATGCCCCCAAAGAGGAGGAACTTGAGCCAGGCTTTACAGGACGATGCGGAGGCTGGGCAAGTTACCGTGAGGTCTTCTCCCAAGAGGCCTCGCTATGGCCACAGAGCTGTGGTGATTTCCCCAGCATCCTCTCCCTCAGCAGGTGAGAGATTGGAGGCCGCCGATTTCCCGGCTGAAAAAGATCAGCCGGAAAGAGTTGAAGGTCAGGTACCAGAACAGGTAGAGGAAGAGCCCGACCGTAATTGGCGTCCTGTGTTTCGCTACCAGGGCCGAGAGTTACTGGAGTCTGATTCGATATATCGCTCCCCCTCCGTTGCGGCCACCATCATGTACGGCATCACAAAGGCTGATGACGTTTGCGAGCTCAAAGACATCCCTACTGTTCAACTCAGGAATGAAGCCCTCCAGGATATGTTGAAGGTTAATATCCGAGCTTATATCAATTCTTACCTTTATAAATTTATGTTGCGCCTTGTAATTCTTTTTGACTTTTTCTGACCAGGCCGCCCAGAAGTTTATGGTGTTAGATGACAGGAAGGCTATGATGAGTAGGAACCAGAATGAGGCCCTCGCGCACCTGGAAGATGAAAAGAAACGCCTGAATGAGCAGCTGAAGGCAAAGAAGAAGGAGTTGGACTCCGCCAACGGCGTGATATCTAGTTTGAACCGCCAGCTGGGGAGTGCTCAGGAGGAGGCGTCTTTTCTGAGGTCGGACCAGCAGCGTCTGAAAGAGGATGAGGAGCGCCTGAAGAAGGAGAACTCGGACCTCAAGGCGGAGAAGGACCAGGAAATTAACGATGCCGAGCAGAGGGGTTATGATCAATGCTTCGAGGAAAGCGTTGCCGAGGTCAAGGCAATAAAGTCGAAGCTGTACCAGGCTGGGTATGACAGGGGGCTCGATGTTGTCAAGGTGCCTCCTTCGAGCGATCTGAGGGTTCCGGTGCTCATTCCTGCTGGCTTCCAGTTTGCTGTAGACGCGCCTGCGGTAGAGGTAGCTGAGGTTGGCCAGGAAACTGAAGACAGGGAGGTGGTGGGAGCAGGAGGCGGGGTTGGTGATGGGCAACAGGCAGGAGAGGGTGAATTGCAGGATTAGGCTTTCAACTATATTTTTTTTGTGGTTTTTGTATTGGGATTTGTAAATTCGTATGTTATTAAGCTCGGAACTGCTGAACTATTTGTCGAGTTGACACTCAATATTGAGCTCGGTGCTAAGTAGTTAAATCTTTTTGATAAAATGCTTTGGTTTTTTTCCAAAAATGTTGTGTTGATTGCCGTTTCGTTTTGTCAGATAAACTGTGAAGAAAGCATTGGTTCAGCAACATTTTTTTGCTGCTGATAAGAATAAAGAAATAAGCTTAACACGGTCGATACCATTAATAATTTTAACTTCAAAAGATATATTTACAAGTTCGAATGTTAGAAAGCTCGGTAAAGTGTAATACTTTGTAAATTTTCCATTGGAATGCTTTACCTTTCCCAGTTGGCCACGTGCCTTTTGTCTATTGGCCACTGGGCAACTTATGAAAGGGGTGTGCATATTCCCAAGGTGCTTCTGGGAGTGAATGCAACTAATGTCCTCTCGTTTTCCAAGGATATTCATTGCACTGGGTTTTATGACCCCCTGTGTAACTCCTACCCTATATAAATCGGACTCTTGACTGTTTCTTTATTATTCCTCACAGTTCCATTTCAATGGCGGATCTTAACAATGAATCCGTTTCCGATTCTGCTTCCCCAAACGCTGAAGGAGTAGACGCTACAGAAGTGGCCAACATGTTGAGGGCCTTTCTTCGCCTCAAACGAAAACACCGTCGTCTGAGGAATAGCTACGACCGCCTCGCCGGTCGATTTCTTCGTTTGAAAGAACGATTTGCGTCTCTCAAGCGCAGGGGGCCTTCATGAATAGAGCTTCGACAAGATTAATAAACAACTCGACAAGGTCATGAGGGTCGTCGAAGTTTAAACATTAAGGCTCCAGCCCGAATGAATTTTAGAAGAAAGCCTTTCATTTTTTTCTTTTTGTTTTTATCCTATTGTAATGGACATTTTTTTTTATCAAATGCATGCTTTTCTTTCATGTGTTCTGTTGATTGCTCTATCGTTTTCAATAATGTTGCGTGAATAATTTATTCGCTATAGGTGACTAAATCAAGCTCAGCCTATTGATCTCGGCGACACTTATAAATTTAACACGACCCAAAACATAAACATTTTATCTTTACACCTAACCAACATACGTTTAATATGTTTAACATACTTCATAATTTTTTGTAAAGATGTAAGCATCACGTAATTTTTTGGGAAACTAACGAACAAATTGATTTTGATCACAAGCTCGGAAGCAAACAAAGTTTCAGAAGTTGAATCCCCACTTGGTAGGAAGCTCGGACATTATTAATGTTCTCAATCGTGTTGTTAAAATGCCATATGGTGTACCAAACGAGAGGAGATTAAAAGTTCCATGTACAATTATTGTGATGAGTTGTCACCTCTGAAGTTTGTTATGAACTAATGGTCTTCCAAGGTCGGAAGTACCTAATGTGCCTTTGGTAGAATTCGTATTTGCCAAGTACCGGCGGACGTAAATAGCGTATTCACAAAGCTCGGAACCATATTTCCTAATGATTGAACTCCATTTCGTGTTAAATAAGTTCGGACTCAAATATCATGCTACCTCACTCGTGACTTGTTCAGTAAGCTCGGTATACAATTCCAATCGGCAGAAATTCAGTAAGACCTGAGCAGGATTTCACTTCGTAGTGAAGGCAATGAAATTGGAAACTGGGCCCGTGCCCCACGTGGCGCCTCGCGGCTGGCTTGTACTGTGAAAAGCTGTCGGCAGCATTGAAATGACCCATATTAAATGCAACTTCATCATTAGGCACGATTATAGAGGGAAAGCACGCCGCGTTGGACAAAAACTGTCCACCTTACCCACTTCTCAAATTTCAAAATCACAAACTCTTCCTCTGCAATTTTCTTCCCTCCTTTCCCTGTACGTGCGACGAACTAGACATCCGTTCTGAAATCGCAATATTCTTTCTTCGAAGTTTTTCTCTCACTGTAAGTCTTCCCTATCCCTCACTCTGGGTATCGTCGTTTAAATTTTCTTTTAGAGGTTAGGGTTTTAGATAGAATAGACGATTCAACGAGGGTATTTAGTTAGAGGGGAAGAACTTGCTGTATTCTCTCAGCGATTTATCCCCGATTGGCATATATACTGTCCTATTTCAACAGGCGGGATTGAAACTGCCCTTGGACCCCCTGTAGGGTGACTTGTTGAGACGTTGCAACTTGAGGCTGTGTCAACTGAGTCCTAGTGGGGTTAGAGTGGTCTTAGGTTGTGCAGCCCTTAACAGATTGTTGGGGGTGAGTCTAACTTGGAGAGAGATTTTCTGGTGCTATTCCCTCTGAAACTATCCTGGCGATCGTACTCGCTATTAGTTCCGAGCTTCCCAAAACTTATTCCGTTGCACTCATTGACAACGATTTCTTCTCGGAGATTGGCAATCAGTGGGTTTGTGGGTTTGTGTTTGTGGGTTTGAGGTCGGATTAATATAAAATTACTACTTCAATCCCGACCTACCATTCCTTCTGGGTTTTCGATCAGGGAGGGCCCTGTTGAGAGAGCGGTTGACACGCCAACTGGGGTCGTTGCTGATTTCGGTGGACCTAGCACATCGTCTCCAGTGCAAGGTAGGGGGAAAAGAGAAGTTGCCGAGATATCGCAAATCCTGTGGAGATGCCCCCAAAGAGAAGGAACTTGAGCCAAGCTTTACAGGACGACGCCAACGCCGGACAAGTTCCTGCGTCGTCTCCTCAGAAGAGGCCACGCTATGGCTACAGAGTTGCCGTGACTACCCCACCATCCTCACCCACAGCTGGTCAGAGGATGGAAGCAGCCGACTTCACCGCTGGAAATGATCAGCCCCAGAGTGTTCAAGGTCAGGTAGCCGAACAGGTACATGAAGAGCCTGACCGCAGTTGGCGTCCTGTGTTTCGCTACCAGGGCCGTGAGTTGCTGGAGTCTGATTCCTTATATCGCTCACCCTCTGTTGCAGCCACCATCATGTACGGCATCACAAAGGCAGATGATGTTTCCGAGCTCAAAGACATCCCTGCTGTTCAACTCAGGAATGAAGCTCTGCAGGATATGTTGAAGGTTAATGGCCGAGCTTATTTCTTTTCGGAATTCGCAATTTATTTTTTCCTTGTAATTTGGTATGTCTTTCTCTGAACAGGCTGCCCAGAAGTTCATGGTGTTGGACGATAGGAGGGTTATGTTGAGTAGGAACCAGAATGATGCCCTCACGCAGCTCGAAGCCGAAAAGAAGAGCCTCAATGAACAGCTGAAGGTAAGGAAGAAGGAGCTGGACACCGCCAACGGCCTGATATCTCGTTTGAACCAGCAGGTGGGGAGTGCTCAGGGGGAGGTGTCTTTTCTTAGGTTTGATCAGCAGCGCCTGAAAGATGAAGTAGAGCGCCTGAACAAGGAGAACTCGGACCTCAAGGCGGAGAAGGACCAGGAAATTAATGATGCCGAGCAGAGGGGTTATGATCAATGCTTCGAGGAATGCGTTGCAGACGTCAAAGCAATAAAGTCGAAGCTATACCAGGCTGGGTATGACCGGGCGCTCGATGCTGCCCAGGTGCCTCCTATGAGTGAGCTGAGGGTTCCTGTTGTCATTCCTGCTGGCTTCCAGTTTGTAGTAGAGGCGCCTGCGGACAAGGAAGCAGAGGTCGGCCAAGAACCTGAAGGCAGGGAGGTGGTGGAAATTCAATCCCCTGTTGGTCAGGCTGCTCATAGCCGGGTTGGTGATGGGGAACAGGCTGGAGAGGGTGAGTTGGAGGATACTGCTGATCATGACCCTTCCATCCCACTGGATTAGGCTTTCATGTAATTTTTATTTTTTTTTTCGTTAACGTTTTTGTAATGGACATTTTTTGTCAAATGCTTTGCTATTGTTATATATACGTTGGGTTGATTGCGATCGAGTCAAATGCGTTGGTCTTGAAGCTCGGAGTCCCTTCTCGACTTTTAAGATTTTAAAAGTTAGAATTTTAACATGGTTGATTCCATTAATATTTTTAAAATTTTAGCTTCGGTAAAAGGTCGGCACAATTGAAATATGTCATACTTGCGTTGATGTTGGGTAACAGGCTCGTTAAAGTTTGAAATATGTCAATGTTATTAACGAGCTCGGCACGATTGAATGTACTTTTTGCGGAACGCATTGCTACCCTCAGCAAATGATGTGTGCAAGATTGTTTTTCATTGTCGTCCTTCATAAGCTCGGAATGGAAAGCCACGGCCCAAAGGTGGTGCATTTCAACGTCATTAATAATTTAAACATGCTGCATAACTTGTACTTTTATCTTTAATTAAGAAAGAAGTTTAACATGGTCGATACCACTTTTTATTTTAAGCTCGGCTTGCCATTAAGCTCGGTTGGGATATGAAACTTTCCTCGAGTACGATTTTCTTTATGTATGTAGTATACATCCTTTTAGCCGACTATATATCTCCTTATTTATATCAAACTTTGATCTATTCATCTATTGTAATTATGAACCCCAGTTGGCCACGTGGATTTTTTCTAATGGCCACTGGGCCAGCAGAGTGTTGGTATATTCCCAAGGTGTTTCTGGGAATGAATATAATAATAAATGGTGAATGTCCTCGTTTTCCAAGGATATTCATTGCACAGGGTTTTCTGACCCCCTGAGTAACTCCTACCCTATATAAAATCGGACTCTTTAACTGTTTTTTTTTTATTTATACCTCACAGTTCCATTTCAATGGGTGATCTTAACAGTGAATCCGTTTTCGATTCTGCTTCTCCGTGCGCTGAAGGAGTAGAAGCTATAGAAGTGGCCAACATGTTGAGGGCCTTTCTTCGCCTTAAATGAAAACACCGTCGTCTGAAGAACAGCTATGACCGTCTTTCCGGTCGATTTCTTCGTTTGAAGGAAGGATTTGCTTCTTTCAATCCCCGGAGGCCTTCTTCAAGAGAGCTTTGACAAAATTAATAAACAACTCGAGAAGGTCATGAGGGTCCTCGAAGTTGAACCATTAAGGCTCTTCACACCGAAGGAATCTTTGAAGAAAGCCTCTCTTTTTTTTTTATCAATCTTTTTACTCTTTTTGTAATGGACTTTTTTTATCAAATGCATGCTTTCTTTCATATGTTTTGTTGGTTTCATTTTGTCGGAATGTACTGTGAAGAATTTATTAGCTTCAGATGGGTGTTAATAAGCTTGCTAATGTACTAAGCTCGGACTACTGATATGCAATTTCAACGTTACTAATAATTTTAACATGCTTCAAAACTTAAACTTTTGATCTTTAATTAACAAAGATGCTGATAAGAAAGAAGCTAAGCTTCACAACCTTGATTCGCTTAATAAGTTTGGCATTTACTAAAAATTAATATGCATAGAAGCTCGGTCTTTTTCCGACCATCGTGCTTTATGATCTCGGATCTGAATTGAGTTCGACATAATTTTTTTATGGAAAAAATTAGAAAAATAATAGAACAAATTTCTTAATGCAATCGTAATTTTATAAGTCTCGCACAATCCAACAAAAACACTCATTTTTTTCCCTCTTTCAAGGACACCAAATTTGGGGGTAAAATCGAACCCATACAGTTTCGTGTTGTGCTTTGAGCCGCCTCACAAAGAGAAAAATGCGAAGTGACAGAAAGAGGATTGACTACCTTTGAGCTTTATCACAGACAGAGGATTTTTGTAGGTGATGAAGCAATGAATGACGGGAGAGTGTTAACACTCGTACAGAGATAGGTCGCCAGCAATGGTGTGCGTTGCGCCTAGTGGGTAGGGTTGAAGGAGAGATGGAGAAAGAGATCCACCAGTGGAGATGGAGAACGACAGAGCCAGGCGGTGGAGCCGGAGATGATGGGAACAACAGTGGGGATGGGAGTGTTTCAGAGCACAGTAATAGGGAAAACAATGGTGTGTTTGAATCCCCTGTTGTTCTTATTATTTTTATTTTATTTTATGGGTTTAGTTCATTTTTAATTTAACTTTATTAGTTTAATTAATTAAAATTATGGTTGTTAATTGGAGGGTGGTAAAGGAGGGTGTTTGTGATAAATTTTTAAAAAGTTGGGGGTGTAAGGTGTAAAGGGTGTTTGTGACAAAAAATGGGGGTGCATTTATCAGCCCCCTAAGTCTATTTATCAGACCCGACATTTGTGTTGTGAGATATACTACATACAAAATTTTGAGATTCAAATTGAAATCAAATTTTAAAATTTATTTTTAGTTTGGTTTTGATTTCTAATTTTCCAAGCTTAAACTTGAACTAAATATTTTCGGTTTAGTTTTGGTTTGGTTTTATTCGGTTTTTATATTTATTTTTTGAAAAAATAAATAAATTTTAAGATAATACTTACTTTTGTTAAAAAATAATAATTATATACTTGGTCATACTTATTTTGGATAGCAAGATATTAACTTTTATATTTATAATATAGTTTAAATATTCATGATAGTTCAAGGTGTCAATTTTTAACTGGACCTTGTGCAATAATATTATTTTCAAGTCCCATATGTAGTAATTTGGTTTAGTTTGGTTCGATTTTACAATGTCACGTCCCAAACCCAAACCAAACATATTCGGTTTCGGTTTCTTTATTTCGGTTTTGGTTTTTTTTTTTGATTTGATTATTTACGGATCAGTTCGGCTTGGTATAGTTCTGTCATTTGGTTTTCGAATTTACCATAACACCCTTAGTTTCCATGGAAAATATAATGGGTAATTGCTTTCGTAGAAAGTGAAAGTAAAGTTGTTTTTATATGTTCTCTGGTCATAAATATATATAATCATCTTATTGAAATGACTTAAAAAAGATAAGGTCTAGTATATGTTTGGCTAATTTAATTGGCGATTAATTAGTAGACTCGATTGGGTGTGAGATTAAATTTTTTTACATCTATCCATAACTTTTTTTCATATTCATAATTTATTAATTCTGTCGTTAGATAATCTATTTTTATTGTGTCTATCATGTATGCAAAGTTTCAAGCCAATCCGATATTTATAACTATATAATCATTATACTTACTTTTACTCAATTTTCTAAGCTTCATAATTCAATATATAACATAATTATGATGAGAAACTTATGCATATCTGATTAGTTCAATTTTGTGCATGCGTTTTTTAGATATTATAATTAACTAATTGAACGATTAGATTGATAAATTATGAAATTGACATAAAGTTATGGGTGAGTGTAAAACTAATCTATTTTATACGAAGTATAATTTGAACCCATCTCATATATATATATATATATTATAAATGTGTTTGAAAAGTCCAATTCTAACGTTTTTTTCCCTATTATAATTCTAAAATTTTGATGATTAATTTCCCAAACATAATTAAATAACTAAAGTAATCAAAAAATGTTTAAATAACGAAATTGTTTTTAAGAATATTTTTGTTTTGCAAAAACACCTTAATTATAGAAGGAAAATTATTTTGTAATATAAAAAAAATATAGTAAAGGATTATAGCATAATTTTTTATTTTATTTTATTAAGAAATAGTAGTGAGCTAAACAAATGAGAATCTTTCCAATTAAATTGTTCCTTAAAAACAATTTAAAACTGTCTCTCATGGGGTTTGAGCCAGCATCTCTAGCTCTTCTCTTAATATTGCTTCTGCTTTAAATTTGTTGTATACGTCATGTGGAATATTTTATCAACATTTCCTAAGAATGAAGAACAAAACATATATTAAAAAGGTTTTGTAAATATCTTTAAATATGTGCAAATATTTATTTCTAAATATGTGAATAAAATGATACAAGAATTTATCTCAACAGTTTACATATTTTTTCTTTTTCACCAAATCTATGGTATAAAACAAAGCTCCATTGATGTGACTATAACAGACAAAATCCAATGGTCAAGAATTATTATTGACAATCCAACCGAGGAGCTTTCACCCACCTCTTTTTTCATTTTGTTTTATTTTTTCTCTAACTCTATCTAATTTAGAATGAGGGGTCCTAGTTTCATCTCTAGGAGACAATTTCCTCTCTCCCAGCTTCACCATTTTCTCTGACTTTTATTTTGTTATTATTTTTTTAGTTTGAAATGTTATTTAATTTTGAGTCTAAATTAATACTCCTTTTTTTTAAAATGTCTTAAATTATTTTGACATAATCATTCTATTAAATTAATAGTTTTGATTCAATTTATAAACATGACTGTGAAGAATGTTATTGGCAAGATAACTTTGAATAAGAACAATAGTAATGTTAACAAAAAACACTCACAAAAGTTTACTTCAAAAGCAAGTATTAAAGTATTTCAACCACTCATTTAGGCTATAATTTTTTAGCAAATATTTTTTTGGTTTGTAATTTGTTTGTATCAAAATATGAAAAGTAGTAAAAATGCAAAATCAACTCACCGACTAAATCCTCCAAGGTATTTACCTATTAACACTCTTTTTTAAAAGAATAAAAATTAGCTAAACAAGGAAGGGAATAGGTTGTGTGGCTGTTATCATTTTAGTTAATACTTTAATACTCAAAATCAATTATAAAATATACAAATTCTATTAAAAAAATTATCTTAAAATATGCACAGTAAGTGTCCTTAAAGATGTTATTGAAATGCTCAAAAAATAGTTTATTTATTCGACCAATTACGTATACTTTAATCCATAAATTATATAATTGATTAGGCCGTAAACAATGGAGAAATAAATAGAGGAAAGACAAGAATAGAAAAACTGAAGAAAGAAATTAAGGATTAATTTGGGTCGTCTATTTGAAATTCTTCTTGGACTAATAGAATTTCTCTTACTTTTCCTTTATTGTATTTTACTCACTTTCTCGCTATCTTTAGTTGTCCCATCACTTTCAACAGAATATGGTACTCCAACACTAACATTTTCCGGGACACTTATTACATATACCAAATGTTGCAAAAAGAAATGCTCATCCTGAAAAATCCACTTCACAAAAATGAAGCTCCAAAACACCACACCAAAGCAAATTCATTCTTTAACACTACATTCACTTGCTCTTTCTTCCATTATCTTTCTTTTGTGTCAACGCGGTTCGACCAGTGCTCACTTGTCAAACCAAACTGACCAACTCGCTCTTCTCGAGTTCAAGCATCAAATAGCCGACAACTCAATCTTCAACTCGTGGAACACTTCTCTCCACTTTTGCAAATGGAAAGGTGTTGAATGCGGACACCGACACCGTAGAGTTATAGGCTTGAATCTTATTGACCAAAACATGTTCGGAACCATTTCACCTCACATAGGAAATCTCAGCTTCCTAAGGTTCATCAAGTTACAGGACAACCACTTCCATGGCGAAATTCCTCAACAAATTGGCTATCTGTACCGGCTAAGACTTCTCGACCTGTCAAATAACATATTGGGAGGACCACTCCCGGTTAACTTGAGCCACTGCTTCAATTTCAGGGCCGTAAATTTAAAACGTAACCACCTAGAGGGGTTGATTCCTGTAGAACTCGGCTCTTTAAAGAAGCTCCGTTTTCTTAATTTGTATTCAAATAACTTGACTGGGTTCATTCCAGCTTCCTTTGGTAACCTCTCATCCCTCACCCAAATTTCTCTAGCTACAAATAACATTAAGGGAACTATACCAAGTGAGCTCAGCCGATTAACAAACTTATTTGTCATTTTACTCACTGAAAATAATCTAACCGGTACAATCCCTTCCTCTCTTTTCAATATCTCAACTATTACTAGATTTGGGACAACAAGTAATCAGCTCACCGGGACTCTCCCAGCTAACATAGGCCTCGCTTTACCAAATCTGAAAGCATTCGCTTTCGGAAATAATAACTTTCACGGAGAAATTCCGAGTTCATTTTCGAATGCTTCTCATCTTCAAAATCTTGACCTCGGTTTGAACATGTTGACCGGAAAAGTTCCCGCCAATCTAGGATCTCTGCAAAATCTTCAGTGGTTTAATATTGTGCGAAATCTTCTTGGTACTAATGCAACTGATGACTTAAGTTTTATTACATCTTTGTCAAACTGTACCAATTTACAAATGCTAGACCTTGGTTTAAATAATTTCGGAGGTGAAATACTGAGCTCCATAGGGAACCTCTCAGTTCAACTCAATAGTTTGTATCTAGGAGGTAATCATATATCCGGAATAATCCCAGCAGCAATTGAAAATCTTGCTAACTTGTACGGTTTAAACGTCGCATACAACCTTTTATCAGGTCCCATTCCAAGTTCTTTGGGTAAATTACGAAATCTGCAAGTGTTGGACTTATGGAGAAACAAATTGCAGGGACAAATCCCATCCTCTCTAGGAAACATCACGTTGTTATATTCACTCGACTTATCAGGCAACAAGTTAGAAGGCAATATACCAGCAAGTATAGGGAACTGCAAAAAATTGAACATACTAGATTTGTCTCAAAATAATTTGATCGGCCCCATACCCGACAATGTCGTAAGCATTTTCTCTCTTTCTTTTGTTTTAAACTTGTCAAGAAACTCATTGACCGGCTCCTTGCCCGTAGCGGTAGGTAGACTAAAAAACATCAACGCATTAGACGTCTCTAATAATAAATTTACTGGGAGTATTCCAGAGACAATTGCGACATGTTTGAGCCTCGAATACTTATATATCCAAGGTAATTTTTTCCAAGGAATCATTCCATCGGCTTTGGCTGCTCTTAAGGGAATTCGTGAACTAGATCTTTCACGAAACAACTTGTCTGGAGAAATTCCCAAGGATATGGAAAAACTCCCTTATTTGCAGTATCTGAACCTCTCTTTCAATGAGCTTGAAGGCGAGGTACCCAAAAAAGGAGCTTTTGGAAATGCAAGCGCCATATCAATTCTTGGAAATAGTAAACTTTGTGGGGGCATAGAAGAATTAAAACTACCATCATGCCGAATCAAAGTAAAGAAGCCAAGGAAACATCAAGCATTCAAGGTATTGATCATAGCTTTTGGTGCCACTCTGCTTTTTGTTTTAATCATCATCTCTATTTTCCTACGTTCACAAAGAAGAAGAAAGGCAAGAAAGGACCCGGCTTCCTTAGATTCAACATTCAAAAGGATTTTAAGAATTTCTTACCACGAACTCTACCGAGGAACTGCAGGATTCTCTCCACAAAATTTGATTGGATCGGGAAGTTTTGGGTCTGTGTACAAAGGCAAGCTGAATCTAGGAGAAGAGAAGTTAGTTGCTGTGAAGGTACTTAACCTTCAAAAGAGTGGAGCTTCTAAAAGCTTTGTGACTGAATGCAGAGCATTAAGAAACATTCGTCATCGAAATCTAGTTAAGATTTTAACTTATTGCTCTAGCATCGATTTCAAAGGCAACGAATTCAAGGCTCTAGTTTACGAGTTTATGGAAAATGGAAACTTAGATATGTGGTTGCATCCGCAAGTTCCTAGAAGCTCAACAACTTTGAGTCTTATTCAGAGATTGAATTTAGCAATTGATGTGGCTTCTGCAATTCATTATCTGCATGACTTTTGTGAACTGGCAATTATTCATTGCGATTTGAAGCCAAGCAACATTCTCCTTGATAACGACTTAACTGCACACGTTGGTGATTTTGGATTAGCAAGGCTCCTTTCAAATTCTGCAGACACATTTGTACAAGCACAGAGTAGCTCAATGGGGATAAAGGGATCTGTTGGTTATGCTGCTCCAGGTAAACATTTATGTGTTTTTTACAATAGTGTTATAAAACCATCATATTTTTCAACTAGCTATTAATTGAAACGATCAATTAATTATTTCTCTTATCCTAGCAAAAATAATTATAAATCTATTATATGCAGAGTATGGGTTGGGTGGGGTGGCATCGAAATGTGGAGATGTGTACAGCTATGGGGTCCTTTTATTGGAGTTGTTTACAGGAAGGAGACCAACAGATGATATGTTTAAAGATGGTCTAAATCTCCATAACTACATTAAGACAGCATTGCAAGAAAAAGGTATGCAGATTATAGATCAAACACTTCTCGCAATAGGAGAAGCAGAAGAAACAGAAGCCACAATTGTAGAGGAAGAAAGAGAAGCTGTTAATGAAATAGAGATGGAACAATACACCATAAACAAGGGAAGTCTGTTCCACGGAAGTGACAAGTTGCAAAAGTACATCATTGCAGTCCTCGAAATCGGACTTGCATGCTCAGCAGAATCACCCAAACAGCGAATGGGCATGAACGATATCCTTAGGGAACTACACCATATTAAGATTGCATTTCTTAATGATGGAATCAGTATAGACAGATCAGGTGGTCCTAGTTAAAAGGTACAAAGCCTAAGTTTTATCGTTCACTGCTATAAATACATGTATAAATATTTGAAGAATATGGTTCCTCAATCTTTATGTTAGATATAATTTAGTCTTGCAATCAAATTTTTTTCAAGAATATGATCCAGAGCTTTCCCTCCTCTCAATTCAAACAGACCGTAAGTTTGAATTTTCATTGTTTGGTTTCTTAAAGTTCCTGTTTGTTTATATTCTTTATTACTGTTTCCTCATTTGGACATTTTTATCTATCTAAAGTCAAAATTCAACCCATAGCAAATTGAAACTTTCTTTAACTGCTGGGATAGGTTTTGATTATGAGCGAAATGTGCTTAGTTTTTGTGGGAGAATGCACCCGATGATCTCGCGAGCCCCTGCAGATAAGGCTCATTTCAAAGTCAACCGACAATCTTTCACAAGCATAAATTAGTTAAATGAGAATAAAGGGATCTGTGTTAATTTTATACAGCTCCAGATACAATTAAATTCCAGTGATAGTTTGTGTAAAATTATCATATGTTTCCGTTAGCATTATTTTCTTTTGTTCTGCATGAATGAATTCTAGTGATAGTAAAGTATTGTATTTGTTGTGGTGTTGACATGTGGCAACAATTACCATCTATGTAATTGTTTTCGTTTCCTATTAATTGCATAAGTGGCAGCCCAATCAAATTTATTTATATAATTGTTTAATTACAAACATTGGTCTCCCAATTCTACCATTAACACGCTCTTAGATGCTTTGCTTATACTCCCTTCTCCAATGCTTTTATTAATATTTATATACATGTTATGGTCATAACAAAAGGTTGATTGTAGCGCTCTCTCTCTCTCTCTCTATATATATATATATATCTCTCTCTCTCTCTCTCATCTCTTTAATTTCTTAGATTTACGTTATTCTTATGAAACTTAATTATTTAAGTCATTCTCAACATAGTTCTTATTTCCACCTTAAGAAATAAATTTCCCAAAAGTCAGCCAATTCTTTTCATGCTTAATTTACCTAATAAAAAATTATGTTCTTAATCATTTTTCATTTTGGGTTAAATCATTTGCTATATTTTATTTTATGTGTTTTTCTTTTGCTTTGCTATTGTTGCAGGTTTGTCTCCTTTTTCCTATTTTCAAAACATAAATCGGCATTTAAAGGTAATCTTCTAGTTGAATCAATTTTTGTAAGCTCATCACACCGCATGGCTGGTATGTAGAATGCTCTACCGAAGTTTAGGGGCATCAAACCCGGTTATCAACGCTCAAATCGGGAAAGTAGAACCTTGTATACCGAATTCCAATTTAGAGTCATGCTCTAACCTTACTATAAAGGAATAACTTACCAATGATTCAGATAATGATCTGATAGGTGAGGAAATGAAGAAGTTATAGTAACTACAGAATCTGCTCGACTCCATTAGTCCAGGGAAATCAACCCATGTGATTTATGCTTAGATTTCTACCTCATCCTCCCAGAACTCAAGGTGACCACACTATTGAACGCATATTGCCCAAAAAGGGCTCGTTTGAATCGTCCAATTTACATTTGAAGTGAAGGTAAAATAGAAAGTGACCAAACTGCAAAAGTACTTAGAAAAAAATTCTAGGGAATAACTACTTCAACTTATAAACAATGGAGGAGAATCATCCAAGATTGGATGTAAACATCCTAATTCTACAAGGTTTACCAACCCATACTCACAACCACGTAACCTTTGTATATCCATAACTCAAATTACATTTGGCCCATCCAAAATGTGAAGGTCAAAATGCACAAGCGCTATCTGATTGTCAAAAGCAAAGTAGCGAATTTGTCTTCATAGGAACATCATAAACTCAATTTCAATTAAGGAAATATCATTAAGGGAAACACCTAGTTATAACTCGATTGTTAAGTCATACGCTTAGGAGAGTGTTGCTCCACTCGTCATCTCAAGTGGTGGTAAGGATTATACCATGTATTGAAGTCTTGCATAGCATAAAGGAGCATTAAATGCATATAGGGCAAAATTCTATATTACTTGACCCTCCTCTAAGGGCGTCGATTTCAAAAGCTTAACTTGAGATTATCACAGCATATACTAGAACTCAAGGTTGATCTAATACTTGGGGCAAATCAGGGCTGCTCTTTTGTACCACCTAAAAGGTTATGACGCGCCGAAAATATTTCCGTACTTAGGTACCCAAGTGCAGGTTGTCAAGTTATAATACTTGGTATGTCCAAGTGTCGAACCACAAGGATAGTCGGAAAGACGATGTGGTAATTACGAGTCCAAGGTTTTATTAAGAGAATTTAATTATTTGATTTTAATGATTGATTTTAAAGTCTTGCAATAAAAATTAAAATGATGTAACAATAGATGAGAAAAGGCTAAGGCATTATAGAATTAATTTGTTTTGCAAAGTTAAGTAAAATCAACTTCATTCAAAGTTTTCAATGCAATTCCTAAGTGTTGAATATTTTACCCATTTCCAATCAAAAGGGTGTGGAGCAAAAGCAACATATTCCCGTATAAATGCCATATAAAGAAAGGGTGTAAGCAAATATCAACACAAGTGTATCTCTCATTTTTATCTTATAACAAAGGGTGTGAAGCAAGTGCAACCCATTCCCATATAATGTCAACCAAGATTCAAACTTAAAATACACAAAAAGAAAAGGCATAAATTTAAACTAGGCATTTAAGAACTCATTGTTAGTTTCCCCTAGGCAAATGACTTGATTATGAAAATGGCCAACTACAAGGAGTTTAGCTCGATAAATAATAACATTTCATTTGTCTAAGATTGGGAGGTCTAGGTGGAGGTCAAGCCATCCTATATAGACTTATTTGATAAATACAAATTGAATCCTTAAAATGATTAATGAAGTTGTTTATGACATAAATTTAAAAGATCCTCTTTGGCAACACTTTAACTAAGAAGATGATGAGTCTTAAAATCACATAAAGTGTAGAAAGCACTCAACATATCATTAAAGTATTTAAAGATTAAAATCTCAAATTTATGGTGTTTCCATGAATATTCAAAGACTAATCATGCTTGGCAATGAAAAGTATCTTATTCAAAGAAAGAATGGACACAGGCTAGTAAGAAATACACAAGTGTATCATTTTCTCATGAATGCTTGAGATCTATGTATACAAAGCATACAAAGTCAAATCATCATATGAAAATTATCTTACTAGCTTATGAATGGTTGAAAAAATGGAGAAGATAAGGGATTCAAAAAGTATTTAAAAATATTAACAATGGAATGAGAATTGAACTTACATAATTAATGCATTGCAAATTTCATCTTTTAGCCGTAGCAAAGAAATTTACTCCATAATAAATGTAGAGACAAGAATTATAAAAGTGAACTCCATTTCTCTCTAGAAAAAACTATTACAAGCTCTCTATAAATTGAGAAATGAGAAGTAATAAAAGTCCCCCTCTCCAAAGCAACAATGAAGACTATAAATAGGAGAGTTGGGTTGGATGTTAAAAAATAAACAATGCTTATTTTATTTTTGGTGGAAAAATCCACCATCTTGGATGCTTTTTAATCACATGGGAAATTTCACTTTGTTTCTTAAATAACATGGAGACTTCCACTTTCTCTCTTTAATAGCATGGAGGCTTCCACTTTCTCTCTTTAATAACATGGAGACCTCCACTTTCTCTTTTTAATAGCATGGAGGCTTCCATTTTTTCTCTTTAATAGCATGGAGACTTCAACTTTCTCTCTTTAATAGCTTGGAGGCTTCCACTTTCTCTTTTTAATAGCATGGAGACTTCCAGTTTCTTGGATTTTTTTTATCCATGGAAAATTCCACCATTGTATTAAATACAATATTTCTTGAAATCTAAAGACACCAAAATAAAAACAAAATGTGCCTTTCCAAAACATTGTTAAATACAAAAGTGCTACAAGACTAATCGCGAAATAAGTTGGCAAACCGAGTGTGATAAACGCTTAATATTGTCATTTATACGCTCATTTTCGGAGTTCTTTGACGCGTTTATTTCTCTAAAACTACTCGGTCTGCCAACTTATTTCGCGATTAGTTTCGTAGCACTTTTGTATTTAACAATGCTTGGAAAGACACATTTTTGTGTTTATTTTGGTGTCTTTAGATTTCAAGAAATATTGTATTTAATACAATAGTGGAATTTTCCATGGACAAAAGGAATTCAAGAAAGTGGAGGTCTCCATGTGATTAAAGAGCATCCAAGAAAGTGAAAGTCTCCTTGTTCATGTGATAAAAGAAAGAAAGTGGAAGTCTCCATGTGATTAAAGAGAATCCATGTGATTAAAGAGCATCCAAGAAAGTGGAAGTCTCCATGTCCATGTGATTAAAGAGAGAAAGTGGAATTGTCCATGTGATTAAAGAGTATCCAAGATAGTGGAATTCTCCACCAAAAATAAAAGAAAGCATTGTTTAATTTTGGCATCCAACACAACTCTCCTATTTATAGTCTTCATTGTTGCTTTGGAGATGGTACTTTTATTACTTCTCATTTCTCAATTTATAGAGAGTTTGTAATAGGTATTTTTCTAGAGAGAGAAATGGAGTTAACTTTGATAATTCTTGTCTCTACATTTATTATGGAGTAAATTTCTTTGCTAAGGCTAAAAGATGAAATTTGCAATGCATTAATTATGTAAGTTCAATTCTCATTCCATTGTTAGTATTGTTAAATACTTTTTGAATCCTTCATCTTCTCCATTTTTTCAGCCATTCATAAGCTAGTAAGATAATTTTCATATGATGATTTGACTTTGTATGCCTTGTATACATAGATCTCAAGCATTAATGAGAAAATGATACACTTATGTATTTCTTACTAGCCTATGTCCATTCTTTCTTTGAATAAGATACTTTTCATTGCCAAGCATGATTAGTCTTTGAATATTCATAGAAACACCATAAATTTGAGATTTTAATCTTTAAATACTTTAATGATATGTTGAGTGCTTTCTACACTTTATGTGATTTTAAGACTCATCATCTTCTTAGTTAAAGTGTTGCCAAAGAGGATCTTTTAAATTTATGTCATAAACAACTTCATTAATCATTTTAAGGATTCAATTTGTATTTATCAAATAAGTCTATATAGGACGGTTTGACCTCCACCTAGACCTCCCAATCTTAGACAAATGAAATGTTATGATTTATCGAGCTAAACTCCTTGTAGTTGGCCATTTTCATAATCAAGTCATTTGCCTAGGGGAAACTAACAATGAGTTCTTAAATGCCTAGTTTAAATTTATGCCTTTTCTTTTTGTGTATTTTAAGTTTGAATCTTGGTTGATATTATATGGGAATGGGTTGCACTTGCTTCACACCCTTTGTCACAAGATAAAAATGAGAGATACACTTGTGTTGATATTTGCTTACACCCTTTTTTTATATGGCATTTATGTGGGAATGGGTTGCTTTTGCTCCACACCCTTTTGCTTAGAAATGGGTAAAATATTCAACACTTAGGAATTGCATTGAGAACTTTGAATGAGATTGATTTTACTTAACTTTGTAAAACAAATGAATTCTATAATGCCTTAGCCTTTTCTCATCTATTATTACATCATTTTAATTTTTATTGCAAGACTTTAAAATCAACAACTAAAATCAACCAATTAAATTCTCTTCACAAAACCTTGGACTCGTAATCACCACATCGTCTTTCTGACTATCCTTGTGGTTCGACACTTGGACTTACCAAGTATTATAACTTGACAACCTGCACTTGGGTACCTAAGCACGGAAGTATTTTCGGCGCGTCAGAGTGGTTTTAGAGAAATAAACGCGTTAAACAACTCCGAAAATTAGCATACGTATGAATGACAATATTAAACGTTTATCAGGTTACATCACGGTCTAACAACCGTATGTTAGAAGGTCTTCTAATCCACTAATAGGAGCAGTAGCAATGGTTCTTTGATCTCTTGCGTCCCTTGATCAACTAACCAGGTCAAGAACATCGACTTATTTCCTAGAATTTGATAACTAACCTGCACTAATAAGGTTCTTAAATCTCGAGTGCCAATATGATCTTTACACTAATTCTCGGAGAATGCCAATGGATTCCATTCAAATCTGTATATTGGTCTCCATGACCGAAATGTAGTAATACTTAACACTCAAGGATTGAGTGTAAACACAAGATTCTTAGCCGAGAGGGTTTTAATGATCCATAATCCCATACCACCCTAAATAGGTGTATACGTGAAAGGATTTAGAAAATTCTCAAATAGCGCTAAATTCAAAGTCGCCAACCGTAAGGATCAATCAATGGTTTATCAACGGGCTTACATATGCTATACTAACCGATCATAAGAAGGGTTCTAAAACCAAATTTATCAGGCCACCAACAAAAAGGCCACAACTATTAGTCCATGTGGCTTAAACAATCAACACACTCTTTCGCTGCGTTACTCTGATTCTCTACAAATATAGTCTCTCACTGATGCAATCATAAAGATTGATCGATGCATATACTGATAACCTAAGGAAAGTCGTGTTCCATGCGGAAGGTAACAAATGAATAACTCCTCTAAATAATCAAATCCACCATTTCTTTACTTAAGGAATTCTCATGTGCATGCCATGACCCTAAGTCATTCCATCAGTTACGCATTCTCTGATAAATCTTCTTAACCACAAGGAATATGATTCATACCCCAACAAGAGTTCATAATTAATGATTTTCCACAGGGAAGAACAAAATGAACTTACTAACCAGTGATAAATGATATACTAAGGAAATTATGCTAATGGTTTATATCCTTTACCTTGAAAGACGGGTTGAATCACGAACGAATCGAACGTAAGGGCTATTAAGGAGGTACACGTCGACTCCGTGTTTAAGTTTTAGCAAGTGAGCTTGATCATTCTATACAATTCTTAAATCCAGCATAAGGGAAATCCTATAATCAAAAGAAATGAAGGAACCCACATAACGAAGTATTTCATGCCTTAAGCAATTTCCAAAGGATAAATCCCTCAACCACGTAACTTCTATTGAAGTATAATCTATCACTAATGTTCTCGGTCTTAACTAGAACACAAGCATTCGGGTATTACCGTCTTAAGGATCATAAGGATAGCTGAGGTTCTCCCTTCAATAAAATCAAAATAAGATGCAATGGGGTGAACACAAAGAATGGGACTTTAATAGCCACCCATCTAAGAGTAAACTATGTTCTAGTTTCTATTGGCGATAGAAGATTGTTGGTTTATAAATTAGTCATCCATTAATCAGGCGGTTGACTAAAATATAACTTGACAGTTGCTCCTTGCTTACCTATTAGTAAAACCAGTCCCAAGTACAAAACGCAAGTTTAAAACAAGATAAATAAGAGACAAGGATCCAAATTCTTATAAACGAAGTCCAATAATATATTTAGAAATAGAATTTCAATGATGGAAAAGACCCATCAGAGGCAGTTCTTCCATTCCACAGTCTCCCATTTTCCAAGCAGCCTAGCCGTAGGAAAAACTATTGCACGATGGTGTGTCGAATAAGAGTAACAAGACTCAATTTACATCCATAAACTTGAATCTACCCATGAACCCCACGAAGAAAAATTGAAAATATCCCTCTGATACCAACTTGTGATGCCATGAATCTCATTATGAGGTTAAGACCTCCAAGACCCGATTAATCATGGCGCTGTACGTGATGGGGGGGGGGGGTTTAAGGTTCATGTTTTAAAACTTATATAATAGAAAATCTATATGTAAAGCCTTTTTTTAAGAAAATTTTGGCATGTGGAGTCTGTAAAGTTGATAAATCCAAACCTGTAAATAATAAAATAAAATTTAACTAAAATTCTAGCTCCACATCTTCATAGTCATAATCATATAGAAATCAAATAAATCCGTATAAATCATTCTCTCCAATGAGATCCTAAGGTTAATTTAAAAGGCTTTACATCTTATAAATAAAAGAATATTCAAGTTAAGCATACAAATTATACAATTCTAATAACTACATGCATGCTAAGTCGTCCACAGACGACTATAAGTAATCTATGGCATAACAGAGGTTCTAGACTTCGCACACGCGCCGTCCCATGGAAGTACCTACAAAACTGGTTTGGAAAAGGGGAGTGAGCCAAACAAGGGCTTTATGGAATTATAGAGTTTCATATGCTAGAATACACATTGGAAAACACATACAACGTGCAGTATTGAATGTAATATGGGTCATGCTTATAGGTATACTCCGCTTCCATGTATATATACTACATAAGTATATAAAAAGTACCATGTTTTATGCGATGCACGCCAAGTGCTAACTCGTCCCTGTGAATATGATAAAGTATGTATCACTAAGATACTAGTAAAATACCAATAAAATATCAACCATAAGTATACAATAAAATAGTATCATCAATAAATGGAACCACAAAATGAGCGCAGGCACCAATCTTTTAATCATAATCTCTTGTCCATCTTTTTCATATCCAATTATCTTATGTCCAACTGTCTCATATCCAACATCTAGGATTTTTTCAACTGCGCACAGGGATCATGATCTAAGCCCCCACGACTAAGGTATGCAATCCCTAAGGCTGGGTCCCCCCGTGGATCACCTAGATGTGCAGGGTATGGTTCCTCGTGCGGTCCCTCTAGCTGGACCATAGAGTATGCCGCTCCCAAAGTGGGATCCCTCTACACGGATCATAGAGTATGTTGCTAACATAGCAAGGTCCCTTTACGCGGATTAGGGTATGTAGCCACCAAGGCTAGGTCAACCCCATGGACCAATAATGCCTTTCTGAACTCAAAATAACATGACTTATAAAAATAGTACATATCAAGTAAAGTATATGTATTAATTAAATATGTACCCAACATGTACATATATCGCATCTCCATATATATAAATATCTTAAATCGTATCTTCGTAATTCATACAATAGTATCATTATTGTACTTAAAACCAAATATGCCAAGTCCGTTAACTAGTTGCCCAGTAGCGATTTTATCAGTTAGTTTCATAAATAGGGGAATTTCTTTAGGATACAATAAATGATTTCTCAGCCAAGTAATAAGCATAATTTATGCTGCTTGAAATCCGTATAAAAATCCCCTTATGTTCTCAAAGCGTGTGATGAGGTTAAATACTAATTTTACCATTGGTCTACAAAGGTAATTCAACATTTTTTACCTCCAGTAAAATCTCATTGTTACCTACACACCTACCGTACCTCACCTACCACACCTACCTCCACCAAAAATTACCTTTTTGCCCTTCATTTTTACCTATAAATACCCCTTCATTCATTCATTCAAAAGACACCAAAAGCATATTATTCTTTTCATACAACACCATCATACTCTCCCAAGATCCATTTATATCTTCCAAGAGATATAAAGCCATTGGCAATACAAATAAAAGTCAATTTTCAAGGGTCTCATACTCTCTCTTTTTATACCCCAAAAAATACCAACAACCCTTATACACTTTCTCTCCTATATATTTTATTCATCTTCTTGAAATATTGTAATCCTAATTCTATACTTATAAATAGAATTAAGGAAATTATAGAGAGAGGTTGGTAGCTTGTATTATCATCTAAATTAATTGCCTTTGAGCTAATACAAAGCAAGCACACACAAAAGGAGGACGTACTGCCGGACTAGCTTAAGCGCTACCGGGGGAACCTACCTTAATAAAAAATGTCATGTGTTCATCATTGCGTTGCATTTATTTTTTATTCACCGATATTCACTAATTGATTGGTTAATTATCTACGTCTAGATTTTGACACCATCAGTTTGGTGCCGCCTGTTGGAAAGACATTTCCTTAAAGTCACATGCTTCTCAAAAAGCTAAAAAAATCATACATTCACCATGTCCCAGTCAGGAGACACCCGAACAGACCCCTGATCGCCTTAGTGGCTCAACAAATTGCTCTCCAGGTCCATATTAATAGATTGATGGCTCAAAGAGAATCCCCTTTGTACAGTTTAAGAGATGGATCGCCTCTGACCCTTGTTTCTGCACCAGCTCCCCCAGCCCCTGCGCGAATCCCAGCCATTGAAAAGCTGGGCGAACCCCGACGGAGGTACAGGAGGAGTCGAAGCAGGCCCAGTGGGTCTGATGCCAACCAATCCAGTTCTAAACAGGGCAATTCTTATGATGAGTTCTCTGTTATAGCTCCTCCAACATCTCAAGAAAGAAATTCACAAGTTAATGTGGTTCGAGAAAGACGCTTTAAAAGGGATGCTCAAAGACAAAGTGTGAGAAGAGGAGGTCGCCCCTTCATTCCACCAGTTTTGAAGACAAATGCCAGACCTCGAGGGTCTATGTTCGACAAGATCTCGAACAAGAGCTCTGTTGAAGAAGTAGAGGAGAGACTCAGATCAGAAATGGAAGCCCAGCTGGCCGAAATGATGAAAACCATAGGCCACGTTAGAGGGAGCTCGGCAGCAACTTTGGTAAGAAATTCTGAATCCCTGTTTGCAATGCACGTCCAGACCTGTGTGGTCCCGGACATATTCAAACTACCTACTCTAGAGGCATATGATGGCTCAACCGATCAAGTGGACCATTGGCAGCAATTTGAAAATATAATGGGACTCCAAAATATCCCAAATGGTATCATATGCCGGGCTTTTGTCACAACCCTCAAGGGGGCAGCTCGGATGTGGTGCAACAGCCTATCCCCAGGCTCGATTCAAAGCTCGTAAGAGCTTGGTACGAGGTTTGTAGCTCACTTTCAGGGGACTAGAAAGCAGTCTAAGCCCTTCACCCACCTTTTCACAGTCAAACAAAGTTCGAACGAAGGCCTAAAAGAGTACGCTAGCCGGTTCAACCAGGAAAGCCTCATGATCAATGATCTCAATGGAGGTGTGGCTGTAGCCGCATTTATGAACGGAGTAAGCTCCCCCTATTGCTTAATGACCTTAGCTAGAATGGCTCCAAAGACCATGTCTGAGCTCCTGGACAAGGTTAACAAACAGATTGGGGTGGAAGACACACTCCAACGACGCAACCTGTCAGGGTTTTCTGCTCTCTGGCCCCCTTCCAAGCGCCAGGGGGAACATATCCTTTTCCTGGCCAAGAGAAGGAGAACAAAAAGAACAAAAAGAGTACCAAAAAGTTCAAATCTAGCGAGGGCATAACTCACCAGAAGTTCACTCCCCTTACAGCTCCACTGAGCGAGGTCTATGCCCAATTGGAACCCATATAGGTACTTAAGCCTAGGAAGATGAGTACTCCAGAGAGGAAAAAGGACTCTACGCAGTACTGCAGGTATCACAAGGACCACGGCCACGAGGCTAATAATTGCTGGAAGCTCAAGGAAGAAATTAAGAAGCTTATCCAGCGATGTCAGCTCTGACAATACATAAAGAAAGAAAATGATGTTCCCCTAAAAGCCAATGGGAAGGAGCACGCCAAAGAAATATTCATGATTGAGGGAGGTTCATCCTTCTCTAGAAACAACAACAAGTCTCGAAAGGCCTACATTAGGCAGGCCAAGTTCCTGAGCTCAGAAGCATAATTCTTCAGTTCGAGGCCCTCAAAGATGGCCAGGTACAAGGCCTCCGAGGTCACCTTCACTGATGCGGGGGTAGAATACCCCCATGATGACTCGTTAGTAGTAACAGCAGTGATAAGAAACCACAACATCCACCGTATCCTTATCAACACAGGAGCGACCTCGAACCTCATGTACTATAGTGCTTTCAAAGCAATGGGTCTCACTAAAGAACACCTGGTCCAATCGCTGGTCACATTGGTAGGATTCTCTGGGGAGAAAACAAGGTCCTTGGGGGTAATCAAGCTTTCAGTAACTCTAAGAACGGCTCCAAAGCAGGTCACGACCATGGCAAAATTCTTAATTCTTGACTCGACTCCCTATTATAATGCTATCTTGAGCAGATGAACTCTCAACGAAATCAGAGCCGCCATATCAACCTGCAGCTTAACCATGAGGTTTCAACCCCCCATAGGATCGGTGAAGGTCAGAGGTAACCAAATGGAGGCCAGGCACTGTCAATTTGGAACTTTAAAAGAAGTCAGAACTGCAGAAATTGCCATCGTAGAGCTCAAGGTGGCAACTACTAAAGGGCTGAACAATGCAGAAGAATCCACCACCTCTGAGAGATTGGAAATTGATACCCTAGACCTCCGGGACGAAGAAAAAGAGATTAGGGGAAAGCCCATTGAAAATCTAGAAGATTTGTTCTTGGATCCTTCACTACCTGAAAGGGTGCTCAAGGTCAGCAACCAACTTAACTCAGAGATCAGACAGGAGCTCTCTCAGTGCCTCAGAGCTAACGCTGATGTCTTTGCATGGTCCCATGATGACATGAAAATGCTCAACCCAGAGGTCATGGTGCATAGGCTTAATGCTGACCCGGCCTTTAAGCACATAAGGCAAAAAAAGAGAAATTCTGTAGCAGAAAGGAATCTGGCTGCCAAAGAAGAAGTCCAAAAATTGCTCTAAGCTGGTTTCATTAGGGAGGTCCACTACCAAAAGTGGCTTTCCAATGTGGTACTTGTGAAGAAACACAGCGGGAAGTGGAGAATGTGTGTGAATTTCAAAGACCTCAATAAGGCTTGTCCAAATGACAGCTTTGCACTCCCAAAGATTGACCAGCTCGTGGATGCGACCACTGGACATGAATTGCTAAGCTTCATGGACGCTTATTCTGGATATAATCAAGTAAGGATGGCCCCTGAGGACAAAGAAAAAGCATCTTTCATCACCAATGAAGGGACCTACTACTACAAGGCTATGCCCTTTGGTTTGAGGAATGCATGAGCTACCTATTAAAGGGTGATGAATTCCCTGTTCAAAGAACAGATAGGCCGGAATCTCGAGGTCTACGTCAAAGATATTTTCGTCAAGAGCTTCAAGGCTTCCAACCATGTTTTCGACTTCAATGAAGCATTTTCTATACTTTAGACAAAATGGTATGTCCCTCAACCCAGCTAAGTGTGCTTTTGGGGTAAAAGGTGGCAAATTTTTGGGTTTTGTGATAACACAAAGGGGAATCAAAGCTAAACCTGAGAAGATACAAGCTCTGATTGATATGAAGTCTTCCACCAAACCAAAGGAAGTTCAGAGCTTATCAGGTCGAGTGGCAGCCCTTAACAGGTTCATCTCTAAGGCTACTGACAAATGCCACCCATTCTTCAAAATTCTGAAAAAGGCCTTCGAGCGGACAGAGGAATGTGAGCTTGCTTTTTAGCAGCTCAAGCAATACCTCGAAGCCCTTCCTTTATTGAGTTCTCCGAAGAAGGGTGAAATCCTCTACCTTTACTTGGCTATTTCCTAAACAGCGGTCAGCTCAGCCACATGAGGAACGAAGAAGGGGCGCAACTCCCTGTCTACTACACGAGCCGAGTTCTGCACGCGGCCGAACTCAATTACCCTAGGTTGGAAAAATTGGCATACGCTCTCCTCATCACTTCTAGAAAACTGAGCCCCTCCTTTCAGGCCCATGCCATCGACGTACTCACAGACCAACCACTACAACGAGTTCTTGAGAAACCGGATCAGTTAGGAAGGTTAGCTATTTGGGCTGTAGAACTCGGGCAATTTATGATTAGTTACAAACCACGGGTGTCAATCAAGGGACATGTTGTGGCTGACTTCAAAGCCGAGTTTACTTATAGAGAGGAACATGTTGCCGAACTTCCAGAGCTACTGCCAACATTAGACCTAAGCGTCTCGAGCCCTTCCACCTCAAACCAGAGACAGTGTGGATATTGCACGCAGATGCCTCCAACTCTTAAGGTTTTGGAGCTGGTCTAGTATTGATCACCCCTGAAGCTAACACATTAGAGATAGGTCAAATTCCTTTTTAAGGCATCAAACAACGAAGCAAAATACGAGCTTCATAGCAGGTCTGAGGAGTGGAGAATTGGGGGCAAAACAGATGGTGGTTTTATAGAGATAACCATTCATATATGGGTTCAATCTCACAATAACAACTTAAAACAAAACATAAAAAGTTGCTAATATTGTCATGCATAAGCTCTCTCTCAGAGTCGCTTGACGCGTTTATTGCATTATTCTGCCTAATTATCCGCTTACTTGAGATTAGTGTCTTACGAGTTTTGTATCTATTGTCCCGCTAGCTTTTGTTGTGTCTGTGTGTTTATCATAGGATGAGCCCTTCCACAAAAGCTCAAAAATAGGAATTTCCAGAAGCTGATCAATCATGGAATCCCATCGATCATGGTGCAAATAATCTTCATGATCGATCAGTGCCATGATCGATCATGGCCCTGGCAATTGCCATTTCACACCCAAAATGGGCTATTTTAGTGGTTCAGCTATTTTGATATTTAGAGATATTTTTCTACCTTTTAATATATATATTATTTCTTTTACATAGAGAAGATAACTATATTTTTCTTAGAGTTCTAGAGAGAGGGGAAGCTCACTTGTTTTGTTCTTCATTTCTCCATTGTAAGCTTAATTTGTAAGAATGATTTCTTCTTCTATGATATTTGTTCTTGCATCTATTATGGAGTGTCTATTTCTAAGGTTCGGAGGTTGATTGTGATATGATTTTTGGTGATTAATGGCTCAATCCATATCTAAAGTTTGATAAAATTTGTGAATCTTCTTCTTCTTCATCATATCTTCCATTATTTAAGCTTTCTAGGTATTGTCATATTAAGTTAAGATTATGCCTTGTATATTTAGTTCTTGGTTGTTAATAGCATACAACATATTTCTATGGTCTAGAAAGCTTGTAGTCCCTTTCCCCCATCCATGGAGTTTTTTTTCATAGAAAAGAATAGCTTAAAATCATAGATGGATTTTAAATTTGTTTAGCTTATCTTTGACATTTATTGATATATTGAGTGCTTCAACTTTATGTGATACTTAGACTCTTTAGTTCTACCATATGTATAAACATAGTTGACTAATTTGTCCCATAAACTTTATTCCGTTTCATTGTTGATTCACTTTATAATTTTCATTCTTTAAATCAGGATTACTACACTTGCTTTATGTTAAATCGTTTAATGATGAGTTTGTCATATCTATCTCGGATTAGCTTCATCGGGAATGGGGCCTTGCTTCACACCCGTAGCTAAGAGTAGGAATGAAACCCCGTCTTTGGTGGAATGTCGATGTCTCTTTCTCGATATAGCTTCAACTGGAATGAGTCGCCTAGCGTCGCACCCTTTGCTATTGAGAGATTCCCCATATTTTGAGAAATCTGCTTTGTATGAGATGATCACCGTCTCTTTAATCATAACTAACCTCCAACTACCTTGCGCTTTCTTATTAATTTTAACATTTTACATTTACGTTGTTCATAACCATTTATCTTACAAGAATCAGAAAACACTTTAATCCGTAATCCATTCCATTCCTTTTCAATCTCACAATAACTATATTACTACTTGACGAGCCTGCACTTGGGCTTTAACACAACACACTACTTCGGTTGCGTCAAAAAGCGCACACAGAAGATACAAAAAAATTCTGAAACAAAACTTGTTTATTTACTGATGAAAGGAGATGTTACAGGTGGAATATCTACGAAACACTTGTTTAAAGAACAAAACCCTCACTAGAGGTGCATACATTGTTTGGGCCGAATCATATGCTATTGAATGATAAGCAGATATATATATCGGACCCCTTCTTCGCAAACAAAAAGACATGGAAGCGGAGGGGTAGATAACTTATCTAATCAAAGAAAAGGCTGAAGAATTCAAAGTTCATCAGCGTCAAAATTCAAAATAGTACTGAAATCGGAAAAAGAATAACCAGAAAAATCATGGCGAATATCCCCTAATGCTGTCCAGTCAGGGCTCGTTGGTTCGGCAACCTCCGTAACAAAATTAGCTTGCAAATAGTGCAATAAAAAACCGTCCGAGGCAGTCTGGTGATAGGCATCCGAGGTAGCCTGGTCATAGGACAGATTCGTAAATAATGTCAAATCCACTTCAGTCAGAAGATCCCCGTTTTCTATAAGATTCACCATAGGCGGATGGATCTCAGGTGCAATCTCTTCTGTCGACATGAGGAGCCTTAAAAAATCTCCGGGAACAGGTTCTGGAGGATTCACGACAGACGGAATAACATCAGCCGCGTTATTTTCTGCCGATGAAAAGAACCTCGAAAAACCTCGAGGAGGAGCAAAGGAGCATAACGGGTTAACGCAGGAAGACCCTCCTTCTTACCGAGCCTCTAATGACGTCACCCGTACTTGTAACTCTTTCACCTTCTATCCAAGAGAAGCAAAGAGAGCAGTACACCCTTTAGTGGGATTTTTTATTCTCGCCGTGGCTTTAAAAAGAAATGAATTGAGAGTCTCAAGATATTGATGTTCGGGAATATTTTGTAAAATATTTGCAACACTCTTCACCCCAAAAATAATGAAGATTGTGAGATAATCCTGACGAGTAATCACATTTTGAAAAATTTGTGCATATTCACACCATGGCTGACATACCTTGCGTCTATAAGAGCAAGCAGCACCAGAAGAACCTGTACAACATAAGGTATTTGTCATACTTGTGATTTAGTTTCCCTTACTCATGGGTACCCCCTATAAAAGCTATAAGAAGAAAATGGATCTTGGGGAGATAACAAGAAAGAGGGGACAAGAGGCATCTAGCACTGAAAGAATCCCGAAGATGAAAAGTTGTCTTCTTAAAAAGTCAAAATATACAGCACCCCCCGCATGCATCTAGAATCCACCGCCCTCGCACGGTCTAGATCCTTTATTGATGTTGCCATAGGAGGAGAAAATGTGTGTATGATGTTAATGCTGCGGTAAGATTTTTTGTTGTGGTAAGATTTTTTAAACTGACTTTAAATTATTTAAAAAAAAAGGGATATATGTATATATATATGTATATATACATATAAAGCCAGTTGAAAAAGGCCCGAGTAGAATCAAACTATTTATGATTAAAGTCTAGTTAGCTTTACATATCAATATTCCAAGTCCCATAAACTTACGGTCAAGGGTTAACAAAACCTTATGCGTCGATTATTCGAGCTCTCCCCATGATTACCTTCCTTGACAAGTACCCGCTCTCACGCTTTTACTTTGAACCGGACCAGTTATCCGACAAAGACATTTATCCTTCACATTCAGCTTTCAGCATAAAAATAAAGGGTAGGGGGGCAATTGATGGAGTTAAATACTAATTTTACCATTGGTCTACAAAGGTAATTCAACATTTTTTACCTCCGGTAAAATCTCATTGTTACCTACACACCTATCGCACCTACCTCCACCAAAAATTACCTTTTTGCCCTTCATTTTTACCTATAAATATCCCCTCATTCATTCATTTCAAAAGACACCAAAAGCATATTATTATTCTCATACAACACCATCCTTCTCTCCCAAGATCCATCTATATCTTCGAAGAGATATAAAGCCATTGGCATATTATTATTCTCATACAACTCTCTATTTTTATACCCAAAAAAATACCAACAACCCTTATACACTTTCTCTCCTATATATCTTATTCATCTTCTTGAAATATTTGTAATCCTAATTCTATACTTATAAATAGAATTAAGGAAATTATAGAGAGAGAGATTGATAGCTTGTATTATCATCCAAATTAATTGCCTTTGAGCTAATACAAAGCAAGCACACACAAAAGGAGAACGTACTGCCAGACTAGCATAAGTTCTACCGGGAGAACCTACCTTAATAAAAAATGTCATGTGTTCATCATTGCGCCACATTTATTTTTTATTCACCGATATTCACTTATTGATTGGTTAATTATCTACTTCTAGATTTTGACACCATCAGCATGGATCTTTCAAAATTGGTATAAAAGTTTGTTCAGCGTAGTTATAGATTGGCTTATTATTCAAAAATTCTCACAAAAAAACCAACCTATGGATATCATTTATCCTATCATATCCGTCCGTATAGGTTTTATACCAAACTTTGTACTCATCAATATATCATGGGGGATTCTTCTATAATTAACAAATTTAATTTATAAACATAACAAATCAACTAATGTAATTAAAGAAAACACCCAATTCCCTATGAACAAGCATAACATATTGTGAGAATCCGGACTCCCGACCCGAGAGGGAAGAAAGATGGGTCCTCGTTCTCAGTTTTTTTATTTGAAAATCGTGTTTTATAGAGTCGCCAGTTTGTTTTACGAGAAAACAAACAAAAGATCATACGAAGGATAATTCGAAAACGAACTATCTTTCATACATTTGAAACCAGAGATTTATTTTGAAAATTTACTTTGCTAGGGTCCGGGAACTACATTACGAATTGGGAAGGTGTTAGGCACCCAATTCGCCCTTTCGGTCTCCTAATGGATCATTTATTCAATTCCTATTTTAGATGTCTTGCAAGTTAGTCCGAATTGTTTTCAGAATAGTCCTTTCAGGATAAATTCAGTTTAAAACAGTATTTTGAAATCAGACTCGAGCTTTGCGAGCGCCTACGTATTCATTCGTAGAATGAAATCAGAGTCTCGTAGTTCCTTTCTTTGGAAACTATTTTTGTATTTTTGGTTTGTTTTGAAAATGTGTCAAAACGAATTTTAGATTTCTTGTAAAACTTAGAAATGATTTATTTTGAAAGCAGTGAACTTCTTTGCAAGTTATCTAATTTTCTGTATTAAAACTGAATTCAAATGCGGTATTAAAATTAGTAGAGTGGCAGAATGACGTACCTAACGCGCCTGAAGAAATAAGAACCTTGCCTTGTTGCCTTGCCTCCTTCTCTCTCTAGAACTTTCTCTCTCTAAAGCTTTCTCTCACCAACTTCCTCTCACTAGCCTTCTCTCTCACTAACTTTCTCTTAGAATTTCTCTAAAAATGACTCTCTAAAGACTTTGACAGAGTTCCTACTTACTAAAAATACTATTGAATGTAGATGATCCCAAATGGGATTCCAAGAGTCCTATTTATAGCTAAAATTCCGCTAAAAACGCTCCAAAGAGGCCAACCGCAGGGGTAGCCGCATGGGGTGCGGCTAGGGCGTGCGACAGGTGTGTGCCAACCGTACAGTTGGCAGGTAGCCGTACGGTTGGGCGTGCGACAGGGGGCTGCGGCTGGCTCACAAAAAACTCTTACTAGGTCGATCCCCGTCCTAGTAAGCAAAGAGGCAACATAGGTTATCTTAGACTCCCAACGCGTCCGAAATCGGAGTCTTTCCTATTAGTCTTCTACATGCAAGATGATTGCTTTATAAGAAAACCAGTATTCGCACGAGAGTCGTGGATTGGGGTGTTCACATATATAAATAATATGCAAATCCCCTAATTTAATTTGAATAGAAACATGCAATACATAATAACATGAAAAGAGGTTTGAACTAATATTCCCGCCTTAATTAGGCTGATCTTTCAAGGCTCTTCAATATGAGCTCTCACCTCTCTCTCTAACCTAAAAATGGTAGGGCTTCAATGGGGGAAGTAACGAGGAAGGATATGAACATATAAGGGGGAGGAAAAGGGTTAAAAACCTACTAGGAAGGCTCTGATCGATTAAAGGGCTCCTAGCCTAAAGCTCTGTTCGTAATTTGATTATAACCTTTCGCTCACAATTTCGATTTAGGTGATCTTTATATCAACGGAAAGGTAATTCAAGGATCTAAAACTTCACAACAGGAAGTTTATCCAAATTCTTGATGGATTAATTCTAAAAATTCATAGAAGATAACCATCTTCAACAATGATACCAATAAGACCAGATTTTGTAATTGGCTCACTTCGCATGCCATTTTAAATAACTAGAATCATGAATTAGTTTTCAGTTAAAACACAAAAGTTGTAGAATGGATCAAAACCTAGAGATAGGCGTAAATAGTGACTCGTTTGAACTTCATATGAGAAAGTTATGGCCTCCTAAAGTTGGTCAAAAACTCATTTTGGTAAAAGTTTGATTTTTCACCATTAGCCCCTGACTTCAACCACTGCTTCCCGAAATGCATGCATTCTAACCATGCGTTCAACCAAGGTTCCGAAGCAAAATTTGACTTCTTAAATGAAGGTTTGGCCTTAAACGATCTTAAGAGGATAATTGGAACGAAAACAAAATACGAGATATTACAGAGATGGTATATATTGTCACGCCTAATCCAGCCTAGCATAGTAAGATATTTTCTGTTTTAGGCCCAAGCCCGCATGGTTTTACTTACCCCAAAAGGCCTCTCACTAGGAAGAACTAATGACCATATATATATAACACATCAGTTTACCTCGTCTAGCTGATGAGGAACAAACACCCATCGTGCATAGCCTTTTAGCTTCTACTATAGCCACTTAGAACATATCAAAGCCGCCTAAGGCAGGGATGGCAGGGCAACCACACAGGGCCCAACATTTTAAAGGGGTAGAAATATTTGTTCATATATCTATTAAAAAAATAAAAAATTTTAGTTAATAACGAAACATTTTGAGAAAAAAACTTGAACTTTCAAAGTTCTAATTGCGTATAGGAAAATAGTTCTTTAATTCTTCTCCAATTTTTCTTCCCTTATCCAATCTCAATCTTCTCATGCTACTAGATAGAATTAAAAGGATACCGATATTTTTTCCTTCATTCATATTGATTTTAAAATAATAAGAGAGAATTCGATATTTAATTATAAGGTATTTTGTGGGATCTTTCGCAATTGTAATGTTTTTTTCATGCCATGTAAACTCTTATCATTGAAATAAAATTACTTTTTTAATATATAAAAAAATAATTTATCTACTTATAAGAGGTTATCTTTTTGGGTTTTGCCCAGGGCCTTGTTAACACCCCATTTTGCGACCCTCGCAAGAATCCATTTTTCGAAATGTACCAATATGCGCACTGAGTCCTAAATTAGTTAGGACATTAAGAAAGGCCCAAAACACTCATTCATGCATCTAAGAAGTCTACTATCGGAAGATTGGCGTGTTTTGTGTGTGCAATTCCTCTCTCGTGCTTTCGGATGCATATCTCGAGCAAGTCATGATGGAACTAGCAGGAATCAAGCAGCTAGATGAGGGCTTGCCTACTCCAATCAATCTAAAAAAATTTCAAGTGCTACATGACATATTGGAGAGGAACATATCCAAAATTTAGCTCCATCAGACATTGGATCAACAAGAACCAATCCGTTTATTATGCAATTATGATCAAAATATCCTTCGTACCAATTGGAGCAAATGAAGGCCTTCCCGAACTCTGATTGACATAAAATTTGGAAAAATTCTTAAAGCATCTGGGAAAACACGTATCAAAAAATAAGAAAAATCCAATGGTGACAACCTTGCTTGCCATACAACAAGCACCTTTCTTAGGCTTGAAAATCCCTTCGTACCAATCAGAGAAAATTGAGGCTTTCCTAAACTCCAATCAACCTTAAATTTTGATAGGTTATAGAAGACATCTAGGGGAAACACATATCCAAAAATCTGTATGATGCAACAATGGGAAGTCTTTGCTATAGAACTTATCATAAAATAAGTGCGCTTGTTGTGCGGCAAGCTTTTCATTTTAGGGTTTTCTTGGCCTCCAAGGACTATACAACTATATATAGACCCCCCCTCCATTAATATTTTTCATCCACAATCACTGGGATCTCGTAGTATATACTCGAAGACCCATATTCTCTCCATCCGAGAGGGCTTGGGTATAATTTTCTCACTCCGCTTTTATTTATTTATCAGTCTTTATAATTCAGACTCGTGTTTTTATAATTTCTATTACTTGATAGCTTTCTACAACCTCTTTTTAAACCATTTTTCAAAACCAAAGGTGTATTACAAACCGTATTTCTATTCCAAAATAGTGTTATTACTTTCTTACCTTTCCAAATTTTGGATTAGCAGTATTATTTTATGAAGGAATCGATAATCACTACATATTCGATCTAAGTCATAGATTGCGGTGTATATGTGAGGAATACTCGATCATGAGAAAAACTAGTGCCATCTATACCAGTTTAATCAATAGACTATGGTGTATGATAGGTTAACTCGCTTCATATTTGTAATGCCCGTGCCTCCACCACTCGATAAATCCTCTTACTAGTTGCACTTTTGTGAGAATTCGCAAATGCGACCCTCAGGTCTCAGTCCCTAGTGTGGAGGTCTAGAACATTGAAGGAGATTCCAGTTGTTTCATTTGCTTTAATATAGGGGTAAATCAAATTTTTTTTTTCTAAATGCAAGAGGGTTTGTTCAGAGTCGCCAACACATTTTAAGAGAAAACATACGAAAGGTTTTTGTATGGGTAAAAACCAAAGCAAGCCTTGTTCCCACATGTTTTGTCTACGAAACTGGGATTCTATAAGGTTTGGGAACTATGTTACAGTCTGGGAAGGTGTTAAGCACCCATTCCGCCTTTCAGTCTCTAGTGGTCTTATATATTTATTCTATGTTGGAAAAACTTGGATGCCTTTACTAAGAAGTCTACTACATAATTTGTAAACCTGATTTTGGGGAAAAAACGAGAATAGGATGAAAACCATGTATTCCGTGATCCAATTATTTTTAGGTTTTACAAGAAAATCAAATACAAATGACAAAGTTCATAATTTTGAGAATTTAAAGAGGATATACTAATATTATTTCCTTAGATAATAATTTAATTATACTTTGGTTTCAATTATTTTAGAAAGAAAATCGAATTCTCAATTACAATTGATTTGATATGAATTTGAACTTTTGAGGAGAGTATATCAGGAATATCACAATCTATATATACGAGATACAAGATATACTCAATGTTTAGTCCTGAAGTATGTTTTATCCTTCCGGGTTTTGAAAACATGGTTTTGTCGGGACAATACTGTACTTACTTTTTTTGACTTTCAAAAGTGGTTTTATCAGGAATTTGTTTTGAGAAAATAGTAGATTGTTTTTAACTTAACAATAAGTCTATTCAACTAGAATTGGAGAAACGACAAATATAGATAAATGAAAACAAGTACATAGATATTTAAATACTAGAAGAAACTTTCTTTACCTTCCCGACAAAATATATAAGATAGAAAATATAATATGACCAAAGATAATCCGATGGATATAAGCTTTTCTTCTCTAGATACTGTCGACAATTTGACTATATAACATGAGATGTCAAGTGTTAAGAACTCGGAGATTACTTGAAATTTTTATAACAACAACTTTAATTTGAATATCTTTGAGAAATCAGATTTTTTTAGAGGGAAAGGCACCTTTTTGTGGAGGAAAATTGTTGTTCATCAACCCTTGGGGTGTTGGCCGATTTATACTACTTAAGGGAGTTTGTCGCGCGACATTCCCTTCAAAAGTGGAACTGTCGCGCAACATTTGGACCAAAGTTGAGCTACAAACAGCTGAAGTGGTGTCACTGATAGACTAATGTGTCAGGGAATGGATGGTTTGGGTCAGAGGGTTTGTCGAGCGACACCAAGATAAATGTCGTGTGATAAATGGCTGAAATAATGTCCTTAACAGACTGATGTATCAGGAAGTGGATGATCTGGGTCAGAAGGGTTTGTCACACGACAAAGACCTCAAAAAGTAGGTTTGTCACATGACAAAGTTCTTTGGAAACAGTTTCTAGTGTTTAGGTGAGTCTTAGACTAGAAAAGTGATTTTCGAATGGCTTTAGGGTTCTTGTGGGGGTCACGGATTGGGGTGTCTGCAGACCCTCTCGACTCAAGCTCCTTGTGTGACATTCCGAATCTTAAAACAAATGTTTTAGTATCATTTTAAATATTTATTAGTATTTACAATTATGTTTGTGCATTTAATAATATCAATTTATTCCTCGTGTGGTGAATAGTGGAATTTCGCATTTTTGCCATGTTGTTTGATTTTGTAGGAAGAATGTGAGTTAAGTTTGTTTATATTATAAGAACTTATGTTAGAATAAAAATTCATGAGGGACTTATTTGAAAATGAATTATGTAAGTGGATTTAGTTGTGTGAAATAGAAGTTGAAGGGGTAGTGTGTTAATTGAATTATATGTGTATGATTGGAGTGTCGCTAATATTGGGAAAATTAAGAAAAATCAAGAGAAGCACGGGGAGAAGGAGAGAAAAACAGAGAGAGGAAGAGGAAAAGAGGGAGAAGAAGAGAAAAATAAGGAAATTTGGAGAATTAAATTTTGGTAAGCTTAAATTATGCTATTTATGTTTTTAATCATCCTTTTATTATGTTTGTAGCAATTGAAATTGGAAAATTATGATTGAAAGATGGTTTTGAATTTGTTTCTTAGTGTTCTTGTGTGTTGTGATGATATAATTGAATTTTCGTGATCATGAAGAGACAATAATAGATGATATAAGTAGAAATCATGCTAAAAAATCTATAAGTTCGTAATTCTGGCAGATTGGTGTCCCTGTGGGAGAATTGCTATAACTCCTTGTAGAAAATTCCGATTTATGCACCGCAAATTGCATTAAAAAGTAGACACACAGAGATTTCCAGAAATATATGGTAGAGCACCTGGATCTCAGCCAATTGGTACAGTTTAATCCGTGAAGTTGGACTATTGTCATAGGTTATATTCTGGACAGCATATTTGTACTGAGTTGTTTGATGAATATCCGATGTTTTAGCCGTTGGATGATGCTCAAATTCTGGAATATGGTTTATAGACATGTTGTGTAACTACTATTGAAATTTGAGAATGATCAGACAACGGAAAGTACCTAATCTGTGCAAGAGATTCGGACTGCACCTAATTCTAAAAGGTTGTAATGTGTTGTAAATTAACAAGTATAAAAGGGTATACATTTGTGTAATTGTTAGTATATTTTGCACACTTGTAAATGATTATATTGATGTAGAATTGGACTACTAATTATGTTAGATTGGTTGGTGAAGGAACAGATACTTCTAAAGCACCGAGAAAAATAGAACTTGGAACTACGTTGGTGTGGACTTGAGGTGAGTGTACTCACTTGAAATTTATATACATTTGAATGTGTAGTTAGAATGTGGGAGGCATTATTTCAGGTTGGCCCTTGTAGATGTGGATATGGTTTAAAGGATTGTGGGTGGCTATTTATAATTTAGAAGGTGCAGGTTCGAGATAATGCATAATTATGTGTAATAAAAGTTTTATGATGGTAATTCTTGGTATAAATTATGAAATTCTTAGAATATAAATATTATTAGTGGAATATGTATGTTGATATTATGATGCTTGGTAAAGTGGAGTTGAGTCGTGACTTGATTGAAAGAAGAGTATGGAAAGATACGTCTGATGCCCAGTATTTATAGGGCTAGAGGATGTGTATATGGAATGGATGCTTGATGCCTAATAATTAAGGCTATAGAGCGGTTATGTTTGTGATACATCTGATGCCCAGTATTTATAGGGCCAGAGGATGTGTATATGTTGATATTATGATGCTTGGTAAAGTGGAGTTGAGTCGTGACTTGATTGAAAGAAGTGTATGGAAAGATAGAGCGGTTATGTTTGTGATACATCTGATGCCCAGTATTTATAGGGTCAGAGGATGTTGTTTATACTATGATGCTTGGTAAAGTGGAGCTGAGTCGTGACTTGATTGAAAGAAGAGTATGGAAAGATACATCTGATGCCTAGTATATATAGGGCTAGAGGATGTTTATATGAAATGGATGCTTGATGCCTAATAATTGAAGCTATAGAGCGGTTATGTGTGTGGTACATTTGATGCTTTATATGATGGCTAGAGGATGGGAATTGAATGTGATTATACATGATATGTGTGTGTATATATATATATACTTTTACAGATTACTGATGAGGAAAGTGATGCATTCACTGAGCCTATAGCTCATACTGTTATATATGTTTCTCTTTACAGGTATCAAGAAAGGATGTTCACTGCCAGGTCTAGGATGGGTGGGAAGATTTATAGAAAAAGACACTATGTCATTTTTGTTTATTGTACTAGTCTTATTTTATGTATTTGACTAGACATCCTTATGTGTGTGAGTTGTAAATATTTGCTAGTATTATTTTTGTGTTGTTTGGGTGTGACACCTTGCTTGTAAATAATTGAGGCGACTGAAAGAGACCATGATCCATAACTCCCGCAAGAACTCTATGAGAGTGCCTATATGCAGAAGTGTTTGCGCATACCTCCGGGGAGGTTTTTGTAATTAATTTGCCTCCGGAGAGGGCTTATGTGAATGGATTACTTCCAAGGAGGGCTTGTGGTTTTATAAAGAAAATGGCTTACGCTGCCTTCGATGAGGGCTTCCCTTAATCCACTTCCTCCTGGGAGGACTTTGTTAGCTCCACTGCCTCTCTTAGAGGACTTCCTTCGCTCCACTACCTCTCTGGGAGGACGTCCTTTGCTCAACTGCCTATCTGGGATGACTTCTTTGCTCCACTGCCTCTCTGGGAGGAATTTGTTTGCTCCACTACCTCTCTGGGAGGACTTCTTCGCTCCACTGCCTCTCTGGGTGGTCATTGTTTGCTTCACTGTCTCTCTAGGAGGACTTTGTTTCCTGTGTATAAGAAAGGTGAAAGATAACTACCGCCGAGGAGGGCTTTGTGCTTACAATTTGCCTCCAGAGAGGGCCATGTGTGATCTTCCTATGGGGATATGTTCTATGTACCTTTTCCCTATGCTATAGTGAGAGAGAGAAAATATGGGAGGTGAAGTGACTCGCCATGAGTTCATTTATTCCGATATGTTTTCCCTCCTCCGAAAATCTTTTAAAATTACAAATGCTTGCTTTGTTTCTGAGAAAGGACACTTCTTCTGACAAAACAATTTTCGAGATTTCATCGTTTTTCGCATAGTGATGATTCGAAGACTTTGTTTCCAAGTCATATCTTCTATAGTGTGCTGGAAAGAAAATTTGTTTGAAAAGAATCTCTAATATTTTTTGGCTTTATCTGTTATCTTTGAGGAATTTGTGGTCCACATCGTTTTTTTTTTGATGCCCTTATTTCTCCTTCATTCGGGGAAACTTTTCCTAACCTTCTCTGTTTTTAGTCAGTAGCTTTTTGTCCTGTTTGGTTTGATCAAGAACCTTACTCACCCAAGACAAGCCCTGAGCTGGTTTTGGCCTAGCTGTCATTTTTGGTGTGGCTCTTCCTTTCACTTCAACACTTTTCTATCTCTCTCATTCGCTCTTGGCGCTCCTGCAGGATTTTCTCTTTTCTACTCTTTCAATTTTTTGTATACCCATCTTATTTTGATATTTTTCTTATTAGAGATTCCTTTATCGTTCGTTTTGTTCTCGCGATTTGAAGAGACGACTTTGGAAAGTTGTATTCATTTCTCACCTCATATGCATTTTTCTAGAAAACTCTTTTAGAGGTGTTTCTATGTGAAACGGAAGTAAGGAAAAAAGTCAAAATTTCGGGGGAAAGGGAAATGTCGCGTGACACTTCAGTAAATGGGCTTTTGTCACGCGACAAAGAGTCCCTTTGTCGCGCAACAATTTAACCAGGTATATAATCCCTGTGCTGAGATCATTCCACCTTATTTCTTTGTTTCTCTTCCTCTCTGTAGCTTTATTTTTCTTTTTTTTCTCTCACGGGAGCTCCGTCAATTTAGGGTTTTTTTCCGATTTTTCTTCCTACTTTCTTTACACTCCCATGGATCCTACTCAGGGAGGACAGCCCAACTAATTGGATGGTGACCAGGAGGAAGTTACATTCACCAATGCTTAGGGAGTTATTCGCTGCAATCCCCATCATGATGATTGGGAGGGCCTGGATTGGTATAGCGAGAATGGCATGGATCCTGGCCATTCTAAAGTCTACCTATAAGTGACCTGAACTGCCCTAGTACCAAAAATTCCTTGGCTTCTGATAGAGCCTATTTCTCACGAGGTTCGTCGCAGACGCCTGGTATGTTTATCTGACAATTCCTACTTTCTAAATAAATATTCATGTATAGATTATTTATGTATGTTTTCCATATAAGGATACTATTTTAATCTTTATATTCATGTCTTCTTGCTTCCCTCCTTGTTTAAAACAACATTAAGTTAGTTTGCGTAATTTCCCAAGTAGTGATATCCGATTTAGGAATTACATACTTGCACCTCTTCATTTAAAGAATTTATAACTGTTATAATTACCCAAAATACCCTCAGGTTTTGAAAATTACATAATTTACCCTTATAATTCCTATAACTCTGACAATTACACCGAAGTACCCTTAAGTTTTGAAAATTACATAATTTAACTTTATAATCCTTATAACTCTCATAATTACACCAAAGTACCCTCAAGTTTTAAAATTTACATAATTTACCCTTATAACCTTTGTAACTCTCATAATTATGCCAAAGTAGCCTCATGTTTTAAAAATTAGATAATTTACCCCTATAATCCTTATAACTCTCATAATTACACCAAAGTAGCCTTAGGTTTCAACATTTACACAATTTATCCCTATAGTCGTCATAATTATCATAATTACACCAACGTACCCTCAAGTTTTAAAAATTACATAATTTACCCTTATAAGCCTTATAACTCTCATAATTACACCAAAGTGCCCTCAGGTTTTTGAAAATTACATAACTTACCCATATAATCCTTATAACTCTTAAACTTACACCAACGTACCCTCAAGTTTTTTGAAAATTATATAGTTCACCCCTATAGTCCTTATAATTCTCAGAATTACACCAAAGTACCCTTAGGGTTTTGAAAATTACATAACTTACCACTATAATCCTTATAACTCTGATAATTACACCAAAGTACCCTCCAATTTTTGAAAATTACATAATTTACTGTGTAATCCTTATAACTCTCATAATTACACCAAAGTACCCTCAAGTTTTAAAAATTACATAATTTATCCCTGTAACCCTTATTCTTATATTTAAACATCTGTAATACTTGTAGTGGCCCGACCGGGGTTGGGGTTCGCCCAACACTATCTCTTCTGAGTGGTGACAAGCCCTGAAGCCTGTGCAGGAGTTACTTTTTGCGACTCCTTTTGGCTCTTTATTGAGCACGCTGCCAGAGCGGGTATCTCGAGCAGTAGTTTTAGTGATAGCGCTGGCCTCTCATTAATGGGATATCATACATACCTTCCACTAGAGTTGGGGGAGGTGAAGATAAAGCTTTTAGACCTGTTTACCCTGACTAGGATACCCTCGGGGGGTGTCTCTATTCAGATCGATGTCCCTTTACCTCTCACTCTTGAGGGTATAGTTGGTGCTTTAGGGTGGTTCCCAAAGTGATGGAGTTCAGGTGACACTATTCCTCATGCTGTTTTGATGGCTCATTTGGCGTCGGTTCGACATCGAGTCACTACAACCAGAGGGCATATGACTAGGAAAGCGGCGTGTCAGTACGCCCGTGTCCTCCTCCTACTGGTATTTCACGATTTATTTGAGGCCCGGGGAGGAGACACAGCCCATCTATGCTGGTTTCCATACATTAGGGACTTCAATGCCCTTTCTAATTATGATTGGGGTGGATTTATCTTGGTCGTCTTCTATGATGCCAAAACCCCAATTATTTCTGAGAAGTTAGGAAGATTGTGAAAGAAGAAAAGGAAGGGAACAAGTTAAAGCAGACAAAAAAATGAATAGAAGAAAATAATGGGAAAACATATATGTGAAGAAAAAAACAAGAAGGATTGAAATAAAAAAAATGAAGATAGAAGATGTTTGAAAAAGAAAAAGAAAGAGAGAATGGTTGCAATGTTGGAAGTGAATGAGAAGATTTAAAGTCTAAATGAAGTATTCATATTGTTCCCTATTAAAGTGATATTGAAGACCCTACCTTCTCAGAGATAATTTTTCCTTAAACACATATTTAACCTGCATTTTAACCTGATAAAGTCTTATTTGATCTATGGTTAGGTATGGTAGGATGTGGAGAATAGATGAGAAGGTACTATGGTGGGTAACTCAACATTCTCAAATAAAATAATTAAAATTCTTTCCATGAGTCTAAATATTCATTCATACATGTTTTTTAAAATTAGTATGTGAGCTATTTGAATTTGAAATCCTTCTCACATACTGTAGACACCCCGATCCGTGACCCCCGCAAGAATCCTAACGACCTTCGAGAACTGCTGTTTCTGGACTCTGGGACCCACCCGAACACCCGGAACTGCCCCGGAAGCGTTTGTTGGCCAAACAAACATGCTTTAAAGTGAAATGTCGCACGACATTCAAGATTGTCGCACGACAATCCTAACTTTATGGGGACATGTCGCGCGACAAACACCCCACCACTCCACTTTCTGACTCATCAGTGAGTCAGAATCATCATTAAAGTAGAATGTCGCGCGACAGTCAAGATTGTCGTGCGACATACATCAATATGTCGCGCGACATACACCTTTTCGCCACTATAAATAGGCCAGTAGCCCCCAAGGTTGAGAAGAGACCAACATCACTGCTGAAAACAGCAAGAAAAATCGCCAAAGTAGAGCAGAAAATAGCAACAAGCATTTTCGAGTATCGTCTAATTTCCGAAGAATTATCGAATCTATTCTTGACACACTCGACGTGTCCGATCTCGGGAATCGAATTCTCAAAAATATCTGAAGAAGGAGAAGATTATTATCGCCAGAGATCTCTCTGTCGTATTATATTTTCTTTCTTATTATTATTCTCGTCGGAAAGGTAATGAAAGTCTCTTCTAGTAATTAAATAAGATATTTGTATATTAGTTTTATTGTAAACTTTTAGAATTCGATCCCCGTCCTAGTAAGCGAAGTGGCAACATGGTTGTGCTAGGTTCCTAACGCGCTCGAAAATCAGGTTTATCTGTGTACTTGTTTTATTTCTGTTGTTTTGTCCACGTTTTATTTGAATAAACTTATTGCCAAGTTATAAATAGTCTACCGTCTTCCAAACAAAAGACCCTGATAAAACCATTTGCAAAACCAGAAGAGTAAGTAGATTATTGTCCGGATAAAATTCTGTTTTCAAAACCCGGACTGATACGACTTATCTAGGAATTAAAATCAACATATCCTGTCTTCTCTATATACTGCTACGTGTTTGATAACTCTCCTCAAAGAGTTCTGATTCCATATTAAATTAGTCCCGATACAAGCTCCGAACTTTTACAAAAGTAATCACAACACGAGAAAACCGTCATTATCTGAAGAAATAATACGGGATACTCTTTCAAAATAAAAGGTTTTGTCATTTGTCATTTGTATCCCTTTCCCGTTTTCCCCCAGAAATTAGGGTTTTCATTCGAAAAGTAGTAGACTGTTAGTAAAAGCATCCAAGTTTTTCAACATAAAATAAACATATAAGACCACTAGAGACCGAAAGGGCAGAATGGATGCTTAACACCTTCCCAAACCGTAATATAGTTCCCGAACCCTATAGAATCCTGGTTTCATAGACAAACGTGTAAAGAAAGGCTTATCCGTAGCCTTTCCCCTTACACAACCCTTCTTGTCCGTTTTCTCGTAAAACGTACTGGCGACTCTGAATGAACCCTCTTACACCTAGAAACAGGGTAGAGGGACACCCGATATGAATTATTAACCAACTCCAAGCAAATGGAACGACGGAATCCCTTCCGACGTTTCAGAACGCCCAACGAGCGGGGACGAGACCCGGGGGTCGCATTTGCGGATTCTCACACATACAAGAGAGATATTAAGAACCAAATTTTAGAGTGTCATTTTTTTTCAAGAGATTATATATAGTGAGATTTGGAGTCAAAGCAATTTTTTCAAGGGCAATGTAGTAATTCCTTTACTTGGATATGAAAAGTTATATTAGATTGACTATCCACACACGGACACTTCATTTTTGAGCTTGTTATGTAATGTTTATTTTTTATATAATTTTAGTAGCTCACTACATATAGTGAATTGGACATTGTCGATTCTTGCCTTTTTTAAAGGTAGGTGGCGAGGAATTCTTTGAGAAAAAATAAAGGAAAAATAAAAATTGATTTCTATTTTTATAAAGTTTGGGGACGTCTTTACTACAAATCCCCACAAGGTTATAACTCGTCCACTTTGATAACTTAGTGGTCTAAGGCTTTGTTGCATAGGGTAAATGCAATTTAGAGTAACCAGTGAAAGTGCTAAACCTGAGTAGAATATAATTTTATTTTTAGTTTTTTTTTATTTTGGTCCCTTATCTATGTTCAATATTTTATGTTTGCTAGAGGACTAGCAAAAGGTTGTTTGGGGATAGTTTGATAAATGCCCAAAATTGTTATTTTAACGCGCAAATAATATTTTTTTACTATATAATTAATGCTTAAATTATGGAGGAATAATATTTATTTTGTCTTTCTATAGGGAATAAGTAAATTATGATAAAAAGCCTAAAAATGTGGAGATGTCAATTCAAGACCAGAAAGGAAGATAAAGAAGAAAGAATATTCCAATTATAAATTCTATCATAATTCGAATACAACTCTTTTCTCTCTCTCTCTTAATTACAATCCTAAGACCATCTCCATTGGGATGGCTAAATTGCTAAATTTAGCCATCTTGCTGCCCCATCCGGTAAGCTAACTTGGCAATAAGGTTAGTAAAAGTATATACCAAAGCCAAATATAGCGGCCGACTAAATTTTAGCTCGCACGGTCAATCAAGTGTCGGGGCAGATTGTAGGCACTCTCACGACACATGATGTGTCCTTTGGCGTATACCATGATACATCATCTACCGTGAGAAACATTTCCCATTTGGTCGATACATCATGTGTCATGCGACACATAATTCAAAATTCCCAGTTAGCCGATATATGATGTGTCGTGCGACACATCATTCCAAATTCCAGCCTTTGCTACTTTGCTCTTCCAAGTATTTAAGCAAGCTTTTTCCAGCGCTCTTTCAAAAATATACCAGCAAGCTTTATCCATTGCTCTTTCAAATATTTAAACAAGCTTTTTTCAGTGCTCTTTCAAATATTTAAACAAGCTTTCTCTACTGCATTCTCATATTCTTATTTCTAGTGTATTGTTTATGAAAAAAAAAATTCATCTTTCATTCTACATACCATAAGATTTTTATTATTAAATAATTTATCTCTATAATTTTTATAATGCATAGATATCGTGGAGCAAATATGACACCATTTGAAGATGAAGCTCTTTGTCGAGCCTATATTCACGTCAGTCTTGATTCGATAATTGGTGCTAATCAAACTATTGAAAGATTATGGGAATCGATTGCGTGTACCATGAGCAGCCAGGGTTATCTACAAGAACTCCATGCTCTCTCTAATCGCGATATTCTACAATTCATAAATGCGTAACGTTGTATTTATGAAAGTTATCACATGAAATGAGTAATCAAGGAAGTGGTACAAATGAAATGGACTGGGTAAAGCTGCATTCTATCAAAGTTATTATTTTCGGTAATTGTGTTTTCTTTGTAATTAATTTATAATATTACTTTTTATTTTTTAATGCAAATTAAAGAAGATCGGGAGAGTTACCAAATAGAAATGCAAAAACCTTTTGTTTTTGATAGATGTTATCAAATTTTAAAAGCACACAGAAAGTATGACTTGAGGACAACATCATTAAATACACAACAGTCTCATTTTGACCCAAAGGATAGCGCCGGTGGATCTTCTTTGGTTAATCTAGGCAAAATTCTTCCCCCATTGATATCGAAGGTCCAGATGAGAATCTACCTAAGGGAAGAAATGAAGCAAAATTACAAAAAGAAAAAAGAAGGAAAAAGAGAAAAGTCTAACTATTCGAAATGCTTCACTTGAAAGATCTCAAAGATTTTCGGAACTATACGAAAGTAATTTGGCTCTACAAAATGCTGAGCAAAAAAGTATGCATGAAAAAATGGAATGTCCAGTATTTTGCAGGGAAGAAGAATGAGAAAGGAATAATCGTGAAGAAGATAAGAGGAATCGCAAACATGGATAAATACCATATGCTAAATAATATCCCATGTTGTATTGATTGCCATTTAATTCAAAAAAAATGGCGAAATTCTATCATGTAAAAGATCTTTAAAAACATGTGACCGGGGCTAAGACATTTAGATCTTTATTAGCACCTGGCATACCAAAATATGACAACCAAATCCATGTATCGTAAGATGCAACTGCTTCAAGGATAAGTGTTGGACATCCCTTGTGCCCTCGGTATGCACCCTACCACGCAACTGGACAATTTTTTCATTGCCAGTTCATACAATCAATACTTTCGAGCATTCCTGGGAATCCTCTTGCTGCATTTTCTGATGATAATCGTTCTACGTCTGCCGAGGTAGGGGGTCGAAGGTACTCTAGACCAAATATATCAACAATGGCAGAACAAAATTGCTTCAATGACTTAATTGTTGTGGACTCACCTATTGCTAGGTACTCCCCTAATATGTCAGCGCATGCCACATAGCACATGTGGCATAGCGCTGCTATTATTTTTTGATGAGGAGTTAACCCTTTTCGCCCTAGAGAATCTGCATTTTGCACGAAGTAGTTGTCATAATTAACCATAGCCTCTAAAATTCAGTTGAATAGAGGTCTTTGTATGCGAAATCTGCGATGAAAATCACCTTCTGGATATACTGGATTTTCACAGAAGTAGTCATTCCCAGCCTTTCATGAGCAGCTTCCCTTTGGCGATGCTTTGTTCTTCTCAAAGTAACTTCTGTATTTCGAAGAGTATGAATATTTGCAATAGCATTATATGTTTCTTCCTGATTATAAGCAATCGCAGAAGCATCTTGCATTATGTTTAAATTCGCCATCATTTGTGTTATGAGCATCATTTCTTCTTCGTTGCCATCTTGCCCAAGATATTCATCATATGAAATGGAAATTTTTTTTGGTGATTTATGGTAGGAGAGATGAATTATACATCCAATGCTAACATATAAATCAATATATATATAGATGATCCCTGTGGGTGTGTAGATGAAATAATGCTCTGGGGGATGATGATGGGAAAGAAAAAGTGGGTGGTGGGTGGGAGATGAAATAAAGTAGGTGGGGCCTTGACATCCTTTAGTTTATGGTGGGTGGAGATTTTTTTGTCGGTGGTGTTCTTATATTTGAAATGGTGGGATATGAGATAGTAGGTGGGGACTTAAAGACATATTTTATTTTATGGTGGGTGGGGAATTAAAGACATATTTATCTTAAATGAAATGGTGGGAGATGAATTAAATTGTAATTAATTAAGTTTTTGACAATAATGACTAGAATAATTAATTGACATGCTTTATTCAACATTTTTCTTTCTTAGCAATACATGTAATAATAAATTAAACAAAATGCAACTGCTAAACATATATTAGTTATCTTCTAAATCGGGCCATTAAGAATACATTTTAGTTGCATCTTCATCGAAATTTGTAGTTGGTCGACAACCTCCCGTGCCTTGCAAAATTTCAATCTTAGCATCTTTATCTCTCAATTGGCGAGACATTTCTGTAGTATTAGCTAGTAATATGGAACACAATTGGTTGGAGATTGTCATTGCATCGATGTACATGGCTCTCCAATTTCCCTGGCTAAACGACATTGCAGGTGGGACATTAAGATTAGTTGCTTCACGTTCGAAATGCAAAGTAATTGTTTCACCGCTTAGAGTACAAATCTGGTATGTCTAATCAACTTGGGATGGCTGCGATGATGTAGGAGTACCTTGCATATCATATACCTGCCCTTGTAACTCATGTGGGGTACATGGCAATTGTACTTCATTTCCTACTAATTTATGAAGTCCAATTTGATTGGTGTTTACCCCACGACTAAGTGCTGCCAATAATGGATCACGTAATACAGCATCCCAATACTCGGTGTACTGCTCCATTGTAACCTCAGTTATATATTGAGTGGCAGGTACCCATTCACCTTGAAATAAATCAACATACAGTTCACGAGAAACATTTTCCAGTTCTGCCAGGGGATCATTAGGGATGACAAATACACCATTTATTTGTTTGTTGCACCGATCACCCAAATACCATGTTCCACCAAGTTGTGGGTCCATTAAAACAAACCTAAATCTGGACATATTGTATGACATTATATTAACTCCAGACTGTAAAACTAATGAATTCAAGTATGGCTGCCAAATAATTGACTGCATAGATTGCATTTCCAATTGTTGATTTGCGATATCATAATTGAACCGTACTGCATTTTTAGACCCTTCATTGTAATTAATCTTCAACCATCTATGAATTATGGGTCACGTGTCGATAAGAGGTTCTTTTAATACTAGACAAGTTTTGCCGAAGTATTCGTAATAGAAGTACTGAAATTAAAAATAATTACATAAATAAATCATATTTAAAAAAAATATATACAAATTGCAATGTTGAAAAATAAATAATACCTCTATGACTTGCCAAAAGCAATTCACGCTTTTCATTTTTCTCCGGCACACAGCATCAAGGCAGTGATAAATTCTGGCCAAAATAGCTGACCCCCAGTCATAGTTGCCAATATATTTCATATCTACTAAATAATTTAGCCAGCCAATTTGGCAAGTACTACTTGCATTTGGGAAAAATATATATCCGAGAACGTAAAAACAAAATGCCCTAGCAATAATAACTGGTTTAACAATGTCTGTTATTCCATGAGCTAATAAATAATATACTAAATTTGAACATTTAATGCAACCTGATTCAATGGTGGCATTAATCATTGGAAAAAATGTCTCCAATGTATTCTTTGTATCCTCTAATAGTTCCCCATCAGTATATGGCGGAAGATCTAATTTTCCTCTAATTGAAATTCCTATATTAAATCAAGCAAAAGAAAAATGTATTAAATAATTATATTTTGCGTATAAAAAAATGTAAATAATTCTGATATTATAAATTGAACCTGTTATCATTGTGAAATCAAACGGTATAAGGCCAATCTTACATGTAGGGAGGTGGAATGTATGTGTAGTATCCCACCAATGTCGAATACAAGCTTCGACAACGCCACGGTCTAATTTTGGCATGTGAACCGAGGAAATTGTTTACCACCCGGCATTATCAATTAAACGTTTTACTTCATCATTATGCGATAGGGTAGCATACAATTCATTGGCTGTGTGCCACGTCGATCGTATTGCGAAGTAATTCCCAGATTTTAATTTTTGGACTTCAGGGTTTAAAACGTGGTATTCATTATCAACAACATGTTTGTAATTACCTAATGAAAATGAACGTCATTTAGATTGAGTTGCCGTTGTGTCGATCTACGTCGTGCGCTTCTATGCCTTGGTGAATCATTACTAGAATCAATTTCATCTGCCTTCCTTGTAGATTGTTTGGCAAACATTCTCTTGATTGATTTCATTCTAAAAAAAATTGAAATGCATAATTTGTAAATAATATAATTATTGAGAGATGAAGATTAATGAGAAATATAAAAAATTAAGTAGAATAATTTATACCTTGAGAGAGCAATTTTCTTCTTGATACTGAAATTTATAATATATACTGATACAAATGAGAGTGTTGAAGACGAAGATGCTAGATTATGATGAAACATATAATGCTATATTTGTATATATATACGAGAAATGAAAAAAGTAAGAAAAAACAAATTAAATAACTATACCCGTGAATGTTCAGCCTTTGAATTTTAAAAGAAGAGAAAGCATTAAAGACAAAAAACATGCATGCAATAATTTTCATCAATGGCCTGCCACGACAAATAATTGACTGCATGCATGAAGAAAAATATATATAACAAAAGGCCTGCAACGACACATCATGTGTTGTGGGAATCAATTTTGTTGCACGACATATAATTTTTCGTGGGGAGGAAAATGGGTGGCCATGATACTTCATTGATCATTCGACGATAATTTAGCTTTTCCCAGTGTGTCTCTTGTTTATCAGATTGGCTAAATACACACTTTTAGCCTGTGCACTAAAGATGGTCTAATTGAACTCATATTTGTTATTTCTGCTACAATTCTAGTTTCCTAAACCTTTTAAACTTCTATCTCTTATTCCTATATATAGACCCATTCTCTAGAGGTAAAAATATAGAGAAAAAATAGATAGAGATATATAGTTAGAATATAGATATTTTTAGAGAGTTCTAGAGAGAGAAAATCCTCCATATATTAGTTGTTGTGCTGCCGAAGTATTGAAGATGAAGAAGTAGATAGCATAAAGTCATGCGGTACACGCTAGTTCGAGCATTATAAACAGGGACGCTTTCTAGCTTTCTAAGTTTGTATTCGAATATTTTAATTTTAATTTTAACGATGAATTATTATTTTATTTTAATATGTTCTTTATTTAATATGCTTGGATAAATTCTCTCCCAAATGGGAGGGATGTGTTGACCTTAAAGTCAATTAATCTTATTTTGATAATTACAATAAGTTAATAAAGTATTTTGAAACTCGGTTTTTGTAAAATGATGTTTTTTCAAATAAATTCAATTTCAAGCTAGTTTAAATCAATCTTTAAAAGATGCAAGAATATGTTTGAGCTATAGGGATTTGATCAATAAAATGTTGACTTCAATTGGTTCAATCTTTCTTACTCAATCTCTTTATTTATTTTTTATATTAATTGATTGAAGTTGCTTATATTATTGCTTATTCTTGGGATTGATTATTTAATTGATTGTTTTCCTTGATAAACTTATTTAACTAAATTGCTTTGCTTAAATATTTTAAAAACGTTTTAATTTCGCATTAAGTTTTTAAAACCCTATTCACCCCCCCTCTAGGGTATTTTCCGACCTACAATCGTGACCTCCTCTTATACCAATTATAGGTCGGAAAATACCCTAGAGGGGGGGGGGTGAATAGGGTTTTAAAAACTTAATGCGAAATTAAAACGTTTTTAAAATATTTAAGCAAAGCAATTTAGTTAAATAAGTTTATCAAGGAAAACAATCAATTAAATAATCAATCCCAAGAATAAGCAATAATATAAGCAACTTCAATCAATTAATATAAAAAATAAATAAAGAGATTGAGTAAGAAAGATTGAACCAATTGAAGTCAAGATTTTTTGTCCACACGGTTCGGCTTGGAAACCCCTACTCCGCGCTCGGTTAGTTCCCCGAGAACTTCCACTAAAACCGATCTCCTTCCGGGTGAAGATCAAACCTTTACAAGTGTAATTCTTCTCACTACACTCTTTACAAATATTGCTTGACCACAATATTCCCACAAGAGTCCCTCTTGCTAACTATGAGATTTACCTCTCACAATTTCACTCAACAAGAATTTACCTTCTTGTCTATCTTATGAGATTTACCTCTCATAAATTGTCTAATACAATTGTTTGGTGACTCACACCAATTAACAACTCTATCTAAGTGTGTATAAGATACAATATGAAGTTCACACTAGAGTTTGCTTGATTGATCAAATAGATAGCTCAAATGATGAATATAAATGATCAATAAAATAGCTTGACTTTGGATAGATGAAAAATATATTTGTAGAAATGTTCAAGCTTATCAAAATGTGTCTAGGAGGTCCAATATATAGTCCCAAAATAGATATAGCCGTTTGTAGTGGATTAATTAATTAATGGGTCAAAATTGCACATTTGTCAAAGTTCCAATAGCTAGTTTTGACAAACAAATTCAAATTTGTTTTGTTAATTTCTCCCAATTTGACCGTTGGATCATGCTCAAATTTTAGTCAAAATTGCCAGGAGATGTTGTCTAACTACTGTAAAAATTTCAAAATGATCGGAGTTCGGTAAGGCCTTCATTTTACCGTTAGATCAAAACTGGGCAAAAACTGAGCGAATTTTAAACGAAAAATAAAAATATTTTTCCAATTTAATAATTTAGTTCCAAATAAAATTCTAATGATTTATGAACCTCAAATATATGTTTCTAAGATACCCATTTTTATTATAGCTTAAAATATGATCATTTAAAATTAATATGAATTTATTTTGAAACTCGGTTTTTGTAAAATGATGTTTTTTCAAATAAATTCAATTTCAAGCTAGTTTAAATCAATCTTTAAAAGATGCAAGAATATGTTTGAGCTATAGGGATTTGATCAATAAAGTATCTTTACATAAAATCTAAGCACTCACTCTATTTAATGATAATTCGAGTCTTCGTGATGCTTGATTTTCTTGTGCGTATCTTCACTTGTTTGATGTTCTTGATCCTTTCTTGATTTTGATAACTTGTAGAACATGTGGAGATCATTCTTGTGCATATCTTCACTTGCTTGATGATCTAGATCTTTTCTTGGCTTTGTATAGCATATGTATATCACTTGAGTTCATTTCTTGTGAGTAGAGGCGTTTGTAAAGCTTGTGTGAGATTTGCTTCGGTTTGAAGTTACACTTGGTCGGAAGATATATCGGTTAATATGGCTATCATCATTGGAACAACCGAGTTAAATAACACTTTATTAACTTATTGTAATTATCAAAATAAGATTAATTGACTTTAAGGTCAACAATCTCCCCTTTTTGATGATGACAATAGAGTTAATGTGTGTTTATAAAAAGATAATAATTTTAAGCATATGAATAATATGCTCCCCCTAAATAGGTGCATAGATAAAAATATACAAGCAATTAAAAATAAAAAATACTTGCATAGATAAGATAAACAAACTAGTAGTTCTTGATCAAGCATAGCATAATAAAATAAACGATAAAATAAATTAGTGTGTACCATTATCACTCATGACACACACACATAACACATACTTCTCCCCCTTTTTCTTCATCAAAAAGGAGGGAATCAGTAATTATCAATCTAAAGCTGCAAAAATACTTGTTAATACTCATAATAATGTGTCTTTACAATAACAAGCATAAATAGCATATAAATAATATGCTCCCCCTCAATTTATGCAAAGATGACAATTAAGAAGTATTGAAAATATTCGAGATAGTTTAAAATATATATATATATATATATATTTAAATAAAGCTTTCAAAAGAATGAACGTAGAAAATCATTTAAAGCATTTAAAATCTTACCATAACATTTAAGTCAGTATAAAAAATCTTACCACAGCAAAAAAAATCTTACCGCAGCAAAAAAAATCTTACCTTTTACCGCAGCATCAACATTACGCACATTTTCTCCCCCTATGTCAACATCAAAGAGGGATCTAGACCGTGCTAGGGCGGTGGACTTTAGATGCACGCGGGGGGCGCTGTATTTTTGACCTTTTAGGATGACAGCTTTTCATTTTCGGGATTCTTTTAATTGCTAGATGCCTCTTGTCCCCTCTTTCTTGTTGTCTTCCTCGAGATCCATTTTCTTCTTATAACTTTTATAGGAGGTATCCATGAGTAAGGAAAAGCAAATCACAAGTATGCCGAATACCTTCCGTTGTACAGGTTCGTCTTGTGCTGCTTGTGCTTACAAACGCAAGAAATGTCAGCCATGGTGTGAATATGCACAAATTTTTATGGATGTGATTAGTCGTCAAGATTATCGTACAATCTTCACCGTTTTTGGGGTAAATAGTGTTGCAAATATTTTAAAAGATATTCCTAAACATCAATATTTAGAGACTCTCTATTCATTTCTTTTTGAAGCTAAGGCGAGAGTTGAGAATCCTAATAAAGGCTGTACTGCGCTCATTGTTTCTCTTGAACAGAAGGTACAAGAGTTACAATCACGGGTGACAGCGTTAGAGGCTTTGCAATCACGAGTGACAACATTAGAGGCTCGATTAGGAGAGTCTTCTAGCGCTAACCAATGCTTTTCTTTTGCTCCTCCTAGAAGTTCTACAGGGCCCCTATCGTTAGTAGAAAATGTTGCACCTGAAATTCTTCCGACTACCGGAAATCTTTCAGACCATGGTGCTTTTCAAACTAATGTGGGTTTGCCGGCATATCTGACTCTGTCAGATTACCAAGCTGCTTTGGAAGGCCATTCATCACATTTTTCTCAAAGTGGTACTATTGCGGAGGTTGCCGAGCCATCGAGTCCTGATTGGACAACTCTATTAGATATGGAGCATAATTTTGTTGATAATTCTTCTTCTAGTCTCGATGCTGTTTTGAATTTTGATGCTGATGATCTTCAGATTCTGTTCCCTTCTTTTCTTTGAATGATAAATAATAATTTTTAGACTGCAAAATTATTGTTAGTTTATAATAACATGCAAAATGAAGACTTATGTTGTTTACCAAGTTGACAAGCATCACAAATTCTATCTTTAATAAGTTTAGTTTTAGGCAATCCTTTAACTAATTCCATTTTAGATAATTTGTTAATTAAATCCATATTAGCATGACCTAATCTTCTTTGCCATAACCAAGAAGCATCATTTAACACAGATAAACATTTAACATATTGTTAAGACAAATCATTAAGTTCAAGAGTATATACGTTATTAGATCTATAAGCAACAAACAATATATAATTATCACTAATATTTTTAACAATGCAACATTCAGATTTAAAAATAATTTCATAACCTTTATCACTCAATTGATTAATACTAAGTAAATTATGTTTTAAACCATCAACAAGTAAAACATTATCGATATAAGAAGATTTCTTACCAATTTTACTTACACCAATGATTTTGCCTTTGACGTTGTCTCTAAACGTGACGTTGCCTCCTTGTTTAGGAGTAAGACTCAAGAAATTTCTCTTTTCTCCCGTCATGTATTTCGAGCATCCACTATCCAATAATCATTTTATTTTTCTATCTTTTGCTCTCATGCAAATCTACACCAAAATCTTAAGCAACTTTTCTTTTGGTACCCAAAATAAGTTGGGTCCTTTGGGGTTAGCGTACATAGTGGTTCCTTTAGGAATCCAAGAAAGTTTGTTCTTAGCAAAATTCTTTTCTTTGTAATAACAAGAATGTGCATTATGAGTGTTTCTTCCACAAAATGAACAAAGATTAGTAGGATTATGCGGTGTGTATGTTTTGAAAAAATTTTTGTAATCCTTTTGGTTATGGATTTGATTATAACCCAAACCGGCTTTGTCGAATACACACATTTGCATTCCTAATAGTTTGTCCAAGTTATCCTTTCCTTTAGTAAACTTGGCTAGACTATTAGTCAAATCATCTACTTGATCTTTTAATTTGATATTTTCAATTTCAAGTGTGTTTGGAGTTTCTTTTTCCTTTCCTTTGTTTAAGGTCTTAATTTCATTTTTCAAAAGTACATTTTCTTTCTCAAAATTTTCACACTTGCTAGAAATCATCAAATTTTCCTTTTTGAGGCTTGCATACATTTTAGACAAATTTTTAAATTTCTTATGCAATTCCTCAAACATATCATATAATTCATCATAGTCATTCTCATCATGTATATCATTATTAATAGATGCATTATCATCACTAGATGAGTCATAAAAAGAGTGTACCTCATCGTCTTTTGCCGTAAGGCAAAGATTTGCCGTTTCCTCGTCGCTAGAATCGGCATTGGATTCACCTTCTTCGGAATCACTCCAAGTACCTTTGAGGGCGTGTCTTACTTGTTTGAAGGCTTTGTCTCTTTTATCTCTTCTTTCTTTTCTTCTAACCGGGCAATTTGTTTTGAAATGCCCTGGTTCATGGCAATGAAAACACTTCTTTTCTTCTTCGTTTTCAACTCTTGGTTGAATAGATCGATCATTGTTTCTTCTTGATAAAGGATCAAAGTTGTTTCCTTTTCCTTGAAATTTCTTCTTCTTGGCTAGAAATTTTATGAATTTTCTAGAAAGAAGAGCCATATCCTCATCTTCTATCATCAACTCATCATCATCATCTAGTTGAATTGCTTTGAGAGCTAGAGACTTTTTGACTTTTGAATCACTTTCTTCTTCTCTTGCCAATTCCTTCTCATGGGCTTTAAGTGAACCCAAGAGTTCATCCATGCTTAGCTTCTTGAGATTCTTGGCTTCTTGAATAGCCGTTACTTTGGGTCTCCATTTCTTGGGAAGAGTTCTAAGAATCTTTCGAATCTTATCCTCATTAGAATATTCCTTTCCAAGAAGATCTAAAGCATTAGTAATAATAGAGAACCTACTATACATAGAAGCAAGTGGTTCATTAGGCTCCATTTTGAAAAGTTCATAATCATGAACAAGCATATTAATATTATCATCCTTAACTTGTGAAGTTCCTTCATAGGCAACTTCTAATTTATCCCAAATTTCTTTGGCGGTTTTACAACTAGAAATTTTATTGTATTCATCTATAGTCAATGCACAATGTAGGGCATTCAAGGCTTTAGCATTAAATTGGATTTTCCTAATATCATTCTCATCATATTCGGAAATAGATTTAGGAGTGACTATACCCTTTTCATCGGTTTTGCTAATCTTATAAGGTCCAATGAGTGTAACCTTCCATTGTTCAAAATTACTAGCTTGAAGGAAAGTACACATACGACTTTTCCAATAATTATAATTTTTGCCATCAAATAGAGGTGGTCTAGTGGTGGAAGAACCTTCGTTGATTCCGGTTCCTTGATAAATAGACATGATCGTAAACTCTAAGATTGTTAAATCAAAAATAAGAGTACAACCTCTGATACCAATTGTGAGGATCAAGCGCTTACCACTGCGCCAAAAGCTATAGCTGTTAGCGAAGGCGCAACTTTATTTCCTTGTACCCAACCACCATTAGAGCGCCACGGCATTGGATAACCTGCACACCGGATATACCCTCCGGATTCACCAAGGAGAGGAGCGCAATTGTGGATTTACCTCCAACAGGATGAAATCGCCATGGATGTAATGGGCTTAATTTAATTCTAGTTAATTTTTAATTATTCGTCCTGAATTAAAATAGATATTGAAATTACCATTATTATAACGTGTGTTTTCTTTCTAGTACTTTAATTGTTTTTAAAATAAAGGAAGGATCTCTTGTGATCACCAATTTGGGGATACATGCGATCCCTATTTTTATTTACACTAGTTTAAAAGAAAGAATGATGGTGATTTTTAATTTGTTTATATGGTAGGGATGAATATTAAGAATATAATTAAATATTTTTTTGTTTATATCCATGGTGGTGGATTCTCTTTCCTTGGGTTTTCCCATTATTGATTAATTGTTTGCTTTCTTTAATTTAATTAGTTAGTTAGTTTCATAGTTTAGATCAATTCAAAAATAAAAATTTCAAAATTGTTTTTATTCAGTTTCCTAAAATATTGGATTTAAATAAACTTCCCTAATTTTAAGGTATTAACTTGGATTTGGATCGACTTTTATTTATTCGCTATACTAATTTAATTATTTTACATAAGATAGGGTTTTATTGCATTTAAGCGCATAATTAAGCAACGATGAATTAATTTAAAAAATTCCCCATAAATCACCATGCCATGTATGATTATAATCCAGGGAAAATAATTGACGTGATTCACGTTTTTACAACGGACCAAGTAAGTGCATAATACTTCAATACCATGTAGTAATTATTTAATAACAACATAATAGCAACTAATATTTGTTGAATTTATTTTGTAGGTATTTAATTCTCGGGAAGGTTTAGTTGATTGGGCTCAAGAAAAGGAAGAGCAATTAAAACTATAGTAGTTATCCGGAAGTTTGACCAAGGTACTAGTAGAAGGAGGCCACGGGTAGTTTTGGATTGTGAAAGAGGAGGGGTACCTCATGAAAACTGACCGCAAAAACATGTACCTAGAAAAAGAGACAGTGTTACGAAAAAGTGTAATTGTCCATTTGCACTGTGTGGTTTGAGTATTGGTGTGGATAAATGGAAGTTAAAAATAATATGCGGAATTCATAATCATGACGTACCAAATACCTTAGTTGGGCATATATTTGCAGGAAGATTGATGTGCATGCCTGATACGAGTTTCATCATAGTGTCGGTGTATAACTGTGTAGTTGCGTTCTTATCAAATATGGAAAGTCTAACTTTATTTCCCCACACCGAGTCGCCAGTGGAGGGTAGTGAAGTTCGTATTATTTGCTTTGCGCTTGTTTACGGTAACCACATTGTTAGCGTCACCTTGAAAGATAATGCCCTGATCCCTAACATTGCTAGCATATGGAATGTACTTCTAATTCTTGAGGCAGCTGCTTAGGAACAATTTTTTTCCAATAGACTTCAATTTTACAAAGAAGGATATATGATTGTCCCGAGAATGAAAGATTGCCAATCATAATCAAATTATTAATGATTGCTCAAGCTTTTGTTTTTTGTTGTTATGTTTATATGTCGCATAGTAAGTGTTATGTTTTTTTGTGAAGATGGGTACAATTGAAGATGTAAAGCTGTTACATATGTAATTTTTTATAAAGTTGGCCTGAATCGAAAATGTAAAGGTTGTATATGTATTTTTGTAAAGATAGGTTGAATGTTTCAACCTCTTATATGTAACTTTTGTTATATTAATGAAGCAACAAGCCTCTCTTATTAATGTGTAATCGAATTAACTCACCTCTCGTTAGACGGCTTCTACTTTGGAAAATAATCTAGTGCACTCAGCACTCTATTACCTTATGTTAGGCGAGTGATTTGCAACACATTCACCCCATGTGGGACGAGTGTGTGTGAATTTACTCACTTATAATTAGGTGAGTCTAATTTAAAAAATACTCCAGTACGTACACTCGGCACTCCATTGCCTTATGTTAGGCGAGTCCATTGCAATACATTCACCCAATGCGAAACGCGTGTGTTTGAATTAACTCACCTCTCATTAGGCAAGTATAATTTGGAAAATATTCTAGTACATTCAACACTCCATTGCTTTATGTAAGGCGAGTCCTTTGTAACACATTCACCCGATGTGGGGCGAATGTGTGTGAATTCATTCACATCTCATTAGGCAAGTCTAATTTGAAAAACACTCCAGTACACTCAGCAATCTATTGCCTTATATTTGGCGAGTCCTTTGCAACACATTCACCCGATGTGGTATGAGTGTGTGTGAATTCACTTAACTTTCATTGATCGAGTGTAATTTGGAGAAAACTCCAGTACACTCAGCACGCCATTACTTTATGTTAAGTGAGTTCTTAACAACACACTCACCTCATGTGAGACGGGTGTGTGTGAATTCATTCACCTTTCATTAGGTGAGTCAATGAGAAAATTGGACATCACACATCTATACTTGTATTATCCCTGGACAATCTAGATTTTGAACAAACCATTAATGCAAATCACCACTCAAGTAGTGTATGATGCACAAATAAAAAAAAAACTTTATTAAACTAAAACTACTACCAAAAGAGGTTCATACAAAAGTAACCAAAGTTTTTAATATTACATAATGTACTACCAAAAGAGGTTCATACAAAAGTAACCCAAGTTTCTAAAATTAATAACATACTACCAAAAGAGGTTTATACAAAAATACAATAAACCTAAGAATTTCATTGTCTCTAGCTTAAACTAGCAAAATATGATTCACAGCTACTTCATTGACTTTTTCCTTTGCGGTGCTTTGGCTTGTGCTAGAGTAGATGGAGTCGGCGATGGCTCATGTAATCTTTTTGTTCTACGCTTTGGCCTAATATTTTCATAATCACTCGTTCTTCTATCCTTAAGGATATCGTATAATTCATTAACAATCGCCAACATGTCCTGGCTTTGGCCGCCAAAGATAGCTCCCTCTACCAACGATAATGCAACATTAACCGCCACTTTCTGCTTAACACGGATAATACCATTAGTACTTAAACATAAATATCAAACATTATAAAAGTATATTATTTTATTAGAGATGGGTGATTCTTTCCAACTTAAATTGTACAACTTCTTGTACATATTACAGAAAATTGAAATCTTTTGGACAAGAAAGGGCAAGTAAAAGCTTCGAAATTCAAAGGTAAAAATTCCAATTATAAGAATTTAGAGACAAACAAAAAATGAAAATTGAAGAAGAATTCCAAATAAAATAAAATAAATTCAATTCAGTTTAATTCATTTCTTCATAAACAGTGGGATCACATTGTAGTACATCACTCGAACCTATGAGCACTGTCTAGAATCAAATACATAATAGCATAAATCAAAAACCCTAAGATACTTAAACTTCCATCATTCAAACCAATTTCCCCCCCTACCATCACATCCCAAACAAAAATATGGAACACCATAGTACTATCTAAAGAGGAAGAAAGAAGAGAAGCCACAACAGCAACACAAATTCAAAATAGGGAACACCATAGTTTCATTTAATGGGGGAAAAAGGAGAGGAAAACAATTACTTCTAGAGTTCCACGTAAAGGATGGAGCCAGAGCTGGGGATGATGGATGTATAGCAATGGGAGAGCTTCTACGAAGGTGAGAGATGTCTCACGAGAGGTCTGGTTTAAGAGTGGGTCTATACGCTTATTATGAGAGATAAACCTTCTTCTTTTTCAATTTTAATTAGAGTTAGTTTAAGTAATGTATTAACTTTTAATTGGGTGGAGGGTGTTAGTGATTAAAAATTGAGTTTAGGGAGGTGTTTGTGACAAAGGTGGTATTAGTGACAAAAATGAGGGGTGTAAATAATACCCCCTATGTATTGCGCTCTATTCAATATGGCACAATCAACTATGGATTGCACTCTACCCAACATAGTACATTGCACTATGTATTGCACTCTATACAACATGGCACACTTCACTATGTATTGCACTCTACCAAACATAGCACACTTCACTATCTACTGCAATTTACCTAACATGGCACACTTCATTATGTACTGCACGCTACCCAATATGGTACACTTTACAATATATTGCACTATACCCAACATAGCATACTTCACAGTGTATTGAATTGTAGACACTCCTTTATAATTGAATAAATGCAAATCATTCAAAGAAAATGCATTAATATCTTTCCAATTTTGCTGAGCGTTGTCCAAGAGGTCTTTATGGCCAAGATACATAAGATGAATAAATAATGTTGCTATATCAAACAATGGCAAACTTAAATGAAGATGATGATGATAATGATGATGCATATATTGCATATAATGAGGTATGGAGGCAAAGGGTTATATCTTAGATTAATATTTTGCAGACAACCGAAGTATTCGTAAAGATATATAAACGCATTTAAGGTTGTGGAAGGAGTATTTTGCAAAAAATCTTGTTCTTCCTGAAATGGATTTTTGGCGTAGATTTTGCATGCGTCACCACTATTTAACCGCATTTTGGAGGCCTCACAAATTATCACTACTATTTCGTCTAAAAATGCAATGGTTTGAGCTGTCTAGGCTTAAGTCCCCGCCAAAAAAAATTGTAGCATTACAACATATGTGTTATGGGGCATGCACCGATATATGGGGGGAATACCTTGCCATAAGTGAGTCGATTTCAATAGTGTCATTAAAACAATTTTGTAATGCTATTATAATTGTATTTGGTAGTGAGTACCTTAGAGTGCCTCGATAGATGTCTAACGGATTGTTAACTAAAACTTTAGCTTGTGGATTCCCTGAGTTGCTTGGGAGTATTGATTGCATGCATTGGATGTGAAAGAATTGCCCAATTGCATGGCAAAGGGTATCGTGGTCATAAGCATACTTCAACAATAATATTAGAAGCTGTTTCCTCATACAACACTTGGATATGGAATTCATATTTCGTTATGCTATGTGTTAATAATGATCTGCTCATGTTGGCGATATCAAATGTTTTTTAAGATCTATTACATGGTAGATCTCCACCCATCAACTATAAAATAAACGACAATCAGTATAATATGGGATATTATTTGACTTACGATATATATCCGAGCTACGCTACTATTGTGAAAAGTATGAAAAGGCCAAATTTCGAGAAAGTATTTTCAGTAGCAGAAGGGAATGTTATAAAGGACTTAGATCGGGCTTTCGAAATTCTACAAGCACGATTTGCTATCATACACTAACATTGGAGATTTTGGGACGAGGTGGTTTTAAGCACTGTCGTGCAAGCATGTATAATATTGCATGTCACACCCAAACAACAAAAATAATACTTACTTAAAAATACAATTAAATTAAGATAACATAATAATATTATCATTTCCAAAATCAACATCATTCCATATCCATAATACTAACAAATATTCATAACTCACACACATAATGATGTCTAGTCAAATACGCCAAAACAAGGCTAGTAAATATTTACATCTCAAACTCATCTTAGGTTTATATTTAACTTATTTACAAAATATACAATAGACAAAAACGACGTAGTGTTTATTTATTTATTTTTATAAACCTTCACACCCATCCTAGACCTAGCAGTGGTCATCCCTTCTTGATACCTGTAAAGAGAATCATATATAAAGATATGAGCTATAGGCTCAGTGAATGCATCATTTTCCTCAACAGTAATCTGTAAATATATATATATATATACATACACACATATCATATATAATCACATTCAATACCCATCCTCTAGCCATCATATAAGGCATCAGACGTACCACATACATAACCGCTCTATAGCCTCAATTATTAGGCATCAAGCATTCATTCCATATACACATCCTCTAGCACTATATATACTGGGCATCAGATGTATCACATACATAACTGCTCTATAGCCTCAATTATTAGGCATCAAGCATCCATTCCATATACACATCCTCTAGCCCTATATATATTGGGCATCAGATGTATCTTTCCATATTCTTCTTTCAATCAAGTCACGACTCAACTTCACTTTACCAAGTACCATAATATCAACATACATATTCCACGCCACCCTTCACATTTATACATTCAAATGTATATAAATTTCAAGTGAGTACACTCACCTCAAGTCCACAACAACGTAGTTTCACGTTTTATTTTCTCGGTGCGTTAGAAGTATCCGTTCCTTCACCTACCAATCTAACATAATTAGTATTCCAATTCTAACTCAATATAATCATTTATAAGTATTCAAAATACACTAACAATTATACAAATGTATACCCTTATGCACTTGTTAATTTACAACATATTACAACCTTTCAGAATTAGGTGCAGTCCGAATCCACTGCCCAGAATAAGTACTTCCCGTTCTCTGATCATTCTAAAATTTTTATAGTAGATACCCAACATGTTTATCAACAATATTACAGAATTTGAGCATAATCCAACGGCTAAAACATCGGATATTCACAAAACAACTCAGTACAAACATGCTGTCCAGAATATAACGTATGGCAATAGTCCAACTTCACGGATTAAACTGTACCAATTGGCTGAGAATTAGGTGCTCTACCCTATATTTCTGGAAATCTCTGTGTGTCTACTTTTTAATGCAATTTACGGTGCATAAATCGGAATTTTCTACAAGGAGTTATAGCAATTCTCTCACAGAGACACCAATCTGCCAAAATTATGAACTTATAGATTTTTAGCAAGATTTCTACTTATATCATATATCATTGTCTCCTCATGATCACGAAAATTCAATTATATCATCACAACACACAAGAACACTAAGAAACAAATTCAAAACCATCTTTCAATCACAATTTTCCAATTTCAATTGCTACAAACATAATAAAAGGATGATTAAAAACATAAATAGCATAGTTTAAACTTACCAAAATTTAATTCTCCAAATTTCCTTATTTTTCTCTTCTTCTCCCTCTTTTCCTCTTCCTCTCTCTGTTTTTCTCTCCTTCTCCCCGTGCTTCTCTTGATTTTTCTTAACTTTCCCAATATTAACAACACTCCAATCATACACATATAATTTAATTAACACACTACCCCCTCAACTTCTATTTCACACAACTAAATCCACTTACATACTTTATTTTCAAATAAGTTCCTCAATTATTATTCTAACATGAGTTCTTATAATATAAACTAGTCCAATCTCACATTTTTCCTCACAAAATCAAACATCATGGCAAAATGTACAATTTCACTATTATCAAATGCATAAACATAGTTGTAAATGCTAATAAATACTTAAACATGTGTAAATGATACTAAATTATTTGTTTTAAGATTCAGAATGTCACATTGCACAACATGATTATTGATGATGATAAAAAGAAGAATAAATTGTGATTGTAATTATGATCAAATTGAAGACCTTCCACGGTTATAATGAGATCTTGCAACGTCGCAATGAGATGCCTAATTCTATCACGCACAATCGTTTCCGTGAAGATCTATTAGAACACATATAGGCAATGCATTCACAATCATAGTTTACTATGTTAGGTAGTTGGCAAATTCTTGTGTGTTTTTTTCAACTTTATTTGTGGCTTCTCTTAGTCAACTATTTGTTTTTTAAGCTTTTGTTTTACCGTGTTTTTTAAATTTTGAATGTAATGGTTTTTTTTATTGTTTTTGATTTTTAGTATAATTTTCTTAATATATAATGTTAATTTAGACTATCTTTGTCTTTTTTAAGCAAATGTCTTTTTCATATGTAATATTTTATGATAAGGCAAGCAAATTAATATATATATTTTTTTATTGTATATGGTCACGTGAAAGGGATAATTTTTTTAAAATACATTTCATTAATTGTTGTATGAGTTGTACATCAATGAAGGTGTAAGTGTATGATCAAGTCATCTCGGGAGACGTGCATGATATCTACATCTTATTGTAGATTTTGCTTAGATTTTCTTATCCACTCCTACATATTTATAAATTACCTTATCTTATGAAATAGATTTTCCTTATCCAATCTTGGATTTTCCAATCATAGTTTCTCATCTTTCTCCTCATCCTATAGTACGTATTTTCATCTATAAATAATAATCACATTATTAAAAAAAATTACACCATTCCCCCTATCATATGTAAGAAGAAAATAAGCACTATGGATGAGAAAATATAAGAAAAATGGTGGGAAATTATAGCAAATTATGAAGATAGTGGTAGAATAAACTAACATGTATTTGTAACTAAAACTCGATATGTGGAAGAATCATCTTTCTCGCTGGGTTAAAAAAAAGCTAAAATTGGCAAGGAAATCAAGTATTGAGTGGGTAGATAATTATTTCTGGAAGTATGTCCCTAGTGAGTTATTTTCAACTCTTATGGAAAATCCCGAATTCAATCTTAGATTTCGGTTACTACTTTCATTAGCCAAATGACCACCATATTATGTGCTTTTACAACGAGTTGAAGAATGTGGAGGGCGTGCGGAACGACAAAGAGAACTAAGGTGTATAAATCCAAACTTGGTATTTAATGAGGATTTTTGGCATCGAGATTAGGAAGATCTCATGTTTGAAGAATATAAAATTGAAGAGTCAAAAATATATCCAAATGATGATTCTTCATCGGACGAAGTTGACAGATAAATAGTTTTAAATTTATGTAATTTTAAACTTCATTAAGCTTTCAATTTTTTTTTATGAAGAATGTATTATATTTTTTACATTGTTAATCCGTATGAAATAAAGACCATTTTTAATTGAAATAGCATTTCAAAACACTAAAATTATTAATAGATGAAAGGACTTAGTATTACATCGAATTACTAAACAGAAAGCATAAAAAAAACACGACTCATAAGTATTGATTGCCCAGATAGCTAGTTATGTGAATATTGTTGGTGTCTTTTATCCAAAAACTCTTGAAGATGGTAGTTGTACAACTCCCGTGGTTGGTCATTCATACGCGTTATATCCATTGACATTAACGCATTTTCTTTAGCAAGCTTTAGCTCTCTTCACCTTATCTCTTCACGGATATTTATTTGTCTTTCTTCTTTTCTAAAGTTCTATAAATGAGCCATGTGAAGGAGCATATCTTCATTAGATTTTGCATTTGCTACTGCCTTTCCTTCGTATGATTTATTAAATGCCCCAAAGCTCTCAAATTATGCCTTTTCAGAAGCTAATGATTTAGCTTTCCCCCTAATTTTTTTTTCCAATTTCGCCATGCTTCTTTTAATCAACCTATTTGAATATGGACCTTCAATGGTAATAGAGGAAGATCATCGCCTATGTTAATCGAAAAACCACTGGTATCATCAGGTGGCCCGTAACGGGAGTGTTGGTTGTTCGAAGATGTTGTAGTTAAATTAAAACGTTGGTGCTTTTTCAAAATTTGATAACAATGATCAAAAGTGAAAGCTTTATTCGTATGCTCTTTGAGCTTCCCTTACCTTTTCTAAATGAATAAAAAAAATCGATAAGTATAACGTTAAATAAATTCATTTTATTGTAACGTATAAATAAAAACTAAAAAAATTGAAAAATGCAAAATTAACCAATCCATTTCGTTTGTTCCGTTCCCATCATTGCGTGTGATAATTTTGCAATATAACGCGAAACATCAGTAGTAATTGCTTGAAATCGCGACTGAAAAGATGATAAGGTCATCTAGGCTAAAATTCCGGGTTGCTCGTGGTATTTGGCAGTAACAACTTCCCACAATCTATCCATGGTTTAATTAGTACCTTGTATTGAATCGACGCTTTCACTAATATAAGCACGACATAAAGCATTGTCCTCAAAAACTTTAATATTGGCTCCTTGACTCCTAGACATAATTAAGTAATATTAAAAAATAAAATTGTAGAAACAACAATAAAAATATAGATCAATGAGAGAAAAACAAATATAAGAAAGCTTTTGGAATTTTAATGAAAATAATGAACTAATGAAATATCTCAAAATAGTTGGGGGCTATTTATAATTACAAAAGAGCACAAAGAGCCGTTATGGTTTAACGGATATATTTTGAAATTTCAATTTCCACCACATGATGGACAATGTGTCACATGGTAACCTCCATCTCCCACGATTTTCTCTTCATCGCATGTGACACATCCAAGCTCCCACGATGGACACTCCAATGTGCCGTATAGTGAAAACACCTCGCGATGGACATTCCATCGTGCGGGAGATAAGGCAAGCAAAAGGTTAATTTACATATCCACTACCATTTTAGCCTACATATTTAACATATACCCACTCAGTTGCATCACGAAAAATGATAGATTTCCATTATTATAAAACCGGCTGCAGATGGTCTAATATGATTTAAATAAGAGTAATAAAAATTTGGTATCTATTTTCTAGGTTGTCAATCGGGTTATATGACTCGAGTTAAATTGTTATTTTTAACATATTTAAATGCGATCTCGATCTATAATAAAATATACTTTTTATAATTAAATTAAGCTCATATTTTATTATGGGTTTTGGGTCCGAATTCAAATTGGCATGTATCGACGGAAAGGATTAATTTATGAATAGGTTTGAGACTTTCTATTTCGAGTATTAAAACAATCGATACATAAAAAACTTTAAATTAACCATAATGATAAGAGTCATTATGTTAGACTTGATTAAAAATGTTCTGAAATATTGGGATCTTACTTCCAATCGTTGATGTTCAAGTTGAGATCTTTATTTTGGTTACATACTAAAAGAAAATACAAAACAAACTAGCTACCCCTTGGGAACATAGTTCCCTACATATGTGCTATCATATCTTCCACCACCTCATTCGGAGGGATGAGGATCCTGACTGCCCTTTCACATTGTACCTCCGTACCTAGCTTACTGTATTTGCACATTTATTTCCTTCACGAAGTTTATGCTCTAGCTTATAGTTCAAATCTTTTAGCAAGTGTCTGCGTTTTTCAATGAGGGACTCTCTGAGGATGGTTCTCAACTTTGTTCTCCCGAGTGATATGCTCATTAGCATAAAAGGAGTCCGTTTCAATATCCACATTGATCAATCCTCTCTTTTTGGAGAGTCTAAATCCTTGACGTATTCCCCAGAGCTCAGCAGTGGGGACTGAAGCCATTCCAATCCGTTCGCAAAATCCTTCTATCCACATTCCTTGGTCAATTCGAGCAAGGCCTCCATAGCTAGCATATCCTTGGGTGTTAAAGCAGGTGCCATCAGTATTTATTTTAATTCTACCTACAAGGGGAAAATCCATTTAATTAGTCTCTCTTCCACTCTGCCAGGACTAAAATATTGATTTTTTACATTTGCTTCAAACATAGAACACTTAATTTTATAATTTTATTTGAAAAGATTTTTAGCATATTTTCTAACAAAACACACGTTTATTATTTATGGTATCCACATGTATATATAGGACAAGGAAAATTTTGACTTTACACCACACGTTTTATTCGTAATTAGAGTTGGCACCCCATATTTTATTTTATTTTCAGAATCCACCTTGCCGTTAACAAATTTTGTTAGTTGATGTTATGATACTTTTTTATCGACAAAAAATGCCCTTATGGCTTCTCATCCTATTTTTTTAATATCTCAAAAATTGCAACTCAAAAATAGATCACAAACATTACAAGACATTTTTAGTGAAATATGGTATATTTGTGCTATGTACATATATCTTGTAATATTTGTGGATATCAAACAGGTCTTTTAAGTTTTATACATGATTTAAAACTCTATAATTTTTTATTTATAATGCTTTAGATCAATTTATGACCGCTTTATATTATCTATTAGTATTAATGCGTAATATTAATTTGATTTATGTCTACATCATAAAATTTTATACTCAAAGTAATCGGTAATATATGATATATATTATTAAAATGTATGTAAGTAGATATATGTACTCTATTAAATATTTTAAAGAGGTTTACTCTACTCGTACAATCTTTCATCTTTCATCTTTGATTTTATATTTAATATTATATAATATAATGAAAAGCATAGGACACTTATCTGAGAGTGTCTTAGAAGTGTCAGAAACCTCTCCCAAACAAAATTTATTTATGTTTAATTATAGACAGAAGAAAATAGGTGTTGAACACACGTTTATGGTGTGTTAGGGTTTGCCATGGACACGTCAATTTCTAAGGAATCCATGTTTCTTAAATAAAAGGTAATAGGAACATGTTACATTTATTTATACTTTAAATAATTTCTTTGAAGGTTTATTCAATTTATTTTGGTAACAATTTCATATTTTTTCATATAAAAATAACTTTGAAAATGAATCTACAAGAATCTTGTGAATTCCATGCCTTCGTGAAATTATAATTTTAACTATTTTTTTGAAAAAACAAAATTTTCCTAACGTTTTACTCAAACACTGCCCGCCCTCCTTGAGAACCAAAATGTCGTTATGTATTCTCAACTGAATGAAGAATTGTAGATACAATGATTACATGTTTTAGGTACACGTGTCATGATTGTTTAAAAAAAAAGTAAAAAAGTAAAAAACTCTTAAATTGTGACGCCCCGAAATCCCGCTTAGAGGATTATACCTCCGGGACCCGGTGAGCCACGAAGTCATGCGCGACGACGGGTATGAAGTAATAAAATTTAAGACTTTATACCAAAAACATGTTCAAGTAGTAAAGTCATTTTATAAGAAAATCCGACATGTGGAGTTTATTCATATGGTAAACTAAAATCTGTCATGATATATAAATAAATCCATTTACAATCAATACTCCACATTTATGTAAAAATGTATGTACAATACCTCTATCGAGGTCTCAATCACATAGAAATTATACAAATGGAAGTCCATTATACAGTAGATAATAAATTAAGGTATATAATACAAGTCTCTTCCTACAGACTTTGGTAATCGGCCATCAGAACTAACTAGGATCCGTAAGCGTACCGTCCCCGAGAAACACCTACAAAACTATTTGGAAAATGGGAGTGAGCCAAACGGGCTTAGTGGGAACTATAAGGTTTCTATATAAGAAAATATGTTAGAAAAACAAGCATGCCATGCACTGCAATATAATGAAAGTAAGGTTGGTTTATATGCTGCTTCTGTGTAATAAATCTCCTCTATATAATATACATTCCTTTATGTATGTACAAATGTAGGTATGTATATAAACTATATTGGTAAAGCAGCCACTGCACGGAAAACATTTCGTGAAATGCATATAGATGCCATCCCAATTCCCAAATCATAATAATAAAATAGATAGAACATAGGTTTATCAGGCTTTTCCGTATATCGTGTAAAAACATGTATCTCCAAGATACATTTATATATTTATAAAACTGTAAGTATGAAACAATAATAATCTGTAGCCCGAATTTGTATAAAAGATGCCACAACACCGCAACTAGATCTATCACATCAATCACATATCATACTCACGTCTAGGATTTTCATTCATCTACTGTGCACAGAGATAGCCGGCAACTCAAGGCAGGGACCACCTACCGGGTCCACCTAGACGCTACCTCAATCAGCCACACAGGGATATGCTACCTCACGCAGCCACACAGGCATACGCTACTAATAATACTCACGTAGCCACCAAGGCATACGCTACAGGTAATAACCAATATATATTTAGTACGAACGGTGTGGCTAACCGATATAGAAATCGAAGAAAATTCCAAGTACCATATAGTTCATTTCTCAACTGTGTACAAGCAATAAGGATATGTGTATATACGCATAAGACTAGGATGTTTCCAAAGATATTCATACGCATGCACATGTATCTGAAAACTATTGTGGTATCCTCATTGTGCATAAATATGTTAGCCAAGTCCGTCGACTGATAGTTTAAAGAAGGAAATACTAGAAATTGGAAGGTATAGTGGGATCGCCACAACCTGGCACTAGGTAAATTAAATCAGAGTTTATATAGCATATAGATCCCATATAACCCTCCCATAAGGTTAAAAATACCTTTTACATTCGAAAATAGGCATATCCACTTCCCAACATACTTACGTACTGGCTAAGTAATTAATAATCTCATAGAGATGGTCCAATAGCTCAAACACAACGTGAATACCACCCATATATGAAATCTTATCTTAAAAACACATTTAAGTTTAGGTATATGCTCATATGTATGCGTATCATATCATTTGTTTCACCCAGTACCCGTACGTAAGGGTTTCGTATGAATCTTACCATAAATGGCCTAGAAATTGGGGTTTCATGTCAAAGTAGTAATTTATAATCATAGTATGTTAAACTCAATCAGTAGAATGGGATAAATTACCCCCAAGGCCCCATGAGTATATATTTTGAGTAGAAACCATAGGTTATGCGGGATTTGGTACGTAATAGATACAATAAGATGAAAAATAAGTTTAAATACTATTGTTACCACCTTAGGAGGGTCAATCCCTCATAGTATTGCAGAAGAATCGAGTTGGAACCGCGCCTTTGCAAAAATCCCCAAATTTCTCCCCAAAACCCTAGAAATGATAAACCAATGGAGGAAGAGGATGAAGATGATGTTGAAGATGATGATGATGGCGTGGGTGTGACGCGAGGGAAAGTGCCTTAGATGATCTTGGGATCTCCCCCAAAAACGGCCCTCAATCTCTCTCTAAGAGCTTTCTAGGTTGGGTAGTCAAACGAGGAAGAAAGGAGAAGAAGAAATATATAAAAAACCCTGCCAGTACGATGCAGTCGACTCTCTACTGTTCATGTAGTCGAGTGCATGAGGTAGTCGACTCACCTCACTTCCAAGTAGTCGACTACATGGTGTATTTTCTGCCTCCTTCAGTTTTTTGGTCAACAACTCGACTTCGCATGTACTTTTGGGCATCAAGGACTTGGAATTAGGTCTCGGCCAAAACACGAAAGTTGTAGAGGGGATTAAGTTGAAAATGTGTCCGAAAATGGGGACACATTTGGAGTTCAGATGAAGGAGATATGCATCTTCAAAGTCGGATAAAATCCATTAATCGCGTAGGACCAAAATTTGCTATTTACGAGCCAATTTCTTACTCGATCCATCCGAAATGACTTGTGGTCATTCTAAACACTTAAACATACTAATATAAACTTATTAAAGGCCTTTGAGTCACGATGGCCCCTTCGGAACACAATTTCATCTCCCGAGGCTCGAATTTGACTAAATTCGATTAAGGAACTCGATACGCATGGAACGAAGAAACGGGTTGTTACATAAATAGATCATTCAACTTCAACTTTTACAATACTAGTGGGAGAAAAAAAACAGAAATAAAACTTGGGTCAAGCTAGAACTAAAGCTAAATCTTTAGAGGGCCTAACTCCAGTACTACATCATGCCCACGTAAAGACTCCCAACCGAGATGGTCCTTACTTGCCTAGATGGTCTGTGATGGCCAAGATGGCCCAATATGGTCAAGATGGTCGCTCTAACTTGTCAAGAAAGGGCATTACATTAGTATGGTGGGGACACTTATAAAGACCTAGACTAGTCCCCAAATTTACCATTTTTAGTCTTACATAACCCCTATTAAACCTTTGAGAATGGTTCAGACAAGGAGCCGTTTAAAAAGTCATTAGGCATCAAACCCTATCCTACCAAAAGGATAAGAAGGGAATTAACATTAGAGAAACACCATCACCACCAAGGGTGTAAATAACAACTAGGGGTGGCAAAAAGTCTTGACCCGTCGAGTTTTCGGCTTGCCCTACCCATAATGGAATCGTTTTTTTTAGGCCAAGTTGGATTTGAGTTTTAGGGAAAAAACCCAGACTGGGTTTGAGTTTAGTGCTTAAAAAACCCGACCTAACCTGAGCCACACACATACATATATATATATAAAGAGTAAATTACCTTAATGGCCCTTAAACTATTATTGGAACCTTACTTTAACCCTTAAACTAAAAAACACGTACACCACTTAATCGCTTAAATTACTAACCGCGTATCAAAGGTATTTTTCTCATTTCAAACATATTTTTAACAAAATAATTTTAATTAGATTTAAAAAAATTATATATTACAAAAGAAAAAAAAAGATAAAAGAGAGTTCTCCATTGTCATCTTCATAGCCTTCGTTCATCACAGCCTTAATTTCTACCTCCATCATCTTCTCTCCTCACTACCATACAATACCACCACCTCAATCTCTTCGCAAACCTCCATCACACACCCTATTCGTCTCTCTCTCACACACCCCACCACATCGATCCACCTCACACGGAACGTCTCCACCATCTCTCCTCCTTACCATTACCACCTCCCCACCACCACCATGTCCACCTCTCTCATCCCCACCAAAAATCAAACCCCATCTCATCCCCCACCAACATGAAACACCATATCTCTATCCCCAGATATGAAATTAGGTCAAATAAATTTTAGAGATAGAAAGCATTTTTCTCTCCCTACCACTACCACCTTCGGTAGCCTCCTTACCACATCCATTTATGGCCACCTCCCCACTACCAATATCACCACTTAGGATTCGAACCCCCTTAAATTTGTGATGTTGCCTTACATTACTCCAATTGCGCCTCCACAATTATCTGACGCCATGAATTGGTGGTTTTGAATTTGTTTTGATTTCCATTGATTTAGTTTAATCAATTTTCCAAATCACATTAAAATTGTTGGTTGTGTTAGTTAGGGCTTAAATTCTTGGTGGTTGTTTATAAGATGTTTAATTTGATGTTAAGTTGGGATTTAAGAAAATTAAATATTTTGATCCATATTTTTCATAAAAAATCTTTGAAACTATTTTGAAAAAAATCAAACTTGTTTCTCTTAAACAAGCTAAAAAAATATCTACTTAAAATAATTTTTTAATTAAAATGACAAAAAAACCCTTAATTCCATCTAGGGTTAATTGCATTTTACCCACCCGAACTATGCACTCGGTTATAATGTGCCATATCAACTATCAATTTTTACAATTTTTACGCTGAACAATTAAATTTGTTGCACTTTGCCCTAAATTGGTAACGGAGTTAATAAATTTATGTAATGAAGGGGTAAAATTGGTACACAACATTTCCCATCAATTTCTCATGTTATTTCTCTCCCCATCTTCACCAACACCACCTCCCCTCTACTTTCCCCACCGCTGACACCCTTTCCTTCCTCCTCCACCATCCCTCTCCACACGCCATTGCTCGCATGGTTTACTCCTTGCTCACGCACAATCAGAATTCCGAAGAAAGAAATTCTTTAAAAGAAAGAGAGAGAGAGAGAGAAGGCAAATGTGAAATGCTTGAAAAAAATGATGCATAAATTATTGCACTAGCCCCTTCTTCTTCTTCAGCTCCCCTTTTGTGCATTACCTTTTCTAAACCACCCACACTCTCTCTAAAATTCACCCCCACAAAATTTCTCTCTCTAGATTTTACCAACAAGCCAAGCTCAAATTTACATCCCACAATGCCCACGGCGACAGTTGTCGGCGGCTCCGCAAAACCTCCATTGCAAAATCATTACTATTCATCAATCAATTCAACTTCAAAGATAGCGTCAATTGATCAAAAACACTATGTTTAATTGATTCTAGAGAGAGGTGGTTGGTTGGTTGCTAAATAATGGGGGTCATGCCTTCAACGCCGCTCAGATTACTGGCAAAGCAAAGAAAGCGGAGTGATGAATGAATATATAGAGAAACAAAGAAAGAAGAGTGACGAATTGACTGACCAAAAGCCTGACAAGCTTGAGTAACACGGTAAGCAGGCCAATGGAGATTGAGAGAGAGCTCAACTAGTTTGTTCCAGTAAACTAAGCGGAGAGGGAAGGATTTCTTGCCTACAAATGTTTCGATTAGGTACTCTGCCGTGTCTTGTTGCCACCTCTCTCTCTAGAATCAATTAAACATAGTCTATTTTTTATCAATTGAGTCGATCTTTAAGGCTTAATTTATTGATGAACAGTAATGGTTTTGCAATGGAGGATTATTAGAGGTGTGTGGATCTGTTTCAGTTGAAGGATAGATTATTTCCATGCCAAATAATTGGAACTGGTGCACATGATTCATGTCAACATTTTTGGCAGGGGAAATTAAGGAGAAATGTTGTTTACCAATTTTGTTCCTTCATTCTGTCAATTTATTAACCCTGTTACCAATTTAGGGAAAAATGCAACAATTTAATAGTTCAGTGTAAAAATTGTAAAAATTGATAGTTAGTATAGCACAGTGTAACTGAGTGCATAGTTCGGGTGGGTAAAGTGCAATTAACCTTTCCATCTAACTTAACAGAGAAAATGGTCAAAAAAGCTAAAGTGAGATACGGTCAATAGTTTAAGCGCTTAAGTGGGTAATTTTTTAGTTTAAGGGCTAAATTGAGACGGTATGAATACCTTATGGACCATTAGGGTAGTTTATTCATACATAAATATTGCTTATATTTAAATAAATATTTATAGATGTTGAAAAACCAAACATCCTTATGTGGCTTCTCTCTTTGATAACGAACAAACCCTTCATAAAGAAACCTTCTCTCTTTATCCGATGCCAATCGAAGCATTGGGGGACTCTAATTTTTACAGGATGTATTCCAACATCCAAAGCCTTCTAAAAGCTAACTCTATCTGCAGAAGGTGAGTATTTTTCTCTTGTTATATTTTTATTTTTGAAGTAATCCCTTTCTCTTTTAACTTATTCGGGGTAAATCGGGGAGGGTTTGGGTTTGAGGAATAAAAACCCGTCCCGGGTTCATTGTCATTCCTAGTAACAACTGCTCAACAAAAATAGTAGTATGATAAGAACTACCCCGATGAGAGTGGCGGAGGGGTTGACTATCAAAGTGAACTTATGAAACTCAATTTAGATAATGAAGCTTTGATACAACTCCTGAAAGAGGAGCACTAGAAGAATAATTTGCTCTGTCCGCCCGAGACCACTTCTAACGCTTCATCAACTCGGCAATTTAATGCAATAGCCCAAATTCATACTGGCCAAACATACACTAAAGGCCAACTTGTTGAGAAGGAAAATGCCATGCATATTGAGACATTGGTGGTGCTGACATAAGATAAGCCAGCCAATAGTGTGTTCCATAAACTGACAAAGCCCAATGGTTGCCTAAAAACATAGGCGGAAAAAGATTTGTGCAAGCTCATTTATTCAACTATGGCATGGAGGTCAGGCATAGCAGTTGCACATAAGCTAAGAGATTTGGCAAATAAGTCTTTGAGGGAAGAAAGTGGATCCCTTTTTACTTAAAAGACTGCAGAAGCTCCCCCACTCAAGAAGTTCTCTATGCCAAAATTGAATGTTTATAATGGTCGAATAGACTCCGCCCACCATGTTATGTATTATCAATAGGTGACGGCATATTGGTGTTCTAAAAACCCAGTTATGTGCATGATGGTCCCAACAAATTTAGGGGACTCTATGTTAAGATGGTTCACTCGACTGCTGGTCGAGCAGATTAACAATTTTAAGGAATTGGTCAGGAAATTCATGGGTAGATCCGTTACATATAGCCAAGTGGTCAATGGATCAGAATCTCTCACTAGTCTAAGGAAAAGGAAGTGAGAAACGCTGAAAGAATACTTTTCTAGTTATTGGGAAGTCTTTTAGGAGGCTAAGGATTGTGATCTCAAATTTGTCTGAACACCTTCAAGAGTGAGTTACCATATGTTAATGATGGTATCTACAACTCGATGACTAGACTCCTTCCTTACACTTTTGATCAGTTGCTGCCGGAGTCAATGAATACGCTAGAGTAAAGGATGCTAAAGCACTAGTAGCCCTAGCTCTTGATAGAGCTAGGGGTGGAAGTCAGAAGAAGTTTGATAATCCTAAGAGAAAAGGGAAAAAGGACCACGTTTGTAAAGTCGGCGACTAAGGATTTAAGAGAGTTAACACAGTTTTCCCGCAGCCAATTCTCTAGTATAAATTGTACTTTGAATGGCCAAGGGAGACGGGAGACAACCCCAATGCCCGTAATGCTAAGCTCGGGTGTTCGTATCACAAGAGCCACGTACATAAGACAAAGAATTAGAAGACTTTGACACAATTTTTATAGGGGTTGGTTACCAAGGGACACTGGACTAAGTACATCAAGAATGGGGAGAAGAACACCCAAGATGAAGAAATAAAATAAATGGAAGAAGGGTATTTTAGTAAAAAAACAAGTGTCATTGTTTTGAAATGAAAATGTAAAGTATCCTTCTATTAAACGTAATTATAGAGGAAGCCCTTTTAACCAATTGCCTCCATTTTTAAAATATAAATGAAAGTACAAATAAAGGTACAAATTATTTAGATTTGCAAGGTATAAAGGCAACATTATAGTTTATTCAAAGGAGTGGAATTTATTATGAAATATAATTGAACTACCCAACATGGGTAGCCCTCGCCTATAAACTATCCCAAAATTGTTGAACTGACTAGATAATACATGGTATTTGTTATATACCAATTTTAAAGAATTTTTTGTGTCGTGTTCATGAAAATGCCCAACAAACTATTAGTTCCATGTTTGATTGTGTTTGATCCAATAAGTTCACTTCTCCTTATGTTTCTATTTTTTGTAAAAAGATTTCATGTAGAAAGATACCAGAGAATTCTGTTGACCTAAAGGTCTTAATCTTATTTTGATAATAACAATATATCAATCATGTGTAATTTAACATGTTCTTGATTTAAGATTATAGCTCACTTACATGGAATATCAAGAATAGCAAGATTGCTAAAAGGAAGCAATGGACTAGCAAGAGATCATTCTTATCACACACATGCTAGCAATGCATTTCATGAAGCACAAAAGATCAAGGATCATATGCCAAAACTTCAAGGGAAAAGCTTCAAGGAAGAATCAAATTGAAGAAACAAATCTCATCTTCCATAACCACTTTCCACTTCGCATTCTCGCTAGAATCCATAGCTTTCTGATACGAAGTCGGCTCATCCCCGTAACTTACTAATGCGTATGTCACCATGTCTTCATACCCATATCGAACCGGTGCACGTCGAGCCCTAGGCTCCCTTCCACTAGCTAAAGACGGTATTGTTTGTTGTTAACCCGAATCCTCACTGGGAGTCATCTTTTTCTCGTTGGACTCCTCCACCGAATCCGTAACCCGAGTATTAACTAGAGTAGTCATTTCCGTTTCCACCACTATCTTGCTCGCCTTGTTCTCCTTTTCAACTGGAATTGGAGAACCACCGTTTATCGACGAGGTTGTCTCGAGCATAGACACCTCGTCAAACGTCACATCCCTACTAATTACAATCTTCTTGATTTGAAGACACCATAATTTGTAACCTTTAACCCCATCACAAGAGCCTAAGAATATTGCCTTACGAGCCCTAGGGTCAATTTTCTCATCACGAACATGATAATAAGCCGGACAACCAAAAATATGAATATTGTCGTAACTAGCATGAGATCCGATCCACACCTCCATAGGTGTTTTGTATTCCACTCCCGAGCATCGCTAACGATTAACCAAGAATGTAGCATAGGATAAGGCTTCAGCCCAAAACTGCTTATCCAATTTGGCGTTGGAAAGCATACACTGCACCTTTTCAAGGAGCGTACGATTCATCCTCTCCGTTAGTCCGTTCTGTTGAGGTGTACCCTTGACCGTGAAGTGGCGAATAATACCTTCTCGTTGGCAGAAATCCTTAAAAGGATCACAAGTGTACTCCCCGCCATTGTCTGATCTGAGCACTTTAACTTTTCTACCAATCTGATTTTCAACCATTGCCTACCACGTTAATAACACATCAAAGACCTGGTCCTTATGCTTCTTGAGATAGACCCAAGTTCTCCTTGAGTAATCATCAACAAAAGTCACAAAGTAATGATTTCCACCCAAGGATTGAGTCTTTGTCGGCCCCCAAACATCCGTATGCACATAATCAGTGCTCCTTTCGTGCAATGTACCGCTGTCCCAAACTTTACTCGAGTCTCTTTTCCAAGCACACAATGCTCACAAAACTCTAGTTTTCAGCTTTTCGCACCCTTAAGTAGCTCTTGCTTACTCAATATCGTCATAGTCTTCTTCCCAGCATGACCCAATCGCATATGCCATAATCTCGTCGTGTCAGTCTCTTCGGCCGTAACCGAAGCAAACCCTGTCACTGTGCTTCCTTGAAGAAAGTAGAGATTACCCTCATTCTTTCCTCGCATCACAACCATAGCCCCGGACAGAACTTTTAAGTTTCCACCCTCGAGTATTACACGATACCCATTGGAATCAAGAACCCCTAAAGAGATCAAATTTTTCTTTAAATCAGGAACATACCGGACATCACGAAGAGTACGTACTACCCCATCATGCATCTTTAGCCGAATCGTACCAATCCCCATCGTTTTACACGCATGGTCGTTACCCATCAAAACCTTGCTTCCATCAACCTCGGTGAAGGTATGAGACAATTCTCGATTTGGGCACATGTGATACGAGCACCCGCTATCCAATATCCACTCGATCGAAGAGCTAACCCGTGAAGTTACAACCAACATACTCTCGAAGTCCTCATCTTTTAGTGCCGTTATCGCGTTCGAGTTCGCGGTCTCCACCGCACTTTTATTCTCTCCACCTCCATTAGTTCTATTTGGACACTCCCGACATATGTGTCCAGGTTTCTTGCACTTGTGACAAATTATCTTACTCTTGTCAGCCGGTCCCCGAGATTTCGACCGCGACTTTCCCCGGTTTCCCCGGTTTCCCCGGTTCTTCTCATCGCTTCTGCCCCTAATGAATAGCGCATCTGAGTTGGATTCTCCTCTCTTTCAAGCATTTTTCATTAGCCAAGACAGCTGACGATACCAAATCGTAGGTCACCTTTTCCTTCCCATAAATAAGTGTGGTGGTTAGATGATTATAGGATTCCGGGAGCGAATTAAGAAGCAAAATCGCCTTGTCCTCATCATCAATCCTGACGTCTAACCCCTGCAAATTTGAGATTATCTTGTTGAACCCGTCAAGATGATCGTTCATGGATGTACCCCTCGAAAATTCATACCAGAATAGCTTCTTCTTCAAGTACATACGATTCTCGATACTATTCGTCATATACTGATCCTCGAGCTTCTTCCAAATTACCGAGGCAGATGTTTCATGCATCACTTAGTACATCATGTTTGGAGTAAGGTGTAAACGAATTGTACTACATGCCTGCCTATCGTACTCAGCCCAATCAGTGTCGGACCACTCATCGGGCTTATCTTTATTCCCCAACAATGCTCTGTGCAAACCTTGTTGGACAAGGATGTCGGACATCTGACACTGCCACATCGCAAAGTTCGTCTTCTTCCCATGAAATCTCTCTATATCGAATTTGACCGCAGCCATCACCTTAAGAGCAGATGCCCCCTTCAAAGGTGGTGTATCTGCTGCCTTGGCACTCCCTTCCGATGTACCAACAGTTGACATCTCTAACTATGACACAATTATCCCAAGGAGTAAACCTTCCTCTGATACCAAATTGTTGTGCTAAGATACCGCTAGAACAAGCCTTAGCACAAGCGTAGGATCGACCAGATAATTATGTGTACAATAATTAAAGAAAAAAGCACTAATGATATTCAAGCAATACGAAAAACAAGAGACTAAAGAAAAAAATAACTAACCAAGCACACAATCAATTAGGTGGTGTCGGCAAAACTGCCACTAATCCACCGGGTGATAGCTATTATTGATGAGACCAATTCTGAGTACAACGTACAAAACAAACCCTAGCCACTAATTAGAGCTCTCAATATTATCTCTCAAATATACTCTCTAATCTAGCTAGTAAATAATATAACACAACTCATGAATCAAACCTATGACAAGGGGTCTATTTATAGAGTATAAATCCTATGGTCTAGGATTGCACAAAGCCAAATCCTACTACAAATTGGATAATACAAAGCCAATTAAGAATTGGACAATATAAAACCTAATAGGAACAGGATTCCTATACAGAGCCAAATCTTCATCATTATCATTTGAGTTATATCATCTTGATTAAATAGGATAACTCTAGTGTGAGCTTCAAATTGTATTCTATACATACTTGAGAGAGTTATTGTAAATTGGTGTGAATCACCAAACAATTAGAATTCATTTGTGAGAGGTAAATCTCATAGGAAAAACGAGAAAGTAAATTCTTGTTTAGAATTTGTGAAAGGTAAATTTCACAAGGTTAGCAAGAGGGTATCTTGTGAAAGTGTTATGGTATAGCAACACTTGTAGAGTGTGTGAGAAGAATACACTTGTAGTGGTTTAATCTTCACCTGGAAGGAGATTGAAATTAGTGGAAATTCTCGGGAAACTAACTAAGCGCAGATTATGGTTTGGTAAACCAAAACCGTGAGGACAAAAAGTCTCGGACTTCAAATCGATTCAATCCTTCTAATTCAATCTCTTTATTATTGATTATTTGATTATTTGCTCTTAAGATTGTTTGTTTAATAGTTTATGTGCTTGCATTCCTTGATATATTAGTTTAGTAAATTTGTTTTACTTAAACATTGTTAGAAACGTTTTAAATTCCGCATTAAAGTTTTCAAACCCTATTCACCCCCCTCTAGGGTTGAAATCCGACCAACAAATTCAATTCTTTTTCACGAATACCAATGAAACTCTGCATCAGTTTCAACTGTTATTTTCTACTTCAACCAACATAGCATATAATGATATTCTTCCTGTTAGAGTGATATACTAAAAGCCATAATTTTTTTGTTGGTTTGGATATGTTATAAACTTGGTTTTGCTATTTTAATGAGAATCTGTATGGGCAATGGTTGCATTATATTATTTATTTAAATATTGTGCATGTGTGTCTTTTATTCCATATAGTAGATGATTTGGTGTGTAGAGTATAGCTTATACACAGAAGATCTTATCATCGGTTTTTGTGGAATATAAGTTTAATGGTTCACAGTCTTAGATGGAATTGGACACCCATCGGTAGGATTGTAGCACAAGTTTTAGTAGTTTATCTTAACTACAGAAAACGGTATAGTTTTAACTCGTTGTGCTAGTACACTTTGTGTGTATTGAATAGGACCAGTTTGGGTTAATTGTTTTTATACTGACTATATAAAACAATTTAAAATCCCATGGTTATTATGATTACTTATGTTCTTAATCTTGAAATAATTAATAGACATATATATGTAGTGTTTGTTGTTTTGACTCAATATGAGTGAGATTCATTTATGGATCAATAATCTTCATGAATTGGATGACGACACTATATTTATGATGAATATTAATTATTGATGGAATCCACGTCCCGGTAGAGGGATTGATGATAGCCCCTTGAGAAGCTTATAAGTTTTGATCATGTCAAACCCTGCAGGTGGATTATGTTAATCCGACATGTCAAATAAGTTAAGTGGTAAGCTCAAGGATTAAGAAGTCATTTAAATATAATTGTCAGTAATTTAATTTAAGTGACAGTTATCTGTAATCTTAACGTGGGGAGAATAATAAGTATTTAATAATAAGGAGCTCGAAATATATTTTTGAGATAAGGATGGGAGTGCAATTATAATTCTTTAGTGGTGTGAATTATAATTTATGGAAGGAACTAATTCAGAGTGGAATTAGGATTCCAACTTTCCATAGGAAGCCCAAACACTTATTTCTCCTTAAGGTCCCTATCGTAGCCTTATATATACGCCGGCCTTGTCTTTTCACAAAATAACAATAATTCTTATAAGTTAGGGTTTGTTCTATTGAGAGAGGAGAAAATCTTGGTGATACCATAGCCCACACTTGGTGCAAGATTTGATGGCGAAAGGAATACGAAAGAAGATCTTTAGGTTTTCGGCACAGCAGTCGTAAATTAATCGTAACTTTTGATCGCACCGTTGGATCGGGCTGATTTTTGGATATATCGTTCGGAACATAAAGTTACTACTACCACGCGAAAAATCAGGACGATCAGAGGTCGTTTCGATGGCGAAAACAATCTATTTTCGCAGCCCAGCGAGAATTAAAAAATCTGACCAAATCGCAATCTGATGTTTTCAAATCCTAGTCTCCTCATATGGATCCTCTACATGATCCACAAAGGTGAAATCCCTTTATTCTTATAGGGTTTTAGAAAAAAGTTTTTTGTTCAATCTATACGTAATATCAAACGATCCTGTATTTATGTCTCTATCAATTGGTATCAGAGGATTTGGTTTTCTTTGATACTGCGTACGGATTGAACTAGCCATGTTGTCCAGTTAAATCTATTAATGCATGTTATTGTTGGATAGAACGTAGAACTCGCTAACCCTTGTTTTGCAGTGTTCTTGTCCCGCTATTATGGTCACATAATTATGTTTTATGTGATTGGATCCCACGATTTTTTTATTCGTGGTTAATTTTAATGTGCATGATGATTTGGGTTTTATTCATGGATGTAAATTAAATTTAGATTAGATTTGTGAACTCCTTAAAAGGAGGCATAGGATCTATGTAATTTTATTTACAGTTTAGATATAATAGTTTATGTGTGAACTCCTTAAATGGAGGCATAGGACCTTTGTATTTAAGATTGCAGTTTCTTTAACAAAGAACGTTGAAGAAGGCGTTTCCACCAAGGTTGATTCCTGACATAGTCAGTGAAGTGGCAACGTAGGTCATGACAGGTTTTTCAACAGACTAGGGATGATGAAGCTTGGACCATAATAGCAGGGATTTAATTAGTCTTATTATTGAATGGTTTAATGCTTTGTGTGATTGTGTGTTGGTCATATGTGTTTAATTATTAGGTTTCCTTATAATTTTGGACAACATGGATACATGACCATACCTAGATCACCTTTTATTTTAATGTTTAGTTCTTGTCAAATTAAAAAAGGGTATATAAATATAAATTTGCGTAATTGAAAAATATAAGTTTTTTTTTTTAAAAAAAAGCACCAAAATAATTTTATTACACATGTCTTTTATATTTCATACCCTTGTATTTTAGTTGACTAGAATTTAATATAAAATTTTCTTAACCCTCAAAAAATAATGTTTTAAAATACTAAGTGGGTGAGGGATTTTTTCACATAAAAATCCCACGGTCTCCGTCATTGGTTTGTAGATGATGTAATTTATTCTTCGTGTGTGTTATAGTACTTACCTCCATATCGGAAAGAATAGATTGCGGAATCATTGTACAAATTTTATTAACTGATAATTTTAAATGATGTGATTTATTTTTCGTGTGGGTTTTAGTGCTCACCTCCATATCGGAGAGAATAAATTGCAGAATCATTGGACTAAATTAAATGATGGTATACACTTAGATATAAATAATAGTATGCTCTCCAACTGAGTCTCTACTATTATTTGTAGGACCAAAGGAAGTCGGCTATTTAAATTTTACTTGACAATAAAGAATTGTCTAAGATAGTATTTATTGCTTGACGATAAAGGATTGTCTAGATATTAAAATTTAATAGGTTTACATATGTCTAAGAAATAATGAATAATAGACGACCTCATTAACGGGGCATATTATTCAAAGTTTTAGGCTGCTGGCGAACGCTTTTTGAAATGGTAGAGGGTACCATATTTAAAATATGTGTTCAAAGTTATTATTGTCCATCATAATTTGTATGTGATTCTCAAGTTTTAAAATGGCAAACTCTTTCAATCCACTTTTAATCATTCTCCACTAAAACAAATTGATTGGACCTAATTATATTGACTAAAAAGGGAACTTGAATATTGTGCTTACTGTTAAAGAGTACAAGTTTGTGCTCATTGAGTCTGGTCCAGCAAAACCTGGTAAGGGGAAGATCGATAAGGAAACCCAGGCTTGCCGGAGGTGAAAAAAGGCTGATGAGATGGCGTGGTTTTACATTCTGGCATTTTTGTCAAATGTGCTACAACATTAGCATTAGTCTTTTGCCACCGCCTACGACATAATGCTGAACCTCAAAGATATTTTTGAGGATCAGGATCATGTCGCAAGGTAGGTTTCGACGAAATGCCTCATGAACACGACTATTACTGAAGGAACCCGAGTTAAAGATCTTGTTTTTAAGATGATCAGTCTTCTGAATGAACTAAGAGATCTTTGGAGTTGAAATCGATGGGGAAACTCAGGTCGATATCATTCTCCAATCGCTGCTGGATTTATTTAAGAGATTCTGACATAATTACAACATGAATTAGCTTTATTCGTTGTTGGAACTTCTTAAAGAATTCTAAGCAGTTGAGGAACTCCTTGGTAAGCTGGCTAGTACTCTAGTGGGTGAGAAAGCTTCAACTTCTATGCCCAAAATCAAGAACGAAGAAGAAGAATGCATAAGCTGCAGTCCCACAAGGAGCAGTGCGTGCAGCAGTTGCTAAACCTCTAGGCGGACTGAAAAAGCCTATGGGCCAATGTTTTCACTGTCAGTAGAAAGTGCATTTGAAGAAAGATTGTCCCTGTTTCCTTAACCGTTATAATAACATATGTAAATTTCATCTATTTGTTGTTGTATCTTGTTTAGTGGTACGATCTACTAGTACCTGGTGTGTAGATTCGGGAGCCACTAATCATGTCTGCAAATACTTTGCAGGGGTTCCAGGAAATCAGACAACTTAAAAATAGAGAAAATTTACATATGGGCAGCTACGAATGTGACAACAGTTGCAGTAGAAGATATTTATCTTCAGTTTAGTCAGAATAGGATATTAATGATTAAGTAATGTCTATATGTATCTTCCATTAGAAGGAATTTGATTTCTATTTCTAGATTGGTTGAGGACAAATATTTTATTTATTTTAATGATAAATCAGTTATCATTAGAAAAAATTAAATAGCTTGTTTGTTTTGGTACATTAGTGATTGATCTTTACATTATTAAATCCTGACTTGTCAGTACTACAATTGAGTGTATTGAATAGCATTAATAGTTTACCAATTAAGAGAAAGGAACCTTCAAAATGAACCAAATATATTTTTGGCATTTACGCCTTGGTCATATTAATCTAAAAAGAATTCAAAAACTGGTCGAAAATGGGCCATTAGGTTCATTGGAAGTGGAGGCACTTCCAGTTTGTGAATCCTGTTTATAAAGTAAAATGACTAAGAGATCATTCTCGGCAAAAGGCTATAGCGCTAAAGAATAGTTAAAACTGGTTCACTCTTATTTGTATGGTCACATGAATGTCCAGACTAGAGGAGGCTTTGAGTATTCATCACTTTTGTAGATGATTATTTAAAGTATAGATACATTTACTTAATGCGACGTAAGTTTGAAGTCTTTGAAAAATTCAAAGAATTCAAGATAGAAACGGAGAAGCATCTAGGAAAATGTATCAAGTCACTACGATCAGATCGTGATAGCAAATACCTCTTGGGATAGTTCAAGGAATACTTATTAGAGAATGGGATTGCATCCCAGTTGTCTGCACCGAGGATGCTACAGCATGATGGTGTAGCAGAAAGAAGGAATAAGACTCTTATAGAAATGGTAAGATCTATGACGAGTTATTCAGACCTACCTGATTCTTTTAGGGGATATGCTTTAGAAATAGCTGTATATATTCTGAACTTGGTACCATCAAAGTCAGTACCTACTATACCCATAGAATTGCAGACTGGCGTAAGCCGAGTCTGCGGCATATTCGGGTTTGGGGTAGTCCAGCACATGTGCTGAAAGGTAATGCGGATTTGTTGGAATAAAGAATAGAAGTGTATTTCTTTGTTACGTATCCAAAATGAATCAATGGTGGTTTATTTTATAATCCTCGAGAATTTAAGGTTATTGTTATCAATGCCAGATTCTTAGAAGAAGATTATATCATAGACCATAAGCCCAGAAGTAATGTTGTTGTAGTGGAAATAAGAGGAGAGAAAAATAGGGCACAATTCGTCTATACCTTTAGTACAAGAGGAAATACCATAATAAATGGATATCGACATTCCATTACCTAGTCGTAGTGGGAGGATTGCCGATACTTGTGCACATCTTGAACAAATTACTAATACGTAGGTTCTTGAACCAACACAACGTGTGGATAGTGAGTTAGTATGTTCAATATTTGCACAATGTACACAAACACAAGTAGTGCCTCATCGTAGTGGGAGGGTTGTTCATTAACCTGATCGTTTTATGTTCTTGGGAGAGTCTTATGACAAGGTCCCTGATGAATAAGAAACGAACTATTTTTAACTACAATGGAGTACTTCAAGATAAAGATACAGAAAATGGCAAAGGGTTATGAAATCTGAAATAGAGTCCATGTACTCTAACAAAGTCTAGGATCTTATAAAACCACTCGAAGGGATAAAACCTATCGGATGCAAGTGGGTATATAAGAGATAGGGAGGATTAGACGGGCTTAAATCAAGGCTTGTTGCTAAAAGGTATCACTCAAAAAGAAGGGGATCGATTATGATGAAACCTTTTTGCCAGTAGCCATGCCAAAGTCTATTCAGATTCTCTTATCCATTGCGGCTCATCTTAATTACGAGATTTGGCAAGCGGATGTCAAGACAAATTTTCTTAATGAAAGTCTTGATAAAAGCATCTATGATGCAACCAGAAGGATTCATAGCAAAGGGCCAAGAGCACATGTTGTGCAAGCTGAAGAAGCCCATTTATGGGCTTAAGCAAGTGTCTAGATCTTGGAACATCTGTTTTGACCATGAAATCAAATCTTTTGGTTTTGATCAAATGTTCAGATGAGTCTTGTGTGTACAAAAGGCGTAGCCGAAGCGCGGTGGTATTCTAGGTATTGTATGTGGATAATATCTTACTTATTGGAAGCGATACGTGAATATTATCTTCAGTGAGGGTATGGTTAACAAGTCAGTTCGATATGAAGGGCTTATGAGAAGCCAGTCACATCCTTGGTATTAAGCTTATGCGAGATTGGAAAAATAGGATGTTAGGCTTATCCAAAGTACTTACGTCGAAACAATTCTTGCCAGAATTAGTATACAAGATTCCAAGAAAGAGTTTCTCTTTTTTTTAGGTATGGAATCACTCTATCCAAGATCAATGTCATAAGACACATGATGAGATATAGAAGATAAGGGGAGTTCCTTATGCTTCGGCAGTGGGAAGCCTCATGTATGCTATATTGTGTACTAGACCAGACATTTACTTTACCATTGATATGGTTAGCAGATATCAGTCTAATCCAGGGAAAGAATACTGGATTGTGGTAAAATATATACTTAAGTGCCTTAACAGGACTCAAGTTTTTATGTTGGTTTACCAGGCAAACAGTCTAGTACCTGTTGGATACACTGACAAGGATTTTTAGTCAGAAGTTAGAATTCCAGAAAGTCAACTTCAGGTTATGTGTTTACTCTAAGAGGTGGAGTCATTGGTTGGAGGAGTATCAAGCAGTCAGACATTGTTGACTCCACCATGAAAGCTGAATATGTGGCTGCTTTAAAAGCAGCTAAGGCAGCGGTTTGGCTCAGGAACTTCCATATGAATCTAGATGTGGCACCTTAAGCGTTATAAGCTATTTCAGTTTATTTTGATAATAGTGAAACGGTTGCGAACTCGAAAGAGCCGAGGATTCATAAGAAGGGAAAACACATAGAGTGTTCACGTTGAGGGAATGGGAGTGAGATGCATAGCTGCATGGCTTTGAGTCTAAGTGGGAGATTGTTAGAGTGATATACTAAAAGCCATAATTTTCTTGTTGGTTTGGATATGTTATAAACTTGGTTTTGCTATTTTAATGAGAATCTGTATGGGCAATGGTTGCATTATATTATTTATTTAAATATTGTGCATGTGTGTCTTTTATTCCATATAGTAGATGATTTGGTGTGTAGAGTATAGCTTATACACAGAAGATCTTATCATCGGTTCTTGTGGAATATAAGTTTAATGGTTCACAGTCTTAGATGGAATTGGACACCCATCGGTAGGATTGTAGCACAAGTTTTAGTAGTTTATCTTAACTACAGAAAACGGTATAGTTTTAACTCGTTGTGCTAGTACACTTTGTGTGTATTGAATAGGACCAGTTTGGGTTAATTGTTTTTATACCGACTCTATAAAACAATTTAAAATCCCATGGTTATTATGATTACTTATGCTCTTAATCTTGAAATAATTAATAGACATATATATGTAGTGTTTGTTGTTTTGACTCAATATGAGTGAGATTCATTTATGGATCAATAATCTTCATGAATTGGATGACGACACTATATTTATGATGAATATTAATTATTGATGGAATCCACGTCCCGGTAGAGGGATTGATGATAGCCCCTTGAGAAGCTTATAAGTTTTGATCATGTCAAACCCTGCAGGTGGATTATGTTAATCCGACATGTCAAATAAGTTAAGTGGTAAGTTCAAGGATTAAGAAGTCATTTAAATATAATTGTCAGTAATTTAATTTAAGTGACAGTTATCTGTAATCTTAACGTGGGGAGAATAATAAGTATTTAATAATAAGGAGCTCGAAATATATTTTTGAGATAAGGATGGGAGTACAATTATAATTCTTTAGTGGTGTGAATTATAATTTATGGAAGGAACTAATTCAGAGTGGAATTAGGATTCCAACTTTCCATAGGAAGCCCAAACACTTATTTCTCCTTAAGGTCCCTATTGTAGCCTTATATATACGCCGGCCTTGTCTCTTCACAAAATAACAATAATTCTTATAAGTTAGGGTTTGTTCTATTGAGAGAGGAGAAAATCTTGGTGATACCATAGCCCACACTTGGTGCAAGATTTAATGGCGAAAGGAATACGATAGAAGATCTTTAGGTTTTCGGCACAGCAGTCGTAAATTAATCGTAACTTTTGATCGCACTGTTGGATCGGGCTGATTTTTGGATATGTCGTTCGGAACGCAAAGTTACTATTATTGCGCATAAAATCAGGACGATCAGAGGTCGTTTCGATGGCGAAAACAATCGATTTTCGCAGCCCAGCGAGAATTAAAAAATCTGACCAAATCGCAATCTGATGTTTTCAAACCCTAGTCTTCTCATATGGATCCTCTACATGATCCACAAAGGTGAAATCCCTTTATTCTTATAGGGTTTTAGAAAAAAGTTTTTTGTTCAATCTATACGTAATATCAAACGATCCTGTATTTATGTCTCCATCACTTCCAATTTAACATGAGTCCAAGTATGTCATTCTCTGGGTGAAGGCACGGTATCTAGTATGGGCACCCTTCTCATTTCAAAGTTTAGGGAAAAATATCTTGTTAGAATGATGTTGACATCCTCCATTTTTATTTTCTCCAAAATATTCGACACCGTTGTTAAGCTATACAATGCTACCCTTTTTGTTCATCAACTTATTGAGAATGCCGATGAATTTATGTTTCTTGATAACGAAGTTCGCTACAACATTTGCTTACTACAAGAAAAAAGCCTTTGTACGACACACTTTTAACGACAATTAGTCTAAAAATGTCGTTAAATACGCACAAGGATGACATTTTGAAAATAAATGTTGTGAAAAAATCCTTCCCCTTGAAACCCATGACCATATTTTTTATGTGTCGTGGAAAATGACATTCCAAGACAAATTGCGGATGTTATTAAATTATTTATGACAATTTCAGAACAATTATCGTCAAATTTAATATCACAACAGACTATAGTACATGGTTAAATCCATATCTATTAGACGACACCTAAGCAGATATTGTAAAACTGGAATTATATTTTGCTCTCGAATCTTTCCTGGTTTCTTTCCTGCTACTAATTACTTTTGGCGCTCGGGCAAATGTTTGAGGGAAGAAATTTTTTTAATTAAAATTGATATTTTCTCCATCAAGCAAAAGTGGCTAGACTATCTTTCTTTCTCTCTTAATCGATGTGTTTGCTCTCTCTTTCTCTGTGTCTATCTCTCAATCGATCTTTCCAACTAGCGATTTCCTCTCTACAGGTACCAATTTCATCACTCACATTCTCTCTTTATGTATATATATCTCCCTCTCCTTCCCCCTCTCTCTTTCCCTATCTCTTTCACTATATATATATCTACATATATATTTTCAGATCTTAGTGTGTATTTGTTGTAATCTTTGGGGGTGATTTCGATTTTCTTTTACATTAATTCGATCTAGGGTTTTTGTATTATTCTATGTTTTTGGGGTTTGTTCTAAATCCAACTTTGGGGGTTTTTCAATTTGGGGCTTTTTTTGGGCTTTAGTAGATTAACTCAATCTTATTTTAATTTATACTGGATTAGATTATATTGTACATGTTACATATGTATAACTCATATATATACATTTAATTTGAAGAAAATAACTAAAGTGATAGGTACGTGCAATTATTAACCTTATGCTCAACTCTCTTTTAATAGACAAGATTCAACATAAGCATATTTATTTTTTCATCTTCTATGTTTGACAATTTTGGAAGTCTTTTCATTGTATGTACTCTCACATTTCTTAATGAATTTTGCTTTCATGTTACTCTGATAAAAAGTTTGATAATTAGTTGAGACTTATATTTGATTTTCAACATTCAATTTGGACTTGGTTTTTTTTTTCATAAAGACCACATTCTCGAGTGAAATATAAAATGCCTGGGATTTCATTTTATTAATTTCTTTCTTACAAAAATGTATGTGTCCCAAATTATTAAGAATAGCAAAGAGAAGAAAAAGTTATTTGTATACCTCACATGAAAATTAATAGTGTGACACATTCTAAAATGCTTATGAAGATATTAAGGATGGCAATAAAACCCAACTTGGCGGGATTTTTACCCGACCCAACCCGAATTGGGTGGGTTAGACGCGAGTTTTTTAACACCGGGGTGGGTTTGGATTTGCACAAATTTAATCCGTTTAACCCGCCCTTCTTAGAATATAATATTTTCTTCCTTAAATACCCTTATAATATAGTATAATTACCACGGAGCGGAGTGGGTCAAGGCTGGGCAGGGTAGGTTTGGGTTAATGCATATACCACTTGGGGCAGGTTCAAATTTTAGAAAAAAAAACCGTACCAGGTCTGGGCAGGGCGGGTTTGAGTTTGGGTTTGGCCAAACCCGACCCGTTGCCATCCCTCGAAATAATCTAGAGGTCTATTGCTATGGCTGCAATTTGGGTCAAAATAATTAAGAGCATTTTTTTACGATAAGCTAAAGAGAAGTCTGTACACAAAATGGAGAAGAAGAATAAGATGACAGTAGAGTGTGCTTAGGGAGTGAGACGAAGAAATATGTTAGAACTATATATGGGGGTACAAAGTGGATTTAATAAATATTTTTTTGGGTAGTAAAAGAATCTGAGCAAATTTAAGTTTCATATAACTATCTTGGACTACACATAATTGTTTTCACTTTGTGAAAATGTAAGATTATACAGTAGCATTGGCACACTATTTGTTTATGGTCATGATCATAAGTTCAAATCCTCTTTTTAGTATTATTATATAATAATTTTGTGTACATTTTTTTATGTACGTGTTTGATATATAATATATATAGATGTATGTGTTTTTCATCAAAACGGAGTTCTAATTAGTCTCTTCCTATCTTAATATGTTTAGTGGAACTCGAACTTGAAATCGACCTCTCTTAAATTTGAGTGTGCGTCCTTCAAACTAAACTAATCGAGTTACACTAGGACAGAGTATATATACGAGGTTTCTGCCTATTATTAATAGTTTGGTATATATACTTTTTGGCCATAATATTGGATACTAAAAAGAACTAATAGAAGGAAACATTCATATAAATACTAGCTACCTCAACATTGGCCATTGGAAAAAAAAAAAAAAGAGAAGTGTGTACACGAAATGGAGAAGAAGAATGAGAATAAATTAGGATGGAGGTACAGTGTGCTTAGAGAGTGAGGTGAAGAAAGATGTTAATCTGTAAAGAATTATATATATGGGTAAAAAAGGGATTTAATTAATTTTTTTTGGGTAGTAAAGGAATCCTAGCAAATTGACAATAATATAATTATCATTGACTGCACATAAGCACCATGTCTAGATGTTTTTACCTTGTGAAAATATAAAATTATATAGTAACACGGGGCATAATATTTGTTTATGGTTATGGTCGCTAATTCAAATCCTCTTTTTAGTATTATTATATACATGCCTTTTTCTGAAATATTGTTTGATATATAGTATAGATGTATGTGTTTTTCTTTAAAAAGGATATCTAATTAGTCTTTTCCCATCTTTTCCAGGTCGACTCTACTACTTGAGGCAACGCTGAGTTGTCATAATCGGTTTTACGAGAAAATCTTTCAAACAGCCAAACGGTAGAAAAAACATAATTTGGTCCAAAAAATCTAGTTTTATACATTTGCAATATCTTTTCATTTGGATGTGTACAAAACTGCATAATTATAGTTCATGTATATTTTCTGCTCGTTTTTCTTAGTTTGTTCTATGACCTTGTAGATTCAGTTTTGATCGACAAGTTGCTACAAAAAATGGTTAAAATAGAGATGGAGGCAATTCAAAATGTGGTGTTTTGTTTCAGTTTACTTCTTGGTAAATACTAATGGAGAGAAAGAGGTTTGTTGAAGCAACAATAGGATTGGACAAGGGGATGCCATATTCTTATTTTTAACTTGTTGAAACTAGTTGAATAGGATTGGAGGGGTTTTGATTTCTATAGTCCTCTTTCATGTTAAGATATAAGTGTTTTTTGAAAGGGGATGCCATATTCTTATTTTTAACTTGTTGAATATGCTAGTTGATGTATCGGAGAGGGCTAAATCGGTGGAGGGGTTTTGATTTCTATAGTCCTCTTTCATGTTAAGATATAAGTGTTTTTTGAAGGGGTGATGAGGATGAAAAATGAGATCCTTTATTAATTGAAACTTAAGAGAGGGAATTATTGTCAACTGAACAGGCGATTGGGAAGGAGGGAGGGCTGGATATGGGGGGGGGGATAAATATTTGTGTTTAAACATTCATACCTAAGAAAAGCTTTTCTTGTTTTTCCCTCTTCATAGTAAATAGTTCTTAAAACTTATGATTTTAAAGTTTAGCTTATCTTTGATTCATTTATTGATATTTGAGTGCTTCTTACACTTTATGTGATACTTAACTCTTTAGTTATGTGTAAACATGATTTTATTATTCCGTTTATTGTTAGATTCACTTTATAATTTTCATTCTTTAAATCATGAGATTACTACACTTGCTTTATGTTAAATCGTTTAATGATGAGTTTGTCATATCTATCTCGGATTAGCCTCACTGCCTGCTTCACACCCGTAGTAAGAGGTAGGAATGATAACCCCGTCTTTGGTGGAATGTCGTTTGTCTCTTTCTCGAAACTTTCGCCTAGCGTCGCACCCTTTGCTATTAGGATACACCAACATTCCCATATTTTGAGATCTTGTGTTATAATCTTTGGACGATCACCGTCTCTTTAATCATAACTAACCTCCAACTACCGGCTTTCTTATTAATTTTCACAACCATTTTACACGTTGTTCGGTAACCATTTCATCTTACTGTTTTGATTCTTTTTATCCTTATATACATTTTATTTCTTTACATAAAGGTGCTTCTCTTGAATCATAATTTGGTCCCGCAAATTTGATTTGGGCCAATGGTATTCCTTCAAATATTCAAGTGTAGGTTGGTTGCACATAGAAAAGTGAAGGTTTGCAATGTGTTACAAAGGTGGACGCCCAATGTTTGTCTATCTCCTAGCTGGTGTGTGCTATAAAGATGAGCAGCTGATTACTAGCAAAAAATATTTTCTGCAGGATTTGGAATTAGTTGGGTGCTGCGTAAGTTAATAACTAATTTTTTTTGTCTTGGAGATTATAAGTTAGGATGTCAGAATGCCAAATCATAAGGAGTTTGTGGAGCTGCATATATCTGCCATAATATGGTTCACATGGTTAGAAAGAAATAAGAGGATTTTTTAAAACTTGAAGAAGAAAAAGAATGGTTTTGAAAAGATACAGTTTAGTAGTAATAACATGAGTTCATTTTCGATAAATATTGAAGCTTATGTCTCATATTTACATCAAAGCAATTATTTTTCTTTGGATTTAAGTAGCTTTCTTATATTTTAACTAGAATCTCGACTAATGCTAATGCTATTGTAATTGCAATTTGTCTTATTTTCCCGAGATTTACGCGTTTCGCCATGTCACATTTACAAAACGCAATGTATACTATAATATTAGTCACAAAACTAAAGAGGATTGCATATTTCATTAGACTTCTTGGTAATATTTTTTTCTTGTTTGTCTTTATAATATCTCTGTTCTAGAAGCCCTTGGTTTTTGTTTTACTTTTAACTAGTTGTGAACAAATCTTTCTTTATTTTCCAAGTCCTTGTTGCAAAATAACCAATGCTATCAATATTGTGAAAGTTTGACATATTTGGAACTGGAATTGGGTAAGTTTTGGCCTTCCTATTATTGCACCTTCAATTTGCAAAATTCTTATTTAAGTACCAATTCAGAATTTCAATACAAAATTCTACTGTTTACATGTATCAGAAAGCAAATCATCTAATGATATTAGTTTTCCTTAAAGGTTTTATTTTCTTTGTGAATATTTGGATCATAAATGTATATAGGCTAATTAATTAAGTGACTGAGCGATATGTTAAGTAAAAAATTGTTATTGCATGCCTTTAATGAGTATAAAACTGGAGATAGAGAATAATGAATCAATTCTTACTTAGGCTCAATAGCCAAGAGCGCATATATCCATATATACACAATTGTTTGTCACATTGATTATTGCACCAATTTGATTGTTGGTTGTAGTTATAACCAATGGTAACCTCAGTATATGTTATGTATAGGTACGTATAGTTGGGGTTGCCAATTAAATGCAAATTTTAAATGTGAAGGATGAGACTTTTATTGGATTGCATCGAATGAAGAACTTTTTGGATTACAGTGAATGAAGACCTTTTTTGATTTCTGCGAATGAAGACCTTTTTGGATTGCAGCGAATGAAGACTTTTTTTGGATCGCGTCAAATTATGACTTTTTTTTGCATTGCTACAAATGATTACTTAAACCTGCATTGACGAATTCAGTATTCTCATATTGGATATTTAGGTAAGCACCACGATTTATAGATTAAACTGAGTACAAATGCTTATTGATTCCTTTGTGGATTGAGACTGATAAAACTGGGATTTTATAATTTTAACTGATAAAAATAAGTTTTAAAATAGTTACAGCTTGTTCCACGTCTTTGGTGTTGAAAACGGGGTTTAAATATGAAGTCTAGACTAATTTTGAGATAAACAACAATTTTCACATGCAATTGATAAATTATAACTGATAATATAAAGACAGATAAATAATTAAAGCTGGATTGTGATAAAAAAATACTTGGGAGCCTTGAAAATAGTAGAATACATGGTCGAATACTATTTTAGAGTACTGTTCCCGAAGTTCCAGAGCTGACTGATGCTTCAAATGAGGTCTGTGCAGGTGTATTTATAGCTGAAAAATATTTATGGGCTGGGCCAGGAGTATTTGTCTGGGAGACAAATGATCTACAAGCACATCTCTAGGAGACACACACTTTTTGTGTCTTGTGGACAGATGCTTCTAGGGCATATGTTTGGGCTTTTTGTGTGTAGTGGACATATGCTTCTACGGCATCTGTTTGGCAGACACAAACATTTTGTGTTTTGTGGAAAGATGATTCTATGGCATCTGTCTGGGAGACACAAACTTTTTGTGTCATGTGGACAGATACTTCTAGGGCATCTGTCTGGGGGACACAAACTTTTTGTGTCTTGTGGACAGATGCTTTTAGGGCATTTTTATGGGAAACACACTATTTTAGAGATCGGGATTTTGCGAGGGTCGCAAAATGAGTTGTTAACAATGGTACTATAAGGATATTTTTTAAAAAAAATTATTGTACTTAGGTCAGTTTGGGTTAAAGGGGTTAAATTTACGCGGACTTGAAACTAACCTAAACTTGTCCTAAATTTTTGTTGCAGAACTAATACTCTACTCGTTTTATAAAATTCCGTCCCAAGACCTATTTAGGGAATTCTAATTCGTACAATATTTATAGTGAAATACAACAAGCATTAGCTGTCCATTAGAAAGAATCCAACCCAATTGGTACAAATTTTGTTTTAAAAATCATTTAACCCCCCCCCCCCCCCCCCCCCCCCCCCGCCCCTCCCTTTACAATATTCATAAGTCTAAACTCAATCTATCACATCCTGACCAATCTGACATATTGTAATTATATTATCACAAGGGTATTTAAATGAAAAACTATTATATTAGATCAAGTGGAACAGATCAAATGAGTTAATTTAATGAGTTTTAAAATATATCCAATAGTTTTGTAAATGTTGATGTATAAACATTATGCCAATCAAACCATTTTCACACACCTTGAAGTCTCAAAAATATTGCTCCAATGGTAGATGTCATTTTTTATTATGTTTTATACATAATATTATAATAAAAAAATTTATTTATAGGTTTTAACAAGTATATTTCAAATATACATGTTTCATTAATATTCGTAATTTGTATTAAAAGGTATTACATTTTAAAGTTTTGTTAAACAAATTGGAGAGAGATAGCAAACCAACGCGACAGTGTAAAATGATAGTGTATATTAAAAAAAAAACAAAAAAAACTCATTTTTCTAAAAGATTGATTGAGACAAATTATTTTACAAGAAATGCTCTTATAAATAAATAAAAAAACAAGCATTACAGTTGTTCTAATTAATCTAATTCATTTAGATAAGAAATGGAAAATTTACTTTTACTACAATTTATATTATAATTTTGTTTAAAGTAATACTTTTTTCTTATTTTCTTATACAAGCGAGAAAGATCCGGGTGGTTCTTGGGGAAAGGGGATTGAACCATAGCAACCCATATGAAATATCACACACTCAACTACTTGGAAAATATTTTTGTACTAATAAATATCTAATTCATTTATGGAAACTAAGAAATTCATTGAATTCCTTTATTGAACATATTTGGATATCTTTTAAACACTTTGAAATTATACAACGAAATATATATGTAGTAATAATAATAAATTAAATTACCAAAATGTCATGACAAATAAGCCGTTTAGTCAAAAGATAAACACATGAGGATAAATTCTAGTCTCCGGTTGGAAACATAAGGAAAAGCCTTTGTGATTTATTAATAGTTAGACCATGAAGTTTGTGTCTATGTTAAAGCTTTCCCTAATGTTTGAGTTTTAGCAATATATCCCCTAAAGTTATATTAGTGGTTCATCTCACTCCTCGCTCTACCTCCATCTATAATTTCATCTTACTTTTTGGCACACATATATAACCCCCTAAACTTTTAAAATTAACACCAAACTCCCTTAGTTTTATACTTTGTTAATACTTAACCCTGTTTTGTTAAAAAAAATGACATAATATGACATATGCTCTCTGCACATGATGCGTTACTGGTAAGTGTTTTAATTAATTAATATAAGTAAACTGTAAACATGGATTTGTATTACAGAAAAAGTAAAGATAAACAGAGGAAAAAAATATCACCCCATCTTAACCCGGTCTCTCTCTCTCTCTCTACATACACAGTAATATAATATAGATATATATAGTGCATATATATATATATATATCAAATAATCTATTAGATTTATTATATATTTCAACTTGGGTATGATGTTGGATCTAAGGGTAAACATGAAATCAATGTATATTGATGTGTATATATGTGTTGTGTGTGTGTTCATATGTGTACAATGTGTGTGTGTGTGTGTGAAAAAGAAAGATAGAGAAAGAAGTAGGCCCTGTGGTTGGTTGATATGGGTAGCCATGACGACAAAGGGGACAACTTGTTGGTCACAAGGGCGTTGGAGGTGGATTGGTCGACAGATGGACAGTTGAAAATTCTGGATGGCTTTTTTTTTACTTTTCTATAATACAAATTCATGTTCACAGTTACTTATTTTGCTAAAATAAAATAGGAAAGTTTGTTTTAGTCATTTACTTACAATTCTTTATTCCTTATACATTTTTAAACTTCAAAAATGACCCTTATTACACAGATGTGGAATGCTATAATAGTGATTAAAAGAAAATTTTATGTATTATGTCTCTGGAATTTGGATCTAGAGAAAAAAAGGAAGCAATAAATATTGCAAACATATATATGTATATATATATGCACACATAAATATGAGAACAATGACTGATGTACTAAGAAATTAGTACATTATAACTCACTAATATATACTTTGGAAAGTATATTTTATGTGCTTTTAGTGTTTTTCAAGTGCTTAATTAATTGGAGAATATTGGCTTTTGAATGGAGTAATTCGAATTTCGAAAAAGTTGTATCAAAAAGAAATTTGGTGGAAGAAATAAAGAAGTAGCTTTCTAGGCTTAAAACAAATATGAGTGAAATTAATTATTAAGGAAGTGTGTAGGTTAGCTAGCTAGAGTAGTGAGTGTTCACAAGCTAGACCTGGATTCAAATTTTGGTAGGAGCATTTGTTTTTCGGCCTAAATAGCAAGCCTTTGCATCAAAATTATTAAAACTCAAATGGGTTGGGCTATTTGCCATGAAAATAAAGGAGCCCATATCACATGTAGCGGGCCAAGCCCATTCCATTTGACCCAATGAGCAAGCCATGCCCAAATCAATTCAATCAAAAGAGCTAATCAATCAAAGCCCATCAACCCTCACTTTCTTATAATTACATTATATAACTGTATCTTTTTTATAGTTCTTACTTCTCATATATGCAACCCTCACTTTAGGACAATCATACCTATAATTACTTGTTCATATATATACAATTTTACTTTCTGGCAATTACACTTAATGCCCCTTATACTTTTACACATATCATGCACAAACAGAAACACATATATATACCTCTCGCTTCTTACAAATATGCCCCCTTCACTTTCTGCAATTAAACTTATACCCCTTACTCTTTCATACATACACATGTATATCTCCACTTCTCCCACATATAAATTTATATATCTTATTCCAACAATTATTTTAGCTTTCTAAAATCATGATTAGATTTAGAAGAAAATGTCACAAATTTTTTCACTTAGGCATTTGGTTGGCTTGCATGAAAAATAATTGTATTCATAATTTTTTTAACGGAATACGAAAATGTAGAATGAAGGTAAGTTTTCATATTTATAACAATGCCTTCAATAAATTATATACGACGAAGACGTAACTAAATTTCATAACAGAAAAAATTCGTGTTTCTAATATAATATTTGCATGAGTAAGTTGAATAGTTATTGATGGTGTCAAAATCTAGAACAGATAATTGACGACCGACCAATCAATAAATAATGGTGAATTAGAGATTTAATAATGGATTGTAACTGTGAACAGTGGTTGTGAACAGTACCACCGTATATGTGAACAGTATTTGTGAACAGTACCACCGTGACTGTGAACAGTACCATTGTATATGTGAATGGTACCACCGTATATGTGAACATTGGCTGTGAACAGTACCGGCAGAAACTGATTAAAAATGAAGATGAACACGAGATGTTTTTTATTAAGGTAGGTTCCCTCGGTAGCGCTTATGCTAATCTGGCAGTACGTCCTCCTTTTGTGTGCTTGCTTTGTATTAGCTCAAAGGCAATCAATTTGGATGATAATACAAGCTACCAATCTCTCTCTCTTTCTTTCTATAATTTCATTAATTCTATTTATAAGTATAGAATTAGGATTACAAATATTTCAATGGAATAAATATTAAACTGTGTAGGAGAGAGAGCGTATAAGGATTGGTATTTTTTGGGGTATGAAAAGAGAGAGTATAAGACCCTCGAAAATTGGCTTGTATTTATATTGTCAATGGCTTTATATCTCTTAGAAGAGATGGATGGATATTGAGAGAGAAAGAAGATATGTTTTTTGGTGTGTTTTGAATGAATGAATGAGGGGGGTATTTATAAGTAAAAAATGAAGGGCAAAGAAGTAAATTTGTGTAATGTATATGATGTGTATGCTTAGGTCACATGTATTCTAGAATGTAGATGATGTGTATGCTTAGGTCACATAGGTAAAAATGAGATTTTACTGGAGGTAAAAAATGGTATTTTACTGGAGGTAAAAGTGTTGAATTACCTTTGTAGGTCAATGGTAAAATTAGTATTTAACCCCATCAATTGCCCCCTATCATTATCATTTAGCTCGGATGAGCTGATTGATGAGGATATCTTTCAACCCGGGAGCTAGTAGTAGCTCTGAGCTCTGATGTTCATGATGTCTTAAGCCTGAATCCTTCGTAGGTGAACAAGGTTGACAATTCGATGCCTGCAAGAGGTTCTTTTGCCTGTGTTAGGTCTTTTGCCTTTTTAAGAGGTCTTTTGCCTGTGTTAGGGCTTTTGCATGTGTTAGAGGTCTTTTGCCTTTTTTAGAGGTCTTTCGCCTATGTTAGAGGTCTTTTGCCTTTTTTAGAGCTCTTTCGCCTGTGTTAGAGGTCTTTTGCCTTTTTTAGAAGTCGTTCGCCTGTGTTAGAGGTCTTTTGCCTTTTTTAGAGGTCTTTTGCCTTTTTTATGTTATGTCAGAACTGACCTCGCTGGATAAGCTTTTTAATTTCTTCCTTGAGCTTCTAGCAATTATCAGTCTCGGGGCCGTGGTCCTTGTGATACTGGCAGTATTGGGTAGAGTCCCTCTTCTTCTCTAGAGTGCTCATCTTCCTAGGCTTAGGCACCTCTCCTGGTTCTAATTGGGCATAGACCTCGCTCAGTGGAGCTGTAAGGGGAGTGAACTTCCGGTGAGCTCTGTCCTCGCTAGATCTGAACTTTTCGGTATTCTTTTTGTTCTTCTTGTTCTCCTTCTCTTGGCCAGAAGAAGGGCAATGTTCCCCCTGGCGCTTGGAAGAGGGCCGGAAAGTAGAAAATCTTGACATGTTGCGTCCTTGGAGTGTCTCTTCCACCCCAATCTGTTTGTTGACCTCGTCCAGGAGCTCAGACATGGTCTTTGGAGCCATTCTAGCTAAGGTCATTAAGCAGTAGGGAGAGCTTACTCCGTTCATAAATGCAGCTACGGCCACACCATCATTGAGATCGTTGATCATGAGGCTTTCTTGGTTGAATCGGCAAGCGTAGTCTTTCAGACCTTTGTTCGAACTTTGTTTGATTGTGAAGAGGTGGGTGGAGGTCTTATACTGCTTTCTAGTTCCCAGGAAGTGAGTTACGAACCTTGTACCAAGCTCGTACGAGCTCTGAATCGAGCCTGGAGATAGGCTATTGCACGACATCCGAGCTGCCCCCTTAAGAGTTGTGACAAAAGCCCTGCATATGATACCATCTGGGACATTTTGAAGCCCCATCATATTTCCAAATTTCTGCCAATGGTCCATTGGATCAGTTGAGCCATCATATGACTCTAGAGGAGGTAATTTGAATCTGTTCGAGACCGCACAAGTCTGGATGTGCGCTACAAACGGCGATTCAGAATTTCTTACCAGAGTTGCTGCCGAGCTCCCCCTAACGTGGCCTATGGTTTTCATCATTTCGGCCAGCTGGGCTTTCATTTCTAATCTGAGCCTCTGCTCTACTTCTTCAACAGAGCTCTTGTTCGAGATCCTATCGAACACTGTGAGAATCCGCAAATGCGACCCCCGGGTCTCGTCCCCATTCGTTGGGCATCTGAAACGTCGAAAGGGGTCCCGTCGTTCCATTTGCTTGGAGTTGGTTGATAATTCATGTCGGGTGTCCCTCTATCCTATTTCTAGGTGTAAGAAGGTTCATTCAGAGTCGCCAGTATGTTTTACGAGAAAACGAACAAAAAGGGTTCGTGTAAGATAGAAGGACTACAGATAAGCCTTTCTTTACACGATTGTCTACAAAACCAGGATTCTATAGGGTTCGGGAACTATATTATGGTTTGGGAAGGTGTTAAGCACCCATTCCGCCCTTTCAGTCTTTTAGTGGTCTTATATGTTTATTTTATGTTGAAAAACTTGGATGCTTTTACTGACAGTCTACTACTTTTCTAATAAAAACCCTAATTTCTAGGGGAAAACGGGAAAGGGATAGAAACCTTTGTGTTCCGAGATCCGATGTTTTTATTATTGAAAGATGTAAATACAAATGACAAAACCTTTTTATTTTGAAAGAGTATCCCGTATTATTTCCTCAGATAATGACGGTTTTCTCGTGTTGTGATTACTTTTGTAAAAGTTCAGATCTTGTATCGGGACTAATTTAATATGGAACTAGATCTCTTTGAGGAGATCAGACACGTCGCAGTCTATAGAGAAGACAGGATATGTTGATTTTAATTCCTAGATAAGTCTTATCAGTCCGGGTTTTGAAAACATAATTTTATTCGGACAATAATCTACTTACTCTTCTGGTTTTGCAAATGGTTTTATCAGGGTCTTTTGTTTTGAAGACGATAGACTATTTATAACTTGGCAATAAGTTTATTCAAATAAAACGTGGACAAATCAACAGAAATAAAACAAGTACACAGATAAAACTGATTTTCGAGCGCGTTAGGAACCTAGCACAACCATGTTGCCACTTCGCTTACTAGAAGAGACTTTCGTTACCTTCCCGACGAGAATAATAATAAGAAAGAAAATATAATACGGCAGAGAGATCTCCGACGATAATAATCTTCTCCTTCTTCAGATATTTCCAAGAATTTGATTCCCGAGACCGGACACGTCGAGTGTCGATAATTCTTCGAAAATAAGACGATACTCGAAAATGCTTATTGTTGTTTTCTGCTCTGCTTTGGCGATTTTTCTTGTTGTTTTCAGCTGTGATGTCGGTGTCCTTAAACCTTGGGGGCTGCTGGCCTATTTATAGTGCTGAAAAGGTGTATGTCGCGCGACATATTGGTGTATGTCGCGCGACATTTCACTTTAAAACATGTTTGTTTGGCCAACAGACACTTCCGGGGCAGTCTCGGGTGTTCGGGTGGGTCCCGGAGTCCAGAAACAGCAGTTCTCGAATGTTGTTAGGGTTCTTGCGGGTCACGGATCGGGGTCTTTACAAACACGGACCCTCGAGGCTTAGCATTTGTCTCCAGAACTGGTGGAATGGGGGGTCGACCTCCTCTGCTCACAGTTTGTCTTTGAGCCTCTCCTTCAGAGCGTCTTTCTCGAACAACATGAACTTGTGGATTTCTTTTTGGAGATGGGGGAGCTGTAACAGAGAACTCATTATAAGAATCTCCTTTGTTCGGAACTGGATTGGTCGGCATCAGACCCATTGGGCCTGCCTCGACATCTCTTATACCTCCGGCGGCGTTCCACCAGCCTTTCAATGGCTGGGATTCGCGCAGGAGCTGGGGGAGCCGGTACAAAAATAGGGGTCGGAGGCTGTGAGAATCCGCAAATGCGACCCCCGGGTCTCATTCCCATCCTTAGGCGTCTGAAGCATCGGAAAGGATTATGTCGTTCCATTTGCTTCTATTGGGTGTTGATAATTCATATCGGGTGTCCCTCTATCCTGTTTCTAGATGCAAGAGGGTTCATTCAGAGTCGCCAGTACGTTTTACGAGAAAACGGACAAAAGGAGTCGTGTAAGAGAAGAGGCTACAGATAAGCCTTTCTTTACACATTTGTATACGAAACTAGGATTCTATAGGGTTCGGAAACTATATTACGGTTTGGGAAGGTGTTAAGCACCCATTCCGCCCTTTCGGTCTCTAGTGGTCTTATATGTTTATTTTATGTTGAAAAACTTGGATGCTTTTACTGACAGTCTACTACTTTTCGAATTAAAACCCTAATTTTAGGAAAAACGGGAAAGGGTATGAAAAACCTTTGTGTTCCGAGATCCAATATTTTGTTTTTGAGAAGATGTAAATATGAGTGAGAAAAGTTTGTATTATTTAAAGAGATTCTCCCGTATTATTTCTCAGATAATGATGGTTTTCTCGAGTTTTTAAACTTCTTCTGGAAAAGTTTAGATCTCTTATCGGAACTTAATTTAATATAAAATCAGAACTCTTGAGGGGAGTTTTACAGGACATATCACAGTCTATGAAAGAGATAGAATATACCGGGTTTTTAATTCCTAAGTAAGTTTCATCAATCCGGGTTTTGAAAACAGAATTTTATCCGGATGATAATGTACTTACTCTTCTGCTTTTTGCAAATGATTTTATCAGGGTCTTTTTTTTTTAAAACAGTAAACTATTTATAACTTGACAATAAGTTTGTTCAAATAAAACGTAGACAAAATAACAGAAATAAAACAAGTATACAGATATATAATGTTTAATACTAAAAGAGACTTTATTTACCTTCCCGACGAGAATAATAATAAGAAAGAAAATATAATGCGGCAGAGAGATCTCCGGCAATAATAATCTTCTTATTCTTCAGATATTTTCGAGAATTCGATTCCAGAGACGGGACACGTCGAGTGTCGAGAATAGATTCAATAATTCTTCAGAAATAAGACGATAATCGAAAATGCTTGACGAAAGATCAGAAAATCAGATCATAAACCAATAATTCTTCAATCCTAAGTTTCCGTCTTCAATCCTTGGGGGGTGTTGGCCTATTTATAGTGATGGAAAGCAGTATGTTGCGCGACATGTCCCCATCAAGTGTATATGTCGCGCGACAATGTGTGTATGTCTCGCGACATTCTAATTTAATGTTGTTTCCGACAGACTGATATGTCAGAAAGTGGATGGTGGGGTGTTTGTCGCGCGACATGTCCCTATAAAGGGCATATGTCGTGCGACATACTTGTTTGTCTTGCGACATTTCACTTTAAAAATATGTTTGTTTGGCCAACAAACCCTTTCGGGGCAGTTTCGGGTGCTCGGGTGAGTTCCGAACTCCGAAAATAGTACTTCTCGAAGGTCGTTAGGGTTCTTGCGGGGGTCACGGATCGGGGTGTCTACAGACCTTCTCGACTCAAGCTCCTTGCTTGCAAGGAATTAAGGCGACTGGAAGAGACAGTAGTCCATGGCTCCCGCAAGAACTCTAAAGAAGTGTGTGTATGAAAAAGTGTTTGTGAATGCCTCCGGAGAGGGCTTTATGCTGGATTTTGCCTCCGGAGAGGGCTTTTGTTACCTCATTGCCTCTTTCAAGGGCTTTTATTTGCTCCACTAGCCTCAGATGAAAGGACTACCATTGCTCCACTAGCCTCAGATGAGAGGACAACCATTGCTCCATTGTGCCTCTCTGGGAGGGCTTTTGATCTTCTCGCCTCAGGTGGGAGGACTACCATTGCTCCACTAGCCTCAGATGGGAGGATTACCATTACTCCACTGTGCCTCTCTGGGAGGGCTTTTGATCTGTAAAAAAGAAAGAAAAATTGCCTCTAGGAGGGCTTTTTTGTAAGTATTTTTGCCTCGGCCGAGGGTTTGTGTGACTGGATTGCCTCTAGAGAGGGCTTATGTGAATGCATTGCCTCCGGAGAGGGCTTGTGTAAATCGATTGCCTCTGGAGAGGGCTTGTGCTTGTAGAAAGGGTTTGTGAGTGATTTTTGCCTGTAAAAAGAGCTTATGTGCGTGGATCGCCTCCGAAGAGGGCTTGTGTTAATGGATTGCCTTCGGAGAGGGCTTGTGTTATATTCTGATGAATTTTGGTTGTCTCTCTCTTTGATTGCTAGAGTGAGAGAGAGAAATTTTATGAGAGTGAAAAGATCTTCTCGGGGTTTATTCTTTGCTCGGATGTCCATTTTCCCATGTTTTTCTGAAGTTTTACTCTCATATTTTCCTTGACTGAAAATACTTCTCTCTGAAAGCAGTTTTCGAATTTCTTTTGCTCTTTCACTGAGTGATGATTCAAGGTTTTTCCAAAACATCTCTTCTATATCGTGCTGAAAAGAAAATTTGTACGAAAGGTCAATCTCTGATCTCTAGTCTCTTTTTTATTCTCATTTTTGGTGGGTCCACATCGTTTTCTGTTTTTCGATGTCCTTATTTCTCCCTCTTTTGGGAAAGACTTTTCCTGGCCTTCTCTGTTTTTTACCAAGAGTTTTTTATCTCTTTGTCGTGATCAGGAGCCTTACTCACCCAAAACGAAGCCCTGAGCCGGTTTTGGCCTAGCTGTCACTTTTGGTGTGGCTCTCCCTGTCATTTTTCATTTATGTTTCTCTCGCTCGCTTTCGGGCGCTCATGCGGGTTTTTTCTCTTTTCTACTCTTTCATTTTTTTCTATTCCCATCTTATTCTGATATTTTGCTTTTTTCTCATCGATGGTCTTGGTCCTTCTTGGGAGATCAGAGACTACTTTGTTTGTATTTCGTTCTCGCATTTTAGGAGAGATGATTTGAAAGTCTTTCCTCGATTTTTCATCATTGGGGTGCGGTATTTTAGAAAGTTTTTCGAAAACTGTTCCTCTGAAGCATTCCTGCATGAGATAAAATGAGACAAAGGTCAAAAAATCAGGGAAGGGAGCCAAGTGTCGCGTGACACCTAGGAAGAGGGCTCTTTGTCGCGCGACAATGAGGCTTTTTGTCGCGCGACATTTGGTTCCACTATATAAGCCCCTTGCTGAGCTCATTCCACCTCATTCTCTTCTTTCTCTTTCTCTCTCTAGCTTTCTTTCTCTCTTCTCTCAAGCGTGGAAGCCCTGCCGCTTTTCCGACTTTTCTGACTTTTCTTATATTCTACTCACACTCAGATGGATCCCTGCACAGCCAGATAGATTAGAGGGTGACCAGGAGGAGGTCACCTTTACCGACGCTCAGGGCGTTTTCCGGTGCAGCCCTCACCATGACGACTGAGAGGACTTGGATTGGTACGGTGAGGATAGGGTGGACCGCGGTGGTCTACCGAGATGTTACCCAGGCTGCTCCAGTCCCGGATGTTCCGTGGCTCTTGATATACCCTTTAGGTTCTTTTTAGAAAAATTACATAATGTACCCCCATAACTCTATAACTCTCATAATCGCACCAAAGTACCCTCAGGTTTGAAAATTTTCATAATTTACCCCTATAACCCTATAACTCTCATAATTACACCAAAATACCCTCAGGTTTGGAAAATTACGTAATGTACCCCCATAACCCTATTACTCCCATAATTACACCAAAATACCCTCAGGTTTGGAAAATTACATAATTTACTCCTATAACTCTATAACTCTCATATTTACACCAAAATACTCTCAGGTTTGAAGAATTACATAATTTACCCCTATAACCCTATAACTCTCATAATTACACCGAAGTACCCTCAGGTTTGGAAAATTACATAATTTACTCCTTATAACCCTAGATCTCACATATTTACACCAAAGTACCCTCAGGTTTTGAAAACTTACATAATTTACCCTTATAACTCTATAATTTTCATAATTACACCAAAATACGCTCAGGTTTGGAAAATTACATATTTTATCCCTTATAACCTTATAACTCTCATAATTACACCAAAGTACCCTCAAGTTTTGAAAAATTACATGATTTACCCCTATAACTCTATAACTCTCATAATTACACCAAAGTACCCTCAGGTTTTGAAAAATTACATAATTTACCCCTATAACTCTATAACTCTCATAACTACACCAAAGTACCCTTAGGTTTGGAAAATTACATAATTTACCCTTATAACCTTATAACTCTCATATTTACACCAAAGTACCCTCAGGTTTGGAAAATTACATAATTTACCCTTATAACCTTATAAGTTTCATATTTACACCAAAGTACCCTCAGGTTTTGAAAAATTACATAATTTACCCTTATAACTCTCATAATTACACCAAAGTACCCTCAAGTTTTGAAAAATTACATAATTTACCCCTATAACTCTATAACTCTCATAATTACACCAAAATACCCTCAGGTTACTTATATATATATCTCCATTTTGTTTGCAGTGGGTTGGCCAAGGTTGGGGTTCTCCCAATGCTATTTTCTTATAGTGGCGACAGGCACCGGTCCGTGTCCAGGAGTTGCTCCTCGCGACTCTATTTGGTTCCCTCTTTGACGCCCTCCCAGAACGAGTATCTAGGGTGGCAGTTTTAGTGTCGGCATTGGCCTCCCATTGGTGGGATACTACTCATACCTTCCATTGGAGCTGGGGGGAGATGACGATGACCCCCTCGATCTTTTTGCTCTGACCAAGATTCTTTTAGGGGGTCCCTATCCAGATTGATGTCCCTTTGAGTTTGACGGCAGAGGGTATCATGGGCGCATTTGGGTGGTTTCCCGAGCGACGGAGTTCAGGCGATACGATCCCCCGGGCGGTTCTGCTTACGCGTTTGGCCACAGAGAGAGCTCGTTTGGTTGCTTCAGGAGCTCCGATGACCCGTCAGGAGGCGCGTCAGTATGCCCGTGTTCTTCTTTTACTGACGTTTTATGATTTGTTTGAGGCCCTTGGGGGGGACACGGCCCATCTCTGGTGGCTGCCCTATCTTCGGGACTTTAGTATCATGTTCGACTACGACTGGGGAGGATTCATTCTTGTTGATTATTGCTGATATTCTTTATATTTCCTCTTCAGAGTTGGTTCGTGGCGTATACCCGTCTGGGTCGGGCCCAGGTGGATCTCTTCGTTGAGAACGAGGACTAGTTTTCCCTTTTCCACCGATTTATTGAGGGGAACTACAGGGCTCCCTATGTATACCAGACTCGGGAGACCGGAGCTGCTACCGTCCATGACCTGCTAGAGGAGCAGGTAAATATCTTAGTATTCTTGCTTTTCAATAAATAGTAAGATAGAATATAAATTACTGAAATAAAATCTTGTTCTCTTTTCAGATTGAGTGGGCCCCTTAGGGTGATCTGGGTCTCTATTTTGGATATGGCCATGCTCTGACCGCCTCGAGGACCAGGCGGCTTATTAGGGACAAGTACGGCCTTCACTTTTATTTGGGCGAGAGGGTTATTCGCCAGCATACACCGGCCCAATGGCCTCGGGTTCCTTTATTCCCGCCAGTTCTGGAGACGGACTGGCGAGATCGACCCGGTGCTGGTGCAGGCCCTTATGGACGAGCTTGGTTTTCAGACGTTCACCGAGGAGGGAGATTATGCTGTCTTGGATGCCCGTTTTTTGATGAGGGAGCGAAAGGGGACACGAGTGCGGGTCATCTAAGAGAGATACCGGGCGTTGGGAGGTGATCCCAACTATATACGAGGACATACTCACTTGTCCAGGATGATCCCCGGTCATTTGACACCTGTCCCTGATCAGAGGGACAACATTTTGGACTCTGATGATGATGATCCCGAGGGGGAGAGGGATGTCCCTGCTGCTGCTAAGGGAGGTGATGGTAGGCCCGAGGGTGGTGATGATAGCTCCGAGGGCGGTGAGGGAGATGGGACAGGAGCGGTTCCAGAGCAGCCGTCTCAGACCATACTGAGAGAGGAACATCATGCTTAAAGAGAGAGAGGTGATTTTTCTGAGTGGTCCTGGGAGCCTGCGGACTTTTAGGTCGACTATGAGCAGTTTGGACGGACCCCTCCTATTGCTGCTGCTGCTGCTACTTCTAGTGGGGTCCCGCCTCTGAGAGCGACAGCTGTTGTGGGCCCTCCGGGTGTTCGTACTTATGCCATGCTGACTCCTCTTCCGTCTGCTGCCATGGGCCCTCTAGTCAGATCCACAGGTCTTGGTGGCTCATCTTCTCGCCCTCCCTTGTTCCCGATTTGTGAGGAGGGTGGGTCTACTTCTGCTGCCATGCCAACGGGTTCATCCATTCATCCGGTAGATCTGCCGATACTTCCTCGAGATATCTCCTATGTCAGTGCCGGTCTACGTCGGTATACGGTGCCCGAGTATACTCTTCCAGAGAATACGTTTGACTACTTGGGTCGCCGTCCTAATGATGAGGTATGTGCTTTTTCTTCCCTTAATATCTCTTCATATCCATGCTTATTTATTTTAACGGCGTTGATTCTTCTTTCTTTCCTTTTCAGCGGGTGAGCATGCGTGTGGCGGATCTGAGAGCTTGGCATTCCCAGTACATCTACAGCTGGAACCTGCTCCAGTACGTTGGTCGAGACCCCACGTCATACATGCGTGACTATCAGAGGGCGATCGACGTCTCTTTGCAGGCAGATGACCCTCTGTCTTCATCTCGTGCTCAGACGAAGTCTCGAAAGAGCAGTAGCCGAACCTCCAGGCGATCTCGGTCTTCGGTGATTCGCCCCACGGCACCGGTCGAGTCGACGGAGGCCTTTTCAGGTAGCAGCTCCCTCTACTCAGGGCGTCCTAGAGGTCGATCCTACTCCCTAGGAGGGTTCGGGTGACAGTGGGAGCGTGTCCAAGCGCGCTCGAATAGATTAACTTTCTTTAGTTAGTTCTGACAAATATGTAGTTTTTATTTCGTAGACCTTTAGACAGAGATTTAGTTTTGTAAAAACTGTTCTTTTATTAGTTTTATGAAAAATCTTTATTTGTGTCTGATGCTACGCATTTATTTATCTAATGATGAAAGATTTTTAATAATTACATGGATCGATGAATTAGGAATCGTACCTTTGTGATGGGATGATACTTAAGGTCCCTGCAAAAGAACAGAGTGAGCATAATGCATAAAAAAAGTTGATCTTTTGGTGAAACTAACTCTTACGTGAAAAAAAATATCAAAACAAAGTACACTAAGGGAGTTTGTCGCGTGAGAATCCCTCCTGGATATGGGTTTGTCGCTCGACAAACAGGTACAAGAACCCTCTTTTTTGCTATAAATACATCCATCTTCCTTCCTTCATCCCCACACCTTTCCCAGAATGTCTTCTTATCTCACAAATTTTGATTTTTCTTATGTTGAAGCTCGAGATGCTCTGATATCTTCTGAGAATGGCTTGAACTTTGGTGTATTCCGTCCTTTAGCGGGTTGGTGCCGTCGTTATGTAGATTTTTCCTTTTTGTTTGGTGCTTTGTATTTCTGAAATCCTGCGGATCATCTTTTTCGTTTCGGGTTAGATGAGCTTTGTCCGACTTATGAAGAATTTTCCTGGCTGTTGCATTCTGATGTTCGTCTCCCGATGGCTGTTCCCATAGAAGAAATCGGTCCCCAAGATATGCTGATTGCTCTGCTAGCCATTCCCCAAGCGACTTGTGATGGTTTTATTATCGACGGGCTTCTTGACCTCCATGAAATGGTGAGGTTCTTTCATCGTTACGAGGAGAGAGCTTCTTATAGTGCGGGGCATATTGTGGCAGCCTTGATTTGTCCTATTTCTGATATGCTACTGGTGACGGGCTCTTCGTATGCTGACCCGACTATTCTGAGTTTGATTTACCATGTTAGAAATGGGGAATCTGTAGTGCCTATCGTTCTTGCAGAGACTCTGAATGGCCTAGATGATCTCAAAAGGGGAGCTTCACCCTTCTTCAGGGAAAGTCCACGCTTGCTATATATGTGGCTATTGGAGCGTTTCCGATCGGTGGGCTTCAATGGGGTTCAACTTGACAAACCGACATACTTCTTCCGTCGTCCCCTCTTTGGTGCCTTGACCATATCTTCCTTGATTGGACGGTGTGGTTTTCGGAGAATTCTCGGGCCATTCAGTGGAACATTCCTTGGTGGAAGCTGAGGGCGATAGTGCTTAGTACCGGGGGCAGAATTACGTTCGGCTCCGTGGGCTCTGGTTCGCTTCTTTTTATCTCCCAGGACGTCTTCTTCGACAATGTAACGTCCCTCAGGGCATTCCCCTTGGCCTGAACAACTTCTCTTCCGAGTCTAAATTTGTGACCCAGCATGTTTCGTTATCAGTGGAGAGAATGTGACGTGCTTGACTAACTCATCATTTCAACCATACATGTTTCGGTATTTCCAGGCCCCTCTGGGCTGACATCATCGATTCTTGTTGGGGGTCTCTAGAAGGGAGCTGATTGATGACCCCTTTCAAATGGAATGGTTTAGGTTCATGGATTCCGAGCCCACAGAGGAAAGCATAGTCTTTGCGTACCAGATTCTGGATGAGGCTCGAATTGACTTGGCTACTGAGGATCTTGTTTGGCCAACCCCTAGGGATTAGGTCCTTCTGCATGATGTATCTCCTTTGTAACTTTCGGTGTTCTGAACCACCTTAATAATAAACAAGGGAATTTTTATGAGAAATAAATTTCTTTATAATTTTTAAACCGGGCCTGAAGTCACTTCTCAGGTTGCCTACGTCCCCCCTTTTGATTTTTCCAAAAACACAATTTTTAGTTGGCGCTCAGGTTTACGTAGTTCTTAACATATACGTTACATCTATTGGTAATACTTTTTCAGTCGATCCATGTTGACTGGGGAATGCAGTAACTGTCCATCCAAATCAGCAAGTATAGCGGCACCCCCTGTATCAATCTCTTTGACGATGTATGGCCCTGTCCACTTTTGGCCGAACTTTTCCCTTGGGTCTCTGGCTGGTTCTCCAATTTCTTTCAACACAATGTCGTTCTCATTGATACCCCGAGTCTTTACTTTTCAGTTAAATGCTCGAGCGATTCTCCTTTGATACCCTTGGGGGTGATATGCGGCTTTCAAACTCTTCTCATCTAACAATGCCAGCTCGTCATAACGTGCCTAGACCCATTCCAGCTCATTAACTTGATTCTCTAACATTACTCTGAGAGAGGGGACCTCTAATTCAACAGGGAGGACCGCTTCCATCCCGTATGTAAGTGAAAATGGGGTTGCCCCGATAATTTTTTTGGCCAGTCTCGACAGGTGTCGATCATCTTTCTCAGGATATTCTTTAGATTCTTATTGGCGGCCTCAAATACTCCATTGGTTTGCGGTCTGTATGGCGAAGATCTGTGTCGGGTAATACCGTATTCCTCCATGACTGTATTAGCTTCTCTTTCGAAGTGGGTGCCGTTGTCCGAGATGATCTCGTGTGGGACCCCATACCAACAGACAATATTTCGTTTGATGAATCGGGCAACTTTCTTGGAGTCAAGGGTCTGGAAAGACTCGACCTCTACCCATTTGGTGAAGTAGTCGATGGCTACTAGTATGAATTCGTGGCCGTTGCTGGCTTTGGGTGAAATTTTCCCAATGATGTCGATTTCCTAGGTTGCGAAAGGCCAGGGAGCAGTCATGTTGTACAACTCTTTCGGAGGAAATTTCTGAGACTTAGGGTAGATTTGACATTTGTGACAACGGCGTACGTGGCTAACGCAATCATTTTGCAGGGTAGACCAGAAATAACCTTGTCTGATGATTTTGCAGGCAAGCGTATGGCAGCTCATATGAGGTCCGCAATTGACCCCATGTATCTGATCCATCATACTGACGGATTCTTCTTCAATGAGACATTGAAGATGGATCCCGTCGTAGTTCCTCTTATACAGCTTTTCGGCACAAAGTATGAACCTGATGCTATTCTTCTGAGTGTGATCCGTGTTTTCTTATCTGTTTGCTCGGGATACAGATGATTTTTCAATAGGTTTCAGATGTCATAAAACCAAGTGGTTGAGTCCCCATCCTTTTCATTCTCTACCTCAAGGGCCATGCAGTGTGCTGGTCCTGGTCTTCTTTGTACAGTAAGAGTTATTTCTTTCATCCCCTCCGGGATATCGATCATTGATGCCAGGGTTGCTAGTGCGTCAGCAAAACTGTTTTGTGATCTAGGGACATAGTAAAACTCCGAATGCTCAAATTTCCCTGCAACATCCTCCAGTCGGGCGAGGTATGGTACCAACTTCTCATCTCTGACCTTCCATTCTTGTAGCACTTGGTGGACTACTAATGCCAAATCTCTGTACACTTGTATTCTCCGTATACCCCTTCGGAGCGCAATCTCTAATCCAATTATACAGGCTTCATATTCGGCCATATTATTAGTGCAGAAAAAGTCCAGACGATATGATATCGGGGAGTGAGTTTGGTCTGGAGAGACTAACAGGATGCCTACTCCATTCCCGTTTTGGTTGGCGGCCCCGTCAAAGTATAATTTCAAGTATTCATCGATCTTGACATTCATGATAGTTTCATCTGGGAATTCGGCTTTTTCTAACATGTCCCCTAATATCGGATTGTGGGCCAGGTAATCAGCTATGATCTTGCCTTTGACTGCCTTCTGGGTCATGTATATGATATCGAATTTGGAGAGTAAGAATAACCATTTTGCCATACGGTTTGAGAGAGCTGGTTTCTCAAAGAGGTATTTTAGCGGATCTATTCGTGATGCCAAGATGACTGGGAAAACCAACATGTAGTGTCGTAATTTCTGTGTTACCCAAACAAGAACAGTGCATGACTTCTCTACCGGCATGTAGTTTATCTCGAACGGGGATAATTTTTTGCTGATGTAGTAGATAACCTGCTCTTTTCGACTATCAATCACTTGTTGGGCTAGCATAGCTCCTGCAACTGAATCCATGACCGTTAGGTATAAGATTAGTGGCAGTCCGGTCTGTGGTGGGGCTAATACTGGGGGGTTGGAGAGATAATCTTTGATTCTATCAAAAGCCTCCTAGCACTGACCGTCCCATTCTCCTTGTGAAGATTTTCTCAGGAGTTTGAAGATGGGATTACCCAAAAATCCCTGAACTTCTTTCTCGATACAAGGCTCAGGCATTTCTCGGATAGCTCGAACCTTGACAGAGTCTACCTCGATTCCTTTCTTACTGACAATATAGCCTAGGAGTTTTCCCTTAATTACCCCGAATACATATTTCTGCGGATTGAGTCTCAACTGGTACTGGCGGAGGCGGTCAAAAAAGGCTCGTAAGGCTGGTACATGGCCTTCCCTTTCTTTTGACTTGATTATCATATCGTCCATATATACTTCTACTTATTTGTGAATCATGTCGTGGAAGATAGCTGTAGCTGCCCTCTGATATGTTGCCCCGGCATTCTTTAGCCTGAATGGCATAATAGTGTAGCAGTATGTTCCCCATGGCGTGATAAATGATGTTTTCTCTTGGTGATCTGGGTGCATCTTGATCTGATTATACCCGGCAAAACCGTCCACAAATGACTTCAAGGCATGGTTGGCAGTATTATCTATTATCAAATCAATGTTGGGTAATGGAAAATCGTCTTTTGGGCAAGCTTTATTGAGATCTCAGTAATCCACACACATGCGGACCTTCCCATTTGCCTTTGGAACGGGCACAATGTTGGCTAACCATGAAGGGTACTCGATCACCCGCAAAAACCCTACACCCACCTGTTTCATCACTTCTTCTTTTACCTTCAGGGACCATTCTGGCGTAAGCTTTCTCAATTTTTGCTTGACGGGTCTGAATTCCGGTTTGGTGTGTATCTCGTGCATGACTATTTGGCTGTTCAAACCTGGCAATCAGCATAGGACCAGGCGAAGATATCCACGTACTCATTCAGAGTTTGTGTGAATTCCTCTCTTTCTGCCTCATTTAGACTTGCCCCAATACAAACTTATTTCCTTTCCTTCTCCGTCCCAAGATTAATCAGAAGAGTATCTCCCTCCTCGCTTTGTATGCGATGTTCCTCCCATTCAGGATGTTCATTTAGTCTTTCCATTTCTATATAAGCAATTACAGAATCAGAACTAACAGGATACCGCAAAATAGATTCTTCTTGGTTAATGACAGTGCTTATAGGTACAAGCTTAAAAAGTAAATCTAGGAGAGACTCTACTTTAGCCTTACCCTTATCTCTTACCCTTACAACTTCGTTATTTCCCCCTTTTTCTTAGTAATCTGGATCAGCGTGTATTAAGTGTACAGGGTCATCCTTTGACTCATCGTCCTCTATAGCCATGATGCCGAAGATATCTCCAATCATTTCTTCCTCTTCACCTTTTTCGTCTTTATTTTCTTCTTTCGGCCCGATCGTTAACTTGGTAGAGAAGCTGTGTATAACATCTTCTTTGAGAAAAAGGTCCTCTTCATAGAAGAATTTCCATCCTGGAAGGTTATCTCCTCGTTGTTTCTCCAGGGCTCCTGAAAACCGCAAAAGGGGAAGTCCTCTCCTTCTTTGACAAAAAACCCATTAAGAGAGCTAAAACTCGGACACTGATACTCTTGATCCCTTTTCTCTTGGTCGTCTTCTTCAGTGTGTTGGTACCCCAACCCTTCTTTTTCATGCCTCGTTACCGGTTCTAAGGTCTGAAGTAATCCTAGCTACCCCATTCCCAGACTGGCTCCAGGTAAGTATTTCATCATTCTCAGCATATTCGTGATCTTGTTGCTGAGACTGGGGATATTATCAGGGGGAAGATACTCGATTCTTTGAGTGGTGAAAGCTTGTACTTGAGGCTCATAAGAAAAGCCTCATAACTGTATGCTTTGACTCCCGATGCCCAAAACAGGTAACTTCAGATCTGCCAAAGTCCTTTCAGGATCTCCTTGGAGGGTGATTATATTCCCTTCGAATGGTATCTTGATCTTCTGGTGTAAAGAGGAGGGGTGTGCTCTTATGTCATATAGCCATGCTCTTCCTAACAGGAGGTTAAAACTGGAGGGAATGTCTATGATTTGAAAATCGGCCGAAAAGTTTCCTGGGCCAACCATGAGATCAAGCTTCAGAGAACCCAGGACAGCTCGCCTAGTGTTCTCATAGGCTCTAATGGTTAGTGCTGATGGAGAAAGCTCTGAATCCAAGATACCCAGGCATCTGGCGGTCTTCAGGGGGCAAACGTTTATAGTTGACCCGTTGTCGATGAGGACCTGTGGCAAGATTTTTTCTCGAGTTCGGACAGTGATATGAAGGGCCAGGCTATGTTTCCTTTCCAATGGGGATAAGTCTTCATCTGAGAATGATAGACTTCTTTGGACTGTAAGTGACCCAATCATGTTTGGCAATTATTTGGGTGTAGAGTTTGGTGATATGACGGCCTCGTCTAGGAGTTTGATGAAAGCAGTCCTGTGAGGTTTGGAGGCAACCAGGAGGCCCTAAATGGTGATGTGTGCCTGAGTTTTCTTCAGCTGTTCCAATACTCGATCTTCTCCTATTTCCTTAGGAAAAAGTGATTTCTTGACATCCATCAGTGGTGGCTGATATACCCTTCCTGAACGGGTAATTTGCTGTATCCAAAGGGATGGTGGGTCTGATCCTTCTAAAGCTTCCAATGATTCTGGTTCTGCCGACCAACTGAAAGTTTTGGGGGAGGTTTCTGTCATATAGATTGTCTCCTTGGGAAGGCCTTGGGGCTTCTATGATTGTTTATTCTTATCCTGAGTCCATCATATTCCAGATTTTTTGGGATTGGTTTTGATTGGAAGAGGTTGTGGGATCCCTTGGTTGGCCTTTCCTAAACCCTTCCCGGGTAGGAAGTTCATCTTAGCCATTTATTGGTCAATGATCGGATTGAGGCCTGGTGCAATTTGAGTCTTTTCTGGCAGCACAGCGGGTGATTCGTAGGTGGGGTCATCTCGAATAAGCCCCACGGGATCAAAGCCTTCTTCATCAGCGATAAATGCATTAATTCCCGCAGGGGGAGCATGGTTGGGAAGAGGATTGTTAGTAACATTGGGCCCACTAGGTGCAAAAATGGTACCAGCTTCGATTAAGTCTTGTATACAATGGCGGAGAGCCAAACAGCGTTCCGTGTCATGACCTGCGGCCTGATGGTATGCACAATTCTCATTCATTTTCCAGGTGCTGGGAATAGGATTTGGTGGTGGGCGTGGGTTGAGTGGAGTGATTAGTCCGGCCTTTTGGAGTAGTTCCATGCTTTTGACCAAGGTAGTGGGAAGGGTACAAAAGTTCCTCCTTCTCTTCATTTCGGTGCTCGAAGATTCTCCTTGTGCGGGCCAATTCATTGGAGGTGCTTGTTGTAGCTGTTGAAACGGATTTTGTTGATATGGGTATGAGCTTAGTTGGTTAACGGCTGGAGTGACCATCTTTCTCCCAATGTATGAGGCTTTCTTGATATCGGTTTCTGTTTTCTTGGCCAACTCTTCTTCTACTTGCGATCCCATGCTTAACAAGGCTCTGAAGTGTGGGAATACATGCTTTCACATGCAACTCAATACAGCTGGAGTGAAATTCTTCTGTATGATCTCCAACTGCTCTTCTTCATCAGGCCGTTTGGACATTTGGGAGGCCATCTCTCTCCAGCGTGTGACGAAATCGCTGAAGCTTTCCTTCTCTCCTTGCTTGGTCATTTTCAGGTGTTTGCAGGTAATTTCCAAATCTTCATTGGACCCGTATTTATTCATGAACTCTTTGATGATATCTCCCCATGTCTTTGTGTGATGTCTCTCCATATCAAAAAACTATCTCAGGGCGGCTCCCGTGAAAGTCATGTGAAAGGCCTGAGCTAATTATGGTTCTCCACAACCGGACACTTGCATGGATCTAATGTAGGATTGAATATGGGTTTTAGGGGGTGTGGTTCCTGTGAATTTGGTGATGGAAGGGAGCTTGAATCCCTGGGGCAATCTTGCTTCTGCGTAAAGGGAGAAAGCATTCATATCTGTAATCTCATATGCTCCTTTTATCAAAGACACCCCCCTTTGCAGAACCTTCATCTGCTCTTTCAGTTTCTTTATTTCTTCACTCTCTCTTGACACCTCGTCGGGGTGTTCTCAAGCTATAACCGATTCTGCATACACTGCCCGAAGTCGGTTGATGTCTGAGTATTCATTAGGAGGAGCTATTGGGGCCGGGGGCGGAATGGGCCTTGTAGGAACTTGTGGCCATGGCTGGTATTGGGGATCGAGGCCCGGTTGAGGTTGTGGCCAGACGATGGGTGGCTCTGGTTGTTGATAGGTAGGGCCTAAATTCGGGGCCTATTGATTCTGATTGTTAGGATCGGTTTGAACGGGACAGGCTGTAACGGGACCCGTTTGTGGTGGATTGGTTCCTTGGATCGGGGGAAGCACTTGTGAATACTGCCTTTGATTACGATCCCGATTCGGTGGTAGTCATTCGGCTGATAATTCTTCTATTCGAATTCGGGTACTCTGTTGCTCGGTCGCGAGACTTGCTAAATTCATGTTGATGGTCATTAGTAAACGATGCATTTCGGCTAAAGCTGGTTGAGGTGCAGACGCCTCGGCTAGGCTCTGATCTGTCTCTTGATTCTCGTGTCCATCGGCCATTGCGGGTGTGCTTGGTCTTACTAACCTTCCGGTGTGATCCCGACCAGCCCAACCTTCCAGACTGTCATCGTATTACGGCTGTAGACGGAACCACAGGGCGAAGATGAAGGAAGACTATGATGTGACTTGATTTTTGCCAAAAGAAACCACGGAGAAAGAAAAACAACAGAAACCAAGTTTCGGGCGTTTTATAAAGACACGTCAACAACAACTTGAGTGAATTCCCAGTGGGAGTTTAGGATAGGCAGCAAAGTGCTCCTTGGGTTACCCTACTTGTCCCGAATTTTGAAAAACTCATCTTTTAATTTTATGAAAATTGGGAATATCTCTCCTCTTGAACTGCTTTTCATAGGAGATGTACCTGGAAAAGTCACAACGAGGTGATCTCGATGTAAATTTCTACGACAGAGGTTGGTCAACCTCCGGCCGTACTTGCCAATATCTGGGGGAGATATACATGATAAAGCCCTATGTGGTACGAACTCCTCACGGTTTGATAAAAATATAAGAGTGTTCTATCTTGACTCTTCCTATATGCAACGCAGGTGTAATGCAAGGTGAAGGCTTCAAGCTCCCTCCTATTTGGCAAGACCTTGCGATATACCCCAGGGGCAGGTACGTGCAAGAATCTTTTGATATACTTCCCGGGTACGTGAGTGTTCTCGTCACTCGATATACCTCGGGGGCGTACTTGGCCAAGAAGAGTGGAAGTAAATGCTTTCGGTTTATGTTGGCCCAAGTAAGCCAACTCCCTACTCACTTATAATACTTCCGAGGGTTTGGGGTAATTTCACACTCGTAAAACCAATGCATGATTTGTGAAAGTGCGTGCAAGGTTCGAAAGATTGGGTTTACAAATATCATTAACTTTTATTACGTATTTTTGAAAACTTCTATTTTTTTAGAAAAAAAAAACGTTTCTTCTCAATCAAGTAACACAAGTAAGGAAAGCAGTAAAAGCCAATATTCAACAGATAAACAAGAGTCTACATACAAGAGTCTAGTTTTCTACTGTCCTTAGCAGAGTCGCCACTGTCAGAATCCGCAAATGCGACCCCCTGGTCTCATTCCCGTCCTTGGGCATCTGAAGCGTCGGAAAGGATTCCGTCTTTCCATTTGCTTCTATTGGGTGTTGATAATTCATATCGGGTGTCCCTCTATCCTGTTTCTAGATGCAAGAGGGTTCATTCAGAGTCGCTAGTACGTTTTACGAGAAAACGGACAAAAGGGCTCGTGTAAGAGAAGAGGCTACAGATAAGCCTTTCTTTACACGTTTGTCTACGAAACCAGGATTCTATAGAGTTCGAAAACTATATTACGGTTTGGGAAGGTGTTAAGCACCCATTCCGCCATTTCGGTCTCTAGTGGTCTATATGTTTATTTTATGTTGAAAAACTTGGATGCTTTTACTGACAGTCTACTACTTTTCGAATGAAAACCTTAATTCTAGGGAAAACAGGAAAGGGTATGAAAAACCTCTGTGTTCCGAGATCCAATATTTTGTTTTTGAAAAGATGTAAATATGAGTGACAAAAGTTTGTATTATTTAAAGAGATTCTCCCGTTATTTCTCAGATAATGATGGTTTTCTCGAGTTTTTAAACTTCTTCTGAAAAAGTTTGGATCTCTTATCAGAACTTAATTTAATATGGAATCGGAACTCTTGAGGGGAGTTTTGCTGGACATATCACAGTCTATGAAAAAGATAGGATATACCGGGTTTTTAATTCCTAAGTAAGTTTCATCAATCCGGGACACGTCGAGTGTCAAGAATAGATTCAATAATTCTTCAGAAATAAGACGACAATCGAAAATGCTTGACGAAAGACCAGGAAATCAGATCATAAACCAATAATTCTTCAATCCTAAGTTGCCGTCTTCAATCCTTGGGGGGTGTTGGCCTATTTATAGTGATGGAAAGCAGTATGTCGCGCAACATGTCCCCATAAAGTGTATATGTCGCGCGACAATGTGTGTATGTCACGCGACATTCTACTTTAATGATGTTTCCGACAGACTGATGTGTCAGAAAGTGGATGGTGGGGTGTTTGTCGCATGACATGTCCCTATAAAGGGCATATGTTGTGCGACATACTTGTCTGTCGTGCGACATTTCACTTTAAAAATATGTTTGTTTGGCCAACAAACCCTTTTGGGGCAGTTTCGGGTGCTCGGGTGAGTTTCGGATTCCAAAAACAGTACTTCTCGAAGGTCGTTAGGGTTCTTCCGGGGGTCACGGATCAGGGTGTTTACAGAGACGATCCATCTCTTGAACTGTACGAAGGAGATTCTCTTTGAGCCATCAATCTGTTAATCTGGACCTGGAAAGCAGTTTGTTGAGGCACTAAGGCTATCAAGGGGTCTGTTTGGGTGTTTTCTGACTGGGACATGGTGAAAGTATGGTTTTTTAGAAGCGTGTGACTTTAAGGAAATATATTTTCCACAGACGGCGCCAAACTGATGGTGTCAAAATCTAGAACAGATAATTGACGACCGACTAATCAATGAATAATGGTGAATTAGAGGTTTAATAATGTATTATAACTGTGAACAGTGATTGTGAACAGTATCACCATATATGTGAACAGTGGTTGTGAACAGTAACACCGTATATGTGAACAGTGTTTGATTAAAAATAAAGATGAACACGAGACGTTTTTTATTAAGGTAGGTTCCCCCGGTAGCGCTTATGCTAGTCCGGCAGTACGTCCTCCTTTTATGTGTGCTTGCTTTGTATTAGTTCAAAGACAATCAATTTGGATGATAATACAAGCTACCAATCTCTCTCTCTTTCTTTCTATAATTTCCTTAATTCTATTTATAAGTATATAATTAGGATTACAAATATTTCAACAGAATAAATAATAAATTGTGTAGTAGAGAGAGCGTATAAGGATTGATATTTTTTGGGGTGTGAAAAGAGAGAGTATAAGACCCTCGAAAATTGGCTTGTATTTATATTGCCAATGGCTTTATATCTCTTAGAAGAGATGGATGGATATTGAGAGAGAAAGAAGATATGTTTTTTGGTGTGTTTTGAATGAATGAATGAGGGGGGTATTTATAGGTAAAAAATGAAGGGCAAAAAGGTAAATTTGTATAATGTATATGATGTGTATGCTTAGGTCACATGTATTCTAGAATGTAGATGATGTGTATGCTTAGGTCACATAGGTAAAAATGAGATTTTACTGGAGGTAAAAAATGGTATTTTACTAGAGGTAAAAGTGTTGAATTACCTTTGTAGGTCAATGGTAAAATTAGTATTTAACCCCATCAGTTATGTCTATAAGTTTATAATGACAATAATTTTTATTTAATTTTTGATATCCGTGGGTATCCGGGCTCCACCCTAACTAATCCCACGAGGCCTTGGCGCTTATCGATTGGGAGATGCTCTAGTGGCCCCAAGAATCTTGACACAACGGGAAATCAAGCCTGAGATCGTGCGCCTAACTACACAATCTGAAGTATGGCCTTATCATTAAGACAACCCCTTGGGGTTATAATGATAATAATTAATATAATAAATTTTTAAAATAAACCATATTGCCTCCACTTTTATTATTAATTATAGCTATTGTAATAAATTTTAAATATTGTTGACATATTAGGGTATAACAATTTAACATTAGCTTGTTTGTTATTTACTTGTGCCACCACTAAACTGTTTTTCAGATTCACCACTAGTCTTTTGATATGACAATGATCGAAATCTTTGACCGACAACAAATTGATTTTTCTAATTCTAATGTAAGATATTTGCAATTCTTGATTTTGTTGTCGTCTCAAAACACGCAAAATCTGTGTTGGACTAAAAGCTTATAGAAATCATCGGCAAAAGTTTCACAAGTTTTTCCTTTCTAAAACCCCAAAAGATATCTTAACAAGTGAAAAAAGAGATTTCATGTACTCTTACCGTTGTTATTATATAGATTTGGGCATTGAAATGATGGGGACGTCTCATGTTGGCATGATACAGTGAATGCATGAATTCTTCCATAAAAGCCAAAAAATAGAAAAAGGAGTAAAAAAAAAAGTTAAAAAGGAGATGCCATTAAAAGTTGAAGACTTTGGAAAGAGAGACTTCATGACACTTACAGTTGTTGTTATATTATTTAGAGAAAAATATATAAATAGAAAAAGGTGTTTCTCAAAAAAAAAATAAATAAGAAGGAGATGTGAATAAAAGTTGAAGACTTTGAACAATTGGTGCGGTGCAGAAAAATTGGGACCAATTCCAACCATGCTTCGAGGTAATTTCTTAAAACTTCATTTAATCAAATATCATTGAAAAATTGGGACCACTTCCAAACTATGCTTCCGCGTATAAAAAGAATGTTGTAAGTTTTATTAAACGTTTATTGTAATAAAAGAAGATATTAAGTAGTTAAAAAAACAAAAAAAAGATAGAAAGTAGTTCAAAAGAAAAAAGAAGATAGAAAGTAGTCAAAAAAGAAAAAAAGAAGATAGAAAGTAGTTAAGAAAAAGGAGAAGAAGATAGAAAGTTGTTGGGAGATATTTATTAAAATATTAACTTTGATTTGTGTATATATATACATGTTGTACGTAATTTTAATGCTCGACAAATATCATTAAATTTATTAATATATATATATATATAATTAAGAATTGAATAATTAGTATGAAATAAAAATAATAATAAATAAACAAAACAGAGTATGAAGTGTAAAATTCATTTGATTTTTTTTACCGACTTAAAAGCTTTGTAATTTTAATTCAATCTATTAAATAGTTTCCTTCTTATGACGTTTGTTATGAAGTTATATAAAAATTTTATACAGAACACATAATTTAACACATTCAATTCTAATACTAATACTAATATAAAAATATACGCAATTATACACTATAGTGTTATACTATTTTATTTAATACTCCCTCCATCCCAATTTAATTATCCACTATTCTATTTTTGGATGTCCCAAAATAATTGTCCACTTTCTATATTTAGCAAGTCATTAATTAGAGCACTTTTTATTATTTTCAATATTACCTTTAAGCTATGACTATTTTTTTATTGTTGTGGGTCCCGTCACCTTTTTTTATTAGTAGAAAAGTAAAGTTCATTTTTGGAAATAAACATTTTTTAGAGTAATCATTATGTCTCCTTGATATTTAGTTTTTTAAAGTTGGACAATTAAATTGGGACGAAGGGAGAATAAATCTAATTAATTTTTTTTTAATTATTTTAGCAAAATAAAGTAGGGTTTGAATTTATTTGGAATACTAAAACTAACATAAAAACATATACAGTTATATTGCTTTATTTAATGTAAATCTTAAAATATTTTGTATAAAATCAAGGGGTATATTTGTCTTTACAAAAAAGGAAAAAAACACTTAAGTTATTCGTAATTTTATATATAGTATATATATGTGAGTATCTTGTAATTGAGAAAAGGCGTGAAATATTTTAGCTAGTTTTGAATATTATCATCCATATCATCAAGCTAGATAATAATATTCAACACTAGCTAATGATATTTTATCAAGAGGTTTATCAAGAATATGGAGAAATAGAAGAAAATTTTCCTTCTCTTTTTTGGTATAAGAGTTTTATGATTGTTTATAATAAGTTTAATTAGAATATAAAACTCCAAGAATTAATTCTGAAAGAGAAGATCATTTAATTTATGAATACTAAAATATCTAAATTAAGAGATATCTGAATAAAGAGATATTGACGATATAAAGTTATTTGTTTCTTTCCTAAAGAAGATCAAAAATATCTTTTCCATAAACTTGAAACATCTTTAGAAAACACAATAGTAGATTTGTTAATAAATTTGTCAATAAGTTTAAAAGAAGACAACACTAGCTAGTATAAATGATGCAGAAGACTATTAAATAATTTAGACTATATTAAGGAACAATTGAAAATAATAAAGTAAATATTAGTACATCAAAAAGCATACAAAAACAATAGAACAATAAATAAAAATTCAAAATAAATTAGCAAAATTAGAGAAGAAACTAAGAATATAAAAAAAAATTAAGTTGGTGATTTAGACGAATTGAAATCGTAAAGTTAGAATGAGGCGTCCTACTTTTTTCCTCCCCTAAGGCATTAGACCCAGTTGGAGATATCGTAGATTGGGTACTGCCCGAGCAGATAGCAAAAAAGCTACTTAGCCCAAACATGCGTGCATAATGTAATATATTTATAAAAGGAGGAGGAGTGTAAAGAACAAATCATAAAGGAAAGAAATGCATCTGATTTGTGCATTCCACAGAATTGATTATAATGGTTTAAAAATTATCATCTTTATGTGCATTGACAATTCTAGAAATTGAAACAGATGGAAAGTAATAAATGCATCTTCTTCAGTTTTTAACTAAAGTTTTAATGATATAAAAAAAAACCGAAACCGACCGAATCGGACCGAAATCGAATAATTTAGGGAGGGTTTGGGTTCCATATGTATCAAAACCGAAACCGAACTGAACCGAGACCGAATTATAAAGTTTGGGGAGGGTTTGGGGTATCCCGATCTCTACCCCGACCGAAACCGAAAACACCCCTAATCTCATCTCTCTCGGAGACAATTTCTTGTCTCCCAAATTCACCATTTTCTCTCACTTTTATTTTGTTCTTAATTTTTTAGTTTGAAGTGTTATTTACTTTTGAGTCTAAATTAATAATTTTTTTTTTAAATGTCTTAAATTATTTTGACATAATCATTTGGTGATTTAGACGGCTAAATCCTCTAAGGTATTTACCTATTAATGCTCTTTTTTAAAAGAAAAAAATTTAGCTGAACAAGGAAGGGGATAGGTTGTGTGCCTATTATCATTTTAGTTAATACTTTAATACTCAAAATCAATAATAAAATATACAAATTCTATTAAAAAAAATTATCTTAAAATATCCGTCGAGACGTTCATAAAGATGTTATTGAAATGCTTGAAAAATACTTTATTTATTTATTCGACCAATTACATATACCTTAACTATTAATTAACTTAATTAATTAATCATTAATTACAACAAAACAATACTACAATCTTTTACCACCCCCTGACCACCCTCTTCTTCTCCTTGTCCTCGTCCTCTTCTTCAAAACATGCATATATACATAAATATATATAGATTTGAAAACAGAAGAATATTTCTTCTTCTTCCTCCTCCTCCCCCCTCTTCTTTTTCAAAACATACATATATACATACACATATGCATATATATATATATATATATTCAAAACATACATATATACATACACATATGCATATATATATATATATATATTCAAAACATACATATATACATACACATATGCATATATATATATATATATTCAAAACATACATATATACATACATATATATATATATATATTCTAAAACCAAAGAAAAAAAGAAAAAAAAATGCATATACGTAGATCTCTTCTAAAAAAATGAAAAAATTCATTCCCAAAAATCTATTTAAGTTTCAGGTGCTCAATATCGAGCGAGTAATAATAAAAATACTCTCCCAATGATGAGAGGTTTTAAAACATTTATTCACCATAAACTGAATGAGTATATTTCAAAAAATATGACATAACTTAAGTTATTGCTAAAGTTCTAGATGCTTAGTATGTTGAGCGAGTACCAATGAATATACTCTCCCAATGACGGGAGAGTATTAACATAATTATGGTCATTAAGTTAGAGGGTGGTAGAGTGGAGTGTTTGTGATAAATTTTTTAAAAGTGGAGGGCGTAAGTTATAGAGGGTGTTAGTGACAACAAAAGGGGGTGGTGCATTTATCACCACCCATAGCCTCTTTGGACCTTGCAGTTTATTTTTCAGTACTTTTTTGTTTCCCTCTTGTTTGTTCTATTTAATTTTTGGTGATCCTCTAGTCCACCTTTCTGTACTTCATCGTTTATGTTACCAATAGAAGATCTTTCTTTTTGATAAAATAAGTAAATATAGATATCGGCATAAAAATTAAAAAGGGCTTGGAAAAGTAGCCCTTTGACAGTGAATTCTACTAACTAATAATTAAAAAGATAACAATTTTAAACAGTAAAAAGAAAAAATTAATATTCATAAACAGTACCCGTAAATAGTAAAAAATATATAAATAGTACTTGATAGCACTATTTATCAATAGTAAAAAGTATTTTTATTATTCGCGATAAGTCACTATTCATCTTCAGTAAAAGAACTTTTACTATTTAAAATTAGCCAAAAATTATACAGTAAAGTTCGGTATGATTTTATGGTTCGACCACAAATTTAGCTTTAAAAGAAGAAGAGGCCTCACGTATCAGGCAAGTCTCACACCCACTAGAAAAGAAGAAATTATCTACTTCATAATTTCATTTTGTGTTCAAATATCGGATATCAGGTAGGTATATGTGTGGCAGGTTCAAATTTGTATCGGGTGTAAAATAAAGAAGTTTTACACATATCAATAACTTTTTCTCAATTTCATAATTTATCAATCTATGGTTAGATTAGATTATTATGTATCAATGATATATGCAAAAATTTAAAATAATCACGGTTGCAAAAATCCCTCATTATTATAATCATGAGCCTTGCAAAATTTGAATAAAAATAAGCACAATGAATAAATGGTACAAATATTCCATTTACTTATACCAGTTTTCTTTATGAAATTTGATTTTTTGGATGGTAGGTAAAAGAAATGTTTTATCAAAAATAAGAAAAAGGAGTAGAAACGTTTCAACAAATCAATCATCTAAGTTTTTAACTCCTAAAATTAATTATTTCTCTATTTATTTACTTTGCAATCAAACGAAACTTATAAGAAAAATCATTACTACTCATGTCTTCTGTTTACTAAAATGCCAAAGATATTGTCCTTAGCCTTTGATTTCTTCATGTGAAAATTATAGTCCTAGCATGTCCCCTCACATGGGATTATTTTGAGTCAAACCCGTGGTTAATAATGCACCACTGGTATATTGCGTGACACTGAACCCATGTGACCGTGGGGCTAGACACGTGGTTTAATAGCCATCTATTGGTTAGGCCTAACATGTATTTTAATAGCCGGCGACATGGAGCCCGTATGGCTGTTAAAGTAACAGAGCCTCCCCAAAATTTATTAGCCATGGGTAAAGTAGCATGAGATTTACTGTTTCTCTTTCTTTTCTTTTTTTCTTTTCCCTTTTCTTTTGTGAACAATGACAATACAAACAAGATTTTAAACACTACTGGGGTGGACCATAAACAAACACTACGTACCCGCCATCAATTAAACAAGCACGGGAGCAAGCTATCTGAACAGCCAACACCTAGTACATTAATTAGGGAGACGAGGCCCCAGATTAAAAGCTAGCCAGGGGGACGACGATATGACGTTCAACTCAAACTTCTTCATATCGAGACGATGCTAGGCCTTGCTACACATATGTTCCATTCAATTCCATCGTTCACCTCTGTCCGAAAGCATTTCTATTGTTATATTTATGCTTCCTATATCCCTAATTGGGAGGAGCCAACAGAACTTATACCAATTATTGATCAACCGGATCCACAATGATAGACACACAAAGAATACACAAAATAATGTGCAGTTAATGGACTGGACAACAATTAAATTATTTCAACCGTATATATGTAATACGTGTGTGTAGCATTATTCGTACAACATATCACGACTCTCACAATCTACTTAACAGAGATTACAAACAAACAAACATAGAGAAAAGCCTGTCCAGATGATGGCCTCAGTTCTTTTGATTCAAACAAAAGAAGTGCCTCTGAATCAGAACTTCAGCAGTTAGATTCAGCATGCTTTTTTGGTGGGATTTTGAGTGGTGTCCACTCTCCTATCAATTTTGATCTATTTTTTTCCCTTCGATTATTTGCTCTCTCCAGTTGGCCCATTAATTCTTTCTGTTTCAAATGGAAAGTGGAATTCCCCGTGCTGCTGTATACAATAAAATTTGCAGTTGTACTCTTAACTACAAATACCAAATCCTGCAACAATAACTACTCATCCTTAAAAATCCACTTCACAAAAATGAAGCTCCAAAACACCACACCAAAGGAAATTCATTCTTCAACACTACATTCACTTGCTCTTTTTTCTATTATCTTTCTTTTGTGCCAACGCGGTTCGGCTAGTGCTCACTTGTCAAACCAAACCGACCAACTCGCTCTCCTCGAGTTCATGCATCAAATAGCCAACAACCCAGCCTTTAACTCGTGGAACACTTCTCTCCACTTTTGCCAATGGAAGGGGGTTGAATGCGGACACTGACACCATAGAGTTATAGGCTTGAATCTTATTGATCAAAACCTGTTTGGAACCATTTCACCTCACATAGGAAATCTCAGCTTCCTGAGGTCCTTCAACTTACAGGACAACCTTTTCCACGGCGAAATTCCCCAACAAATTGGCTATCTGTACCGGCTAAGATTTCTTAACCTCACAAATAACACATTGGGAGGACCACTCGCTGTTAACTTAAGCCGCTGCCCCAATTTCAGGTCCATAAGTTTAGGAGGTAACCACCTAGTGGGGATGATTCCCGTAGAACTTGGCTCTTTAAAGAAGCTCAATGTTCTTGAGTTGTACTTAAATAACTTGACTGGATTCATTCCAACTTCCTTTGGTAACCTCTCATCCCTCACAGACATTGCTCTAGAAGAAAATAACATTAAGGGAACCATACCAAGTGAGCTCGGCAGATTAAAAAGCTTAGTTTTCATTGCACTTGTTGTAAATAATCTAACCGGTACAATCCCTTCCTCTCTTTTCAATATCTCGACTATTACTAATTTTTTGACGACAAGTAATCAGCTCACCGGGACTCTCCCAGCTAACATGGGCCTCACTTTACCAAATCTGCAATGATTTGGTTTTGGAATGGATAACTTTCATGGAGAAATCCCCGGTTCATTTTCGAATGCTTCTCAGCTTCAAATTCTTGACCTCGGTGCTAACATGTTGACCGGACAAGTTCCTGCCAATCTAGGATCTCTGCAAAATCTTGAGTGGTTTAATATTGAGCATAATCTTCTTGGTACTAATGCGACTGACGACTTGAGTGTTATTACATTTTTGTCAAACTGTACCAATTTACAAGCACTAGGCCTTGATAACAATAATTTCGGAGGCGAAATTCCGAACTCGATAGGGAACCTCTCAACTCAACTCAACTTATTGTCTCTAGGAGGTAATCATATATCCGGAATAATCCCAGCAGCAATTGAAAGCCTTGCTAACTTGTCCGCTTTAGCTCTCGAGAACAACCTTTTATCAGGTCCCATTCCTAGTTCCTTGGGTAAATTACGAAATCTACAAGCGTTGCAATTAAGCGGAAACAAATTGTGGGGACAAATCCCATCCTCTCTAGGAAACATCACGTTGTTATATGCCCTTGACTTATCAAATAATAAGTTAGAAGGCAATATACCAGCAAGTATAGGGAACTGCAAAAAACTGAACCTACTGGATTTGTCTCAAAATAATTTGATCGGCCCCATATCCAACAATGTCGTAAGCATTTTCTCTCTGTCTATTTCTTTAAACTTGTCAAGAAACTTATTGACTGGCACCTTGCCTAAAGAGGTTGGTAGACTAAAAAACATCAACGCATTAGACGTCTCTAATAACAAATTTACTGGAAGTATTCTAGGACAATTGCGACATGTTTGAGCCTCGAATACTTATATATCCGAGGTAATTTTTTCCATGGAATCATTCCATCGGCTTTGGCAGCTCTTAAAGGAATTCGTGAACTAGATCTTTCACGAAACAACTTGTCTAGGGAAATTCCCGAGGATATAGAGAAACTCCCTTATTTGCAGTATCTGGACCTCTCTTTCACTGAGCTCGAAGGCAAGGTACCGAAAAAAGGAGCTTTTGGAAATGCAAGCGCAATATCAATTCTTGGAAATAGTAAACTCTGTGGGGGTATCGAAGTATTAAAGCTACCATCATGCCGAATCAAAGTAAAGAAGCCAAGAAGACATCTAGCATTCAAGGTAGTGATCATAGCTTCAGGTGCGGCTCTGCTTCTTGTTCTAATAATCATCTCTATTTTCCTATGTTCACGAAGAAGAAGAAAGGCAAGAAAGGACCCGACTTCCTTAGATTCAACACTCAAAAGGCTTCTAAGAATTTCTTACCACGAACTCTACCGAGCAACTGCAGGATTCTCTCCACAAAATTTGATTGGATCGGGAAGTTTTGGGTCTGTTTACAAAGGCAAGCTGAATCCACGAGAAGAGAAGTTAGTTGCTGTGAAGGTAATTAACCTTCAAAAGAGTGGTGCTTCAAAAAGCTTTGTGAGCGAATGCAGAGCTTTAAGAAACATTCGTCACCGAAATCTAGTTAAGATTTTAACTTATTGCTCCAGCATCAATTTCAAAGGCAATGAATTCAAGGCTCTAGTTTACGAGTTTATGGTAAATGGAAGCTTAGATATGTGGTTGCATCCGCAAGTTCCCGGAAGCTCAACAACTTTGAGTCTTATTCAGAGACTAAATTTAGCAATTGATGTGGCTTCTGCGATTCATTATCTACACAACTTTTCCGAACCGCCAATTATCATTGCGATTTGAAGCCAAGCAACATTCTCCTCGATAATGACTTAACTGCTCATGTTGGTGATTTTGGATTAGCAAGGCTCCTTTCAAATTCAGCAGACACATTTGCACAAGCACAGAGTAGCTCAATGGGGATAAAGGGATCTATTGGTTATGCAGCTCCAGGTAAACATTTGTGTTTTTTGTAATACTTGGTTTTGTGCACGTGCGTTGCACGTAGCTTTAGCGTTTGACAAAGGTCTATATTCTATTAATAAATATTCAGTTTGAATTGGTTGATAAACATGAAGTGTGAAATGAAAGTTCTAGCTAAAGCAAAAGCTTGCTAGGTATATAACAAACCAAAACCAATAGTATCAAATGTAGAAGCTAATTTAAAATTATAAGAGAATGATAGAATCTGTTAGGTGTACTAAAATTTTTGTAGATATATCATAAAGATTTTAATTGGAGTGGCGTCAGTTGTTATTTTAGTTGGGGGTTGCTGGCATTGGAAAGATACAAAGGGTTTTTCCAACAACTAAACCCACACTAAGTATTGAGCTTTCAAATTGTACCTTACAGTACATTAATTGTCTTCTTCCAAATTCAAATTGAAGAAATCAACTCCATATTCCATCTCTCTTGGTAAAGAGAGTGCCAAACTACAACCAAATTCTCACATTTGAACTTCTCTCCAAATTTTGTATTCAAAATAATGGGCAAATTAAATGCCATTTAATAGAGCCAAAAGTGCAAATTGGGACACATCAATCAGTCGACTGCCCTGAAAGTAGTCGACAATTCTAGCTAGTCTTCATAGTCTCAATATCCTTTATATAAAAAAGTCAATCTAGTTTGGTTCCCCTTGAAGTTTTTTTTTCTGTAAGTAAAATTTTTGCTGGTGTTAGCCGTCTGCCGGATTGTTGGTTAGAGAGTTAATCTGAGGTACAATTAGAGAGTTTGCCAAGAAAAAAAATAGTGAAATCCACTTCAAACAAATTGCTTTTATCTATCCGAAACTGATTGACATTTATAGGTGTTGAAATAAGACAAATTTTAAGGTGCCTTGGAATTTGCAAGATTTAATTAAGGATATGATTTCAAAGCTTAATCTGAATTGATAAATTAAACCAATTGGATTTTTAAATTTTAAATGTTTAGACGAATGATGATTCGATTATTCACTGTATTTCACTTTTATTCTATGAATTGATTAACTATTTCACTTTCAACAAAAATCCCACAAGCATGTTCTCACTTTTGTTGTTATGTTCTCTTTCAGCTTTTGTACAATTTAGGAACTGAATAATTTCTTTTAATTCCTAATGAGACAAGAGATGGATCTCATTTGATTTGTTTAAAGTTATAGCTTCAAAATATAGTTTTGACTAATTTGTGCACGATTGAATTTAGTATGTTTATTGAATACATCATAGAAAAGGGAAAAAGGACATAAAAATAAAAAATAAATAAAAAACTCAAATGCATTGGTCAACAAGTTTAATAATAATAATAATAATAATAATAATAATTAAAAGACTTACCAAAATTTCCTGTTCAAGTCAATTTATTATTTTAAAAGTTCTCTTAGTTAAGAAAACAAGCACTTGCACACGCATTGCGTTTATAAATACTACCGGGGAGAATGGATCATAGAACTCTCAAATTCAATTTAAATAGTTGTAGTGCTATGGACAAAGCATATAAGAGGAAAAAAGATCCAATAAGAGATCGATTGGCCCATATCTGTAATTAGTAACAAGAGGGAGGATGTTAATTTTTTTCTCCGTTTCAAATTAAATCACTTGTGTCCGGAAAAATAAATTAATTAAAACTTGCTTATGTAAATAATATTAAATCAAGCAAGAGAAATCCTGTTTTTTTTATTATTTTATTTCCTGTCTTGTGATCAACTACTATGTATATCCGTGTACTATTTATATATACATATATATATATATATATGTGTGTGTGTGTGTGTTTAAAATAATTTGAAATTAAATTAAATAGAGTTTGAAAGAATTTGACTTTGGTAGAATCAAAGGGTATATTTGTCCATACAAAAAAAGGGAAAAACACTTAACTTATTCGTACTTTTATATATAGTATAGATTTTTATAAAATCGTTATATTTCTCAATTAGCCATTAATTGAAAAGATCAATTAAGTTTTCTTATCCCAACAAAAATAATTGTAAATATATTATTTGCAGAGTATGGGATGGGTGGGGCGGCATCGAAATGTGGAGATGTGTACAGCTATGGGCCCTCTTATTGGAGATGTTCACAGGAAGGAGACCAACGGATGATATGTTCAAAGATGGCCTAAATCTCCATAACTACATTAAAATGGCATTGCAAGAACAAGGTCAAATGCAGATTGTTGATCAAACACTTCTCGCAATAGGAGAAACGGAAGAAACAGAAGCTGCAATTGTAGAGGAAAAAAGAGAAGTTGTTAATGAAATAAGCACAGGAAGTTTGTTCCATGGAAGTGAGAAGTTGCAAAAGTGCATCACTGTGGTCCTCGAAATCGGACTTGCATGCTCAGCAGAAGCACCCAAACAGCGGATGGGCATGAACAATATCCTTAGGGAACTGCACCAAATTAAGACTACATTTCTTGGTGATGGAGTCAGCATAAACAGATTAGGCGGTCCTAGTTAAAAGGTACAAAGCATAACTTTTGTTGGTCACCGACCATAACTAGACCAGGTCTTTTGCTATGTAGGCTGGACACACGTACAAGATCCATGATCAAAGTAATGCTTATATAGCCATCTCAATAATACGGCTCATGTACACTAATTACAAAAGGTTCCATGTATAATTAACAATTTTATTAAGACATAAGGGTCCATAAAGAACAAAAAGGCCCAAGAACTAAGTAAGAAACCTCCCACACTTTTTTCTCCCAAAAATTAAGGGAAAAGAAAATTGTTAAGTAACCAAAAAAATATTAAAAAACCCACACATCTTTATTTATTGCATTCTCTTAAAAGAAAAATCCTCTCTCTCCCTCGCACTGGCATAATATAATCTTTCTCATATATATATATATAAAAGTTTTGATTTAGTGCGCGTGCATGTACGAATATTAATATATATATATATATATTTGAGACAAGTAATGTTAGATTCAATGATTCTTAGGAAATAAATGAGGAGATAGGGATTCGAACCTTGGTCGAGGAGTTGATAACCAACGTTTCATACAAATCTAGTTCTTTTTTCTTCATAAGTTATTAAGTGTATTATATATATATATATATATGTGTGTGTGTGTGTGTATGTGTGTGTGTGTGGAAGAAAGTGATGTAATTTTTTTTAGATTAGTTTATGCAAATATATAAAAGGTCCTATTTTAACTTTTTGTACAATGCCTTTTAAATCCTAGGGTTGCTCCTGACAATGACCATGATTCCTTATAGCAGCCAGTAGCAACTATATAAGGTGGAGAATAGAGCAAAGACACCAAATGATGGAGAAGAAACGGTATGATAAGGAAATTGATGCAAAAAAAAGAGGTGTATATTAAATAAATTGTGTGCTTTTACCAATGATAAAAAAATAGTATATTTCTCATACGAACTAGTCTGTACGGACTGAAACATTTAGCAACAGTTTTCTGTCAATATAATATTGGGAAAAAGTTTTTAGCGGCGAAACATTGTCGCTAAAAGTTCAATCCGTACAAATTGATTCATATGAGAAATTTTGTGTAATAAAAGAAATTAAGGATCAGTTTTGATAATGATATGAAAAATAATAAAAAAAACATTTATCTTTTTTGAGAAGTTGGAAAATAAGATGAGATATCTTTTTAATTTTTGACTTTTTCTATGAGAAAAATTTCTTTAAGGGTTGAAAAAGCAAAAAAAAAAAAAGTCACAAAAAATAATGAAAGATGATGGACAAGACATCTACTTGTAAAAATGATTATAAGATGAAATATTTTCAACTTTTCACACAAATTAAATATTTATTTTTATTTTTTTTATTATTATCAAACGAAACCTAAGATTCTAATTTACCATTTGCCGCTATGAAATATTGCCCGTAGTGCACATGTCTAGATCCCGAGCATAGGGGGGCGTATCAATTTTTCACATCTCTGCCATAAGCTTATTTAGTTGAATATATACCCCCTTTTTTAAAAAAATAATAATTAATTTCCTTTTTAATGATCAGCTTGAAGTTTTTGTTTTTGTAAAATATAATAAAATCAAGGTTGAACTATAAATTTGAAATTGGGAGAGTATTACATATGCAACAAATATGCATCAAAGACCGAAAAAGGATTATTTAAGTTATACTCAAGACCACTTTAATCAAGAGTCTACTTTCTTTTATAAGGTAGGCAACATCCACTATTGTCTTGAGGTTAAGAGTTCAACTCATGAGGGTGGAATGAGGAGATTTTTCTTTATTTGTAGGGTTAACGGAAAGATCTCCCCTAAATATATTTATTTATTTATTTTAAAAAAAGAATAAATTTAACAAGCTTAAGAGATTTAATATTCAACGCAAATAAACCTAGATAATTAAAAGAGTAAACCACATAAATAGCCACTAAACTTTTGTAAAAAATTAAAAGCTGTTAAAATGCCCACTGAACTTTAAAAAGCACAAAATTGCATCCTAAAATTTAAATTGAAAGTGGATGCAAGGGCGAACTTATGTGGGCCACCCTCTTGAAATTTTGGCATTTTTTTACCTATATACAATGCTTGATTAATTGCCCTACAGTACTAGTGCTACTCAAATATAATTGACGAGAAAAATATAAAACTAAAGAGGCAAATTTAATTTTTAATTTGGGTTCGAATCTTGCTACAAGCAAATTTTTATCATTTACATTTATACTTTGAAAAAAAACTAACACCTCAACTAAAAGTTAGGGTGACAAGGTTCACCCCTAATTTATTGTAATAAAAAAGTAACAAATATATTTATTTTTGGCCATTAATTTTTATTTTTCCCAGTATTCTAAATTTGAGATTAACTATAACTTGGAAGTTTATAACATCCGATGCATGTACAATATTATATTTTTGTCATACTTACATAATTTTTTATGTGAACAACAATAATGTAAAGATTAGTTTAATGGTTGGGGCACATCTTGTTTAGGGGAAGGTCGTCCACTCAAGTTCAAATTTCAAGAGAAAGTTTATTAGCTCCAACAAATTACACCAATGTTCAATTATAGACAAATTTTAAAAGAAAAATTAGAAATTAAACTGTGAACAAACTAAATCATCAGATTGATCATCAACAAATCAAATTCTTTGCAAGCGACCCAAATATCCAATTTCTTCTTGAGCTCGGAACCAATGTTAAAAATCATCTTTACTGTACTTTTTATCTATTCACCAAATCTATGAACACAAATTTCATTTGAAACTTATTCCAATTTATACGGTTGCTGGTTGCTACAATCTTGAAGCTAAATCAGTGTATCAATAAAGTTAGAAGAGAGAGAGAGAGAGAGAGAGAGAGAGAGAGAGAGAGAGAATCCAATTTGGACGTGCAACTGGTGAAAAATCCTTGAGCTATGTAGAGAGTATATAGAACTTACAAAATTGATTACAGAAAAGGAGAGATATGCTTTGCATTTACACAAACAGTGAAGAAATGGGTCAGTTTTGAGTAGGTACAAGTGCTAATATCTGGGTTTTGATTCTTCCCATAGACATTTGTATCTCTCTGTAAACTCCAAGGTTCTGGGGACAGCTAGGTTGCAAGCGTCTCACCGCTGAATCTAATATCTGCGCCACCTCAGATGGAGGATACTGTCTTTCCGTACACATCTTCGTTTTCCAACAACAAAAAACCGAATCCCACATGTAAAAATTAAAACTTTCCATATTATCCTTCTTCAAAAATTATATATCTCAGCAGCAAGTTGAAAGGAGGTTAAATCAAATTCCCGGTGGCACGAAGCTAGGGCTATCAATGGGCCCGTGCATGCCAAAATTGCTCAATTCATACTCATCTTCATGTATAGTTGGGATTCAAGATGTATATATATATAGATCTTGTGTTATGGATTTGTGCCACATACAAGAGAAAATGATACCTAAAAGCTAGAACAAGAAAATACAGAGCTGGGCACTGGACAAAAAATAGGTACAAATATACAGAAGATATATATGATCTCTAAGCTGTAAATACGGCAACCGCAGCGTTATGAATGGTTTTTATAACTAATGTACGACATTATTTTTAAATATAGCATTAGAAGAAGGACCCAAGAAATACATTGTTTTTAACAAAGGGCCCTTCAATCAATGTTTTGGAAAGGGCTCTATATATCTCAGGTCAGGCCATGGCCCCTTCACCAAAATTGGCTCAAGTGTATATATATACGTGTAATATGTGATGGATTTGATGCATCAAATACAAGAGATAAAATGAAACCCATAAAGCTAGAGCAATAAAATACTGAGATGGGGACTAGACAGAAAATATATGATCTCTAAGCTGTAAATAGTTGTGTATGTGTACTAACATATGGAAACTGGATAAATTCAAGCCCGCCAAATGCCAAGGAAATTTCAATATTCTGTATATGTTAGGTGGAAAAGTGCCTATTGCAGGGCCTAGGCAACCATTTTTTGGTTTTTTCAATTTACGTTTTAAGAATATAATACAACAAAAATAAAATTCTTTCTTGAGAAGGCATAAAACTTTTACAACCAAACATGTCTTGCAAATTGAACACAAATGAAACTACTTAAAAAGAGTGAAAAATCAGCAAAACCCAACTGGTTGTCATCAAGGGCTCCTGCCTGCCTAGATCTACTTTTGGGAAAATGGGAAACATATACCAATCAACTACTTGTACTCACAAAGTACTCCATATTTAGAGGCGAATGAAAACATAATTCCCTAAAAGTGTAATGCTACACTCACAAGAAATGTGCATAAGAGAACTCATCATTGGGGGAAGAGTGGCTCCATTTCAACTCTTCATCCAATCCTTAAGGTGACACCTCATCTTGTGCATGATCTTTTGGTGAGAAGTATTCTTCCAAACACTGCCCAGAAAATATTGTTTGTTTATGAACTTTTGAATTTCCGTGTATCACAAGCCACATAGCAACACAAGAGGTGATAAGTTCAGATGGGATTTGAGCTTCACTCGATTTGGAATCATGATGGAAAATGGAAACCGAGGCACCACCTATTAGCAACAGCTCTGGTGATGTGGAAGTCAACTGGTGTTGACGAGTTGACCCAGAATCAGGGGTGGGTTTTTGCCTGCCCAAAGAATCTAAAGCCACTCCGATCCTTGAAAAAGCATCGTCCCCTTCCTTCACGGATGAAAATGCCTGAAAAATTTATTGAGAAACTTGAAATGTAATTATGTTATATATTTGGCAATAAGCTATAACAAGCTCAGATTTTTCCGTCCACAGAGAAAAAGAGAAAGAGCATAAAAAAACTCCCCCCTTTTATTCAAGTTTCGTAGCAATGCCCTCTCTCTCTCTCTAAAACGCAGTCTCTCTCTCTCTCTCTTACTCTCTCTCTCACTACAAAAAAATGGATTTAGGAGTCTCTCTCTATGAAATTGTTTTTGATTTTATGGTAGTTATAGGTTTCGAATATCAATCTCCAACATCCAATCACTAGGTGCACCCAATCTTTGTACGATTTATGGATTGATCCACTAATGTGATTCGTAAAATTAGGGTCTATGGATTGTACGTTCGAATTGTATTTGGATTTATGTTTTTGAAGTGTCTTGTTTTCTTCTTAATTTTGTTGTCCTGTTGTTAAGTTCTAGATCTGTTATCTAATTGAAATTTGAAATCAGTTGATTGTTTAGTGAATTTAAGTAGGTCAGTTTACTGCGGATGGATATTTTTGAATTTTGAAAAATATTGAGGTTAGATTTATATATAGTGCCATTGTGACATTGGTGCCTGTAGAAAACGAAGTGACTTTTTGTTGGATATCGTTTTTCCTTTCCATGTTCATGGCTTTATCAGGCAAATACGTCAATCAAATCAATTGCATCGTTGTTATAATCTTGGTTGTATAATTGTAGAATGTAATTTCAGTGTTTGATGTTTTTCTTTTTGTTCCTCTGCTTCTCCTTTCTGAACTTGTTTACATTTGCCTTTTGAACTAGTGATGCTAATCAGCTTAAATTGTATATATGGTTCAGTAATTTTTATTTGTCCCAAATTAAGAGTCCTTTATATCTCTTTGGGACCCGCAATGTACTCACAATAATAAATAAGTTTGAATTTAACCATTTATTATATTCAAGTTAATGTATCCTTAAAAAAGTGGGAAAACAAACTTGAACTCAGAATACGGGACTAAGGGAGCTCTTGATAACATGGATGATAGAAGAAAATATTGGAAATATACAACTGTGTTATTCTAACAAGCCTCTTGCTATTCGTGATTGTGTTATTCTAACAAGTCTCTCGCTATTCTAATAGTGGAATGAAGTTGCTAACAGGTAGATGTAGGATTTTTCTTAACGAAACTAAAAAATCTTTATTAAGTGTAATCCACCACCTTTTATGTACTAATATAACTAGTAAATTCCATTTTTGTAACTAGGATTATTAAGCTTTCCAGTACCTTTTATGGTACTGCTAAAAAAACCAAACCAAAAGTTATATATATTAAGGTAAACATTCTTCATTATCATATTCAGCTTAATGAGTTCTGCTAACAAACTACATGTACTCAACTATCATATTTGGGGAGTATGTTGTATCTTTATGATGAGATGACATAGTTGTGTTATTTTTGAAGTTATGATTATTTGCTCCTACGAGACTATCCATGCATATATAAACTGCTGGTGCCTACAATACTTTCCATTTTTCAGCACTTTTTTTGTTTCCATCTTGTTTGTTCTATTTAATTTTTGGTGAACCTCTAGTCCAACCAATAGAAGATCTTTCTCTTTGATAAAATAAGTAAATATATATATTGCTTATAAAAAGGGATTGTAAAATTGGCCCCTTGATAGTGAATTCTACTTTCTTCATGCTGATGTGTCAAGTTCTCCTATGAGGTGTATGAATGTGGAAAAAATGTGTCCGATGTTGTTATTCATAAATAGTAATTAAGAAGATGACAATTTTGAACAACAAAAATAAAAAAATTATTTTTCATAAATACAACCCATGAATAGTAAAAAGTATATGAATAGTACTTGAGAGCACTATTCATTAACAGTAAAAAGTACTTTTATTATTCGCAACAAATTACTATTCATCTACGGTAAAAGAATTTTTACTATTTAAAATTAGTCAAAAGTTACACAGTAAAGCTCAGTTTGATTTTACGGGTCAACTTCAAATTTAGCTATAAAAGAAGAATAAGGCTCACATACCAGGCAAGTCTGATTCTTTCCCATAGCCATTCCTTTTCTTCCTCCTTTCCTTCAAAAATCCTATTATTCCTTTCTGTAATTCTATCCAAATCATCCATATTACTGCCACTGTGATGCACCTCCACAAGGCCCTGCTTTTTTTAATATCTCCATCAGTGTCAATATCCATAGGAAGAAGATCTGCCCTAGATTTTGGAAGGACCCAACAGAGACCGAATTCAGCCCACACTTTTGCCCCTATAAAATAAGAATATGGACAGTGCAACATAATATGACTCAATGTTTCTTCATTTTGCAAGCACACCATGATGGGGATAGAAAATAATTTGGTCTTCTCTTTTGCAACAGGACACAAGTATAAACCCCCACTATATTATTATGTGAGTTATCCTAGATAATTCCAATCTCTTAATAATTCTATGGTCATTCAGATTTAGTACTACCATAATATTCAAAATGACACTTAGGTACGTTTTATTTTCTTTTGACAAATTAGACTTGGGTACTATTAGGAACCATCTCTCCCAAAAGCTTAAGCTTTTAGGTAATGGGCCAACAATATATATCATGCTCTTCAACACTACCCCTCACGTGCGAGCGACTCACACGTGGACAGACAAACGAGGCAAACGAAACCAAAGGTGCACTTCGTGCACAAACAACAACGTGCATACTGCACAAACACAAAGGGGGAAACAAATACAAGTGGTGACGGTGACGGTGGCGTAACTTTGGACGGTGGCTCAGGGATTCGGGCCACCGGATTCTGGGCGAAGGCCAATCGATAGGAAGGCTTTCTACCTACGCCGGCGGTGTTAATAGATGGAGGCCGTATATAGGTAAACTGAAATCGCAACTTAGAAACCCTAGAAAACTAAGCTGGCGACTGAAAAGAAACTGAGCTACCAACTGGAACCCTAACTTCCTCTGATACCATGTTAGGAACCATCTCTCCCAAAAGCTTAAGCTTTTAAGTAATGAGCCAACAATATATATCATGCTCTTCAACAGGTACAAATGCCATTAAACCCCGTTAAATGGCAAAGAGAAAAGAGGACCCTCGAACCCATGACCTAGAGCTTGCCAGTGCTTCACTTTAAACCGCTAAACCACACTCAAGTTTTAGATGCTAAATATATTTAAAAGGTGATTAATGATAATGAAGCAGTATATAAGCCTAACAGCAAATATGGGTGTAAAGATCTAGAGAACTACAGAAGGATTATATTTCTACTAACAAAAAGTCCACAAAAGAATTAATCAAAAGAACATTATTTTCTACTCAATGAAATGAGATCTAAAGAAAAAACACTAAAAGACATAAAATGAGGAGATAGACCAGGTGAAGAAGATACTAACATACCAATAATGACTCTGAATAAAATTGTACAGCAAAGGAATTCTTGCCTTGCACCATGGCCTAGTTTCCTCCACAGAATGCCCAAGACAAATATTATAGTAGCCATATGCTTGAAAAGCAATAAATGGAACAAAAACACAAATAGAACGCACAGCTCCCACGATAAGAACCTGCACTGCCAACTGGCATAGAAATAAAAAAGATTTAGTTGAAAAATAGTTGGAAAATGATCGCACTACTAAATATGGTTGTAAGTGCAGAAAAAAAAGATTGCACTTCCGACTCCTCTCGCTTTAGAAGAAACAAACTATAGAGTTTTATTTCCGCTATCCAGGATTGATTACCTACGGGGATAAAAAGAGGCAAAGGCAATATGTTGTCCATCTAAATTATCATAACACTAATAATAAGCATGACATGTACCTCTAGTGATCTTGTTATATAATCTTAAAAGGCAATACACATATACGAACTGAAAAAAAAAATTATAAGATAGCAACAGGCCATGCAGCTACAGAGTCAACAAGCAGACTTTCTGAAATGAGAATGGCGAGATAGACAAATGGCTAATCCAAGTTCAAATTCCTTTTTGATGAAGTAAACGTAGCATAAATTGAGTACAAAATGGAAGAAAGAAAAGCGTTAAGTTTGAACATATAATGGGGGAGTGTTTCAAGAATAATGAATACTCCCTCTGTCTCAGAAAGATGACTCCAGTTTGACTTTCACACTTTTTAAGGAAATGCTAATGTCAACGTAATCAATGGTCAAAACTACAAATCATTTTTTCCACATGATATTTGGTACATTGATTATGTCCCAGGAAGGAAATGGGACAATCAATTTCAGACGTCCCGATAGGAAAGTGGACTATCTTTTTGAGACAGGGGCAGTTTAACCTAAGGTAGGAGAGGATAGGCTGGGAATAACAATTCGAAAACACATGGTACTGCTAGATAGAATCTTTGTAGCAAAATCATATACTAAGAATGGAAGATGAACCATGTTAAACTAGGCAAGTATATAGGTCCAAATAGAAACATCACCCATGTGATGATTGAGAAAGTGCCACATGCAATGTATCATTCCAATCACCTTGACTTGACATAATTTCCATCTAAACCCGGTACCTAAGGAAACGACAGTGCCAAAATGGTAAAAGATAACGAAACCAGAATTCTATCAGCTTACACTCATTTGGTGTATCAGATGTTTTGATCTTTTATAGTTCATGTACGTAATTGGTGGCGAAAAGGGACTCAATGTTTCTGTAACAAATACCCCTCACAAACTACAGAAGTAGAAAAAACTAATAATCTTTCTCCAATTACAATATTTTACATTTCTCACGTGCGTTACAATAGCAATTGATTTCAGCAATTAAAGAAGAAAAAGATCATTATATCCATTAAGTACATACGAAGGACTAATAAAATGAATAGATCAGCGGTGGAGAAAGAGAGCACTTTTTACATTAAGTTGGCAAAAGTACACATATTACGCACGTGAAGAATGTGGATATCATATTTATCCAAAGTCATTAAATTCCAAGCTCCTCTAGAATTGGAGCAAGCTCGTTAAATAAAATGAAAAGGCTGAGATTTCTAGTACAGGAAAGTAATGCTTATTTTGAGAGAGAGAGAAAGAGAGGGAGAGCACTCTCATAGAAGCTATAGATTTATAAAGGCTTTCCATTGTCTTAACAAATCAGGAGCCACTACCACAAAAACTCATTACTAACCACCTGCCTCTCTATTTGGACAAGAATCTGTCTTCACTTTGGGCATTTTCTTCGAAGAATTTTGGAATCTTGACTATATCAGAGATTGCTAGGGATTGGGGTTTGGCTATGCAGTAGTTTTACTTAGGTTTTAGAGGTTTGCCTAGTGCCGAGGAGTATGATTGTAGTTGTTAGGGGCTAGGGCTTGTTTTTTGGGCATGGGGTCAATTTTGAATTGTAGTAGGGCTTTCTGTCTGTTTTGTGCTTGTGCTCTTGTGGTTGTTTCTTTTTTTCTTTCTTGTTTTGTTTTGTTTTCTAGTGTGCTTGGTTGTGGATTCCTTATCCACTGCCAGCCCCTTTGCTTATATCTGATTTTGCTAATCAACAAAAGCTTTATTTCTGATAAAAAAAATAATATCATAACTACCTATACATCCAAATCTTACACTCTCCAAGGAATGTGTCGGCTACCTCTACTTTCAGAGGATTGAATTAATTGACATATAGATCTAAAATATATGCATTTTGCATGATTGAATTAAGGAACTGTAAATAAATAAGATTGTTGAAGTGATCCCTTCTTCAACTTTAAGCTAGAAAGTTTCACTGTAAAGGAAAGTATAATGTAGGGCAATTAAATTGAACAAAAGGCTTACGTAATATCGCTTATTAATAAAAACAGCATCATATGCTCGATGCATAGTCTGAAAGCAAATATATCCATCATTTAGCACTCCATTTGACCTTGCAGATCCAGAGAGAGCAAGCCAAAGTTTTTCATAATTGCTTTTACTAGACATTAGGTGATACAGTCCTCCAATTGATAAAAGAGCATACAAACTCTAAGAGTATCTGCATATCACAAAGGGCAAGCTATACTCAGTGGAATCACTCAGTTTTTTCAGTTTTAATATGAATGAGACTAGTAGGATGAATACATGGATGAGTAAAATATGGAAGCTAGATTGAAGCAAAACAAAATTGATGCCCTCAGTGCCGCCTCTGGATCCTTCAAAACAATAACTGAAAGCCTGTTTGAATGACAAAGTAAAAATAAAGAATAAGCAGGCCCAACTTGAATGCAGCTCCACATATATATATATATATATAATACATAAGTAAATGTAAATAAACATGTGCCTTTTTAACTTTGCCCCCCATTTTATATGCAAAATTAAACTTAAACCCCAGTTTTTATCCCCCCCCCCAAACCCACCTTTGTATGCGTGGGAATATCAAATAATTGTGTAAAAATAGGGGTCGAGGGGTTACGTCAAACAATTAAATAAAATAATTAGACATGCCCCCATTTTTATGTAATTATTCGGAATTCTCCTACACGCAAGGGGGATAAGTCTAATTTCACATTAAGAACAGGGGCAAATACAAAAAAGCCCTTTTCAATCAAGATAATGCATCAATTAACTCTTCATGGCTAAAAATAAACTATTGTGGAAAAAGAACCACTGTAGTTGGCAAGATACTGTAGGGGCGAAGCCTACTATTGTTAAAGTGATATACTAAAAGCCATAATTTTCTTGTTGGTTTGGATATGTTATAAACTTGGTTTTGCTATTTTCATGAGAATCTTTATGGGCAATGATTGCATTATATTATTTATTTAAATATTGTGCATGTGTGTCTTTTATTCTATATAGTAGATGATTTGATGTGTAGAGTATAGCTTACACACAGAAGATCATATCATCGGTTCTTGTGGAATATAAGTTTAATGGTTCACAGTCTTAGATGGAATTGGATACCCATCGGTAGGATTGTAGCACAAGTTTTAGTAGTTTATCTTAACTACAGGAAACATTATAGTTTTAACTCGTTGTGCTTAGGGGTGTGCACGGTCCGGTTGACCGGACCGAATAGCCTAGGACCGGACCGGACCGGAAACTTCGGTCCCAAAAATTAGAAGACCGGACCGGACCGAAATACTTGTGAAGGCCGGACCAGACCGGACCGGACCAGTTCGGTCCGGTTTCGGTCGGTCCATTCGGTCTGGAGTTTATTTTTTTGGGCCCAAAAGTTGTATTATTATAAACAAAAAAAAAATTTAGCACAATAATAATATATCGATTGTTTTTTTTTTTTTTACATTTTTTGCATAAAAACAGTGTGTAAAAAACAGCAAAAGCAGCAAAAACAGTTCATAAAAAGCAACTTAAAAAAACAGCAAGTTTTTTAAAAAAAAAATTTACCTAAGGCAGCTTTAAAAAATACAGAAGCTTCATAAAAAACAGCACAAAGGCATCTTAAAAAAACAGCACAAAGGCACCTTAAAAAAACAGCACAAACACATAGAAAGTCCAAAACAATTTATACTCCATAATACGCAGCAATAGTAAACAGTCCAAACTTAATAAACTACAAACTCCAAAATAAAAATACAAAGTTCAAACTTAATAAAACTACAAAGTCCAAAATAAAAATACAAAGTCCAAATACAAAGTCCAAACTTAATAAAACTACAAAGTTCAAAATAATAATACAAAGTCCAAACACTCAAAACCATCTTCAAACAATCTTCAAATCTTCATATCTACCAATTCTGAAATTTAAAACAAATAAATATTATAAATTGACATATAAACTAATAAAAAAGTTAGAATTACAACGTAACAAAAATGTATTAAAATAAATTATTACCCGATTCAATATTTTCGAGTTGTTCCACCTCGTCTAAAGCATCTCGAAGATTAATTGGGGTTGATGATTTACGAATCCAATTTTGTGTACAAATAAGAGCTTCCACCGTTGAAGGCAACAATGAACTACGGAATGGGTCAAGTACACGACCTCCGGTACTAAATGCCGATTCGGAAGCTACGGTGGACACCGGAACCGCAAACACGTCACGTGCGACACAAGAAAGACTTGGAAATTTGTAACCGTTGTTTTTCCACCAAGTTAAAACACTAAACTCTTTATCTTTTTCATCAACTTCAAGACTTTCCCCCAAGTACCTTTCAACCTCCGATTTAGACCCTATATCATCCTCCGACTCCATATGCTTATTAAATTGGGAGGTTAAAAATTCAAGCCCTTCTTCATCTCCTTCATCCACCAAACTAGCACTTGCTTGATTCTCTCTTTGTGGGGACACACTATTAGCCTTATTAACATCATACCATTCATACAAATGAACCAAAGCTTCTTTAACCCTTCTAGACATACCACTTACAATCTCAATTTTATATAACCGACCAAACCAAAATGTAACATATTTTAACTTGTACCTCGGATCAAGAACAACCGCAACAAATAACAACAAGTTTATCTTCTCAATATCCCAATATTTTTCAAATTTCTTCAACATACTTTCCGCCATTTTGGATATAAAGAAATTATCATCTCTTTTCAAAGTAAGCAACTTACTATGAATGAATACAAGTTCGTTAAAGAAAGAATTTGAAGTCACATACAAAGAACCCGAAAAACGCAATGTAGCATTATAAAAAATCTTAAGAAATTTCACTAAACTCTCAACTTCTCTCCAATTGTTATTGGTGGGAGGAGTTCCTCCTTCTTCTTCTTTAAAGGCAAAAATAAAATTAGAATCATCTTCTTCCATAATTTCAAAAGCCTTTTCAAACTTCACCGCCGTAACTAACATCAAGTATGTAGAGTTCCACCTAGTTCTTACATTAAGACATAGTAAACACTTGGACTCAATTTTTTCCTTCTCAACACACTTTTTGAAAGTTGTCAATCTAGCCGGGGATGACTTTACGTACTTCACCGAACTACGAACTCTAAGAATTGACCCATCTAACTCCTTTAAACCATCACCAACAATGGGATTCAAAATGTGAGCACAACACCTAACATGGAGAAACTCATGTTCTAAAACGGTACCCTTACGATTTTTCCCTCGTCTTGTAAGGTATTTAATGATACCATTGTTAGAACTTGCATTATCTACCGTAACCGTGAAAATAGAATCTACCCCCCATTCAAGCAAACAAGTTTCAATGACTTTCCCTAAATCTTCACCCTTATGACTATCAACTTGACAAAAATTCAAGATTTTTTTATGCAACCTCCACTCTTCATCAATAAAGTGGGCCGTGAGACACATATAGTTTATGTTTTGGACGGAAGTCCATGTGTCCGTAGTAAGGGAAAGCCTTCTACCATGGATAAAACGCTTTAGATTTTTTTTCTCATCTCCATATAGTTTCAAACAATCTCGTGCTACGGTAGTACGAGATGGGATAATCAATCTTGGTTGTGAAACACCCATAAAAAGCTTAAACCCTTCATTTTCAACAAACTTAAATGGCAACTCATCTATTATGATCATTTTAGCAAGAGCTATCCGACATGCTTCAACACTAAAACAAGTTGCCGTAAGATTCACACCACCCTCTTCCTTAGGCTCAATACTCAATTGTTTTTGCTTTTTATCTTGCTTTCTATAAGGGTATTTCTTACAAACTGGTGTGTGAGCAAGCAAATTTTTTGTTCCATTCTTATTGGAATCGCATGCATATATAGTTCCACAATAATTACAAGAAGCTTTAATACACTTACCCCCCTCATCCTTAATTTCAGTAAAATGCTCCCACGCCGGAGACCTCCATTTATTTGTAGGCTTTGGTGGTTTGCTTGCTTCATTAGAAGGTTTCTCCTTCTCCGGTTGATTAGAGGGATTGCCATGCATCGTTGCTTCAACGGATTTCGGGTCTCCAACTTCTTTATTCATAGCCACATCTAGCAAAAATATAATATATATTAGATAAACTTAACTAAGCAAATAATAGTAAAGAAAAGAAGAAAAAAAATTTGAAAGCCCCAAATCAACATTTAAATAATTTTGAAATAAAGAAAAGAAAAGAAAAGAAATAGTAAAGAAAAGAAATAATCTCCATATTTCATCTTTTTAATAAAGAAAAGAAAAAAAGTAGATCAACTTTAGAGTGGAAGAAGATCTCTTAAATAGATATAATATTAGATAAAACATATGATGCTTAGAGATTTCATAATGGCCCAAAAAAAAATAGCTCACAAGGTATGTCATGAAATTTCGTAACCTTACGAGAGATTCCTTAAGCATGGCCCAAAAAAAAAAATATACACGTACGATAAACCATCACTCTTTGAAATCTTGTTTGTAGCAAACACTCCAAAACATGTTATTATGTGTTGGAATGAATTAAGTACAGATAGTATCCAAAACTGAGAGATAAATTACATGCACAAAAGGATAAGCATTAGCATAGTTGATAGTTGAATTAAACAGGAATTAAAGTAGGAAGCATCAATTAATTCTATCTCTAAAACATATAAAACATGGGTTTTTCAACCGGTAATATATAAAACATGGGTTTTTCTATTGCAGGCGTACATATTGATTACCCAAAGACTTTAGTTTAAACGGTGCTATGATTCAATTCTTATTATTATATGTAATAAATATAACAAGAGCTAGCTCACTAGTAATCCAAGACGTAAGGTTAAATTCACCTATTTAATTAATTTAAGAAAGTGACTTTATAAGTATTTCAAGCATTTTATTATTATTATTTTCGCATTCTAGTAGTATTACAAGAAATCAAAATAAGGGCAGCTGGCCTGAAATTAAATACTTCTCTCTGTACTCGATCTAGTATTACAGAAGTGTTAAATCCCGTAAAAAATGTCTCTTTGAAGTTTTAAAACACTCAAATAGAATGCATTTTTTTAACTACAAAGTGCAGAGAAATTGAAATAACAAGGGTTAATTAATTTGCAACTTCTATTTTAACTACGAATGTTGATTGTGAGCTATCTCATATGTAGTACTGTTTATCAGTTTATATTTAATGGTGAATTTGATTGTTCGAATGTGCGGGAAAAAAAACATATATATATATATATATCAGTTCTGAATGTATATATAAATATATATATATATATATATATATATCTACATATAAGAGCACTAATAGATCTGGTTATTTCAGAAAATTAAAAGAAACGAGAGGGAGAAGAGATGAAACATACATACCGGTGTTTGGTGAAGTGAAAGTGGGATCGACGAGATTGACGAGATTAAGGGGAGAAGTGATAGCAGGATCGGCGGGAGAAGAGAAAGGGGGATCGCCGGGTGATGCCATGTTTATGGGGAGAGAGAGAGAGAGAGAGAATGGTCTGTGCGGCGCTGCGGGGTGATTTCGTATGTGCGGCGCTGCGGGGTGAGTAACTGAGAGACTGAGAGTTGTGAGTCTATTAGGGTTTGTTTTAAGTATTAATATTATATATTAATAATATATATTAAAATATATATATATATTAAAACCGGTCCGGTCCGGTCCGACCGTAGTATTAAAATTCAAGACCGAAGACCGGACCGGATTATTTCGGTCCTTCAAAATTTAGACCGGACCGGACCGAATTCAAATGGTCCGGTCCAAATCGGTCCATTTTTCGGTTCAGTCTTTTCGGTTTGACGGTCCGGTTCGGTTTTTGAACACCCCTAGTTGTGCTAGTACACTTTGTGTGTATTGAATAGGACCAGTTTGGGTTAATTGTTTTTATACTGACTATATAAAACAATTTAAAATTCCATGGTTATTATGATTACTTATGCTTTTAATCTTGAAATAATTAATAGACATATATATGTAGTGTTTGTTGTTTTGACTCGTTAAGAGTGAGATTCATTTATGGATCAATAATTTTCGTGAATTGGATGAGGACATTATATGTATGATGAATATTAATTATTGATGGAATCCACGTCTCGGTATAAGAATTGATGATAGCCCCTTGAGAAGCTTATAAGTTTTGATCATATCAAACCCTGTAGGTGGATTATGTTAATCCGACATGTCAAATAAGTTAAGTGGTAGACTTAAGGATTAAGAAGTCATTTAAATATAATTGTCAGTAATTTAATTTAAATGACGGTTATCTGTAATTTTAACGTGGGGAGAATAATAAGGAGCTCGAAATCTAATTTTGAGATAAGGACGGGAATGCAATTATAATTCTTTAGTGGTGTGAATTATAATTTATGGAAGGAACTAATTCATAGTGGAATTAGGATTCCAACTTTCCATAGGAAGCCCAAACAATTATTTCTCCTTAAAGTCCCCATCGTAGCCTTATATATACGCCGACCTTGTCAGGACGATTAGAAGTTGTTTCAGTGGCGAAAACAATCGATTTTCGCAGCCCAGCGAGAATTAAAAAAATCTGACCATATCGCAATCTGATGCTTTCAAACCCTAGTCTCCTCATATGGATCCTCTACATGATCCACAAAGGTGAAATCCCTTTATTCTTATAGGGTTTTAGCAAAAGCTTTTTGTTCAATCTATACGCAATATCAAACGATCCTGTATTTATGTCTCCATCAATTGGTATCAGAGGGATTGTTTTTTTTTTGATACTACGTACGGATTTAACTAGGCATGTTGTCCAGTTAAATCTATTCATACATGTTGTTGTTGGATAGAACGTAGAACTCGCTAAACCTTGTTTTGTAGTGTTTTTGTCCCACTATTATGGTCACATAATTATGTTTTATGTGATTGGATCCCACGATATTTTTATTCATGGTTAATTTTAATGTGAATGATGATTTGGGTTTTATTCATGGTTGTAAATTAATTTTAGATCAGATTTGTGAACTCCTTAAAAGGACGCATAGGATCTATGTAATTTTATTTATAGTTTAGATATAATAGTTTATGTGTGAACTCCTTAAATGGAGGCATAAGACATTTGTATCTAAGATTGCAGTTTCTTTAACGAAGAACGTTGAAGAAGGCGTTTCCACCAAGATTAATTCCCAACATAGTCAATGAAGTGTCGACATAGGTCGTTACAGGTTTCCAATGGATTAGGGATGATGAAGCTTGAACCATAATAGCAGGGATTTAATTATTCTTATTAGTGAATGGTTTAATGCTTTATGTGATTGTGTGTTGGTCATATGTGTTTAATTATTAGGTTTCCTTATAATTTGGACAACATGGATACATGACTATACCTAGATCACCTTTTATTTTATATTTAGTTCTTGTCAAATTAAAAAAGGGTATATAAATATAAATTTTGCGTAATTGAAAAATATAAGTTTTTTTTTTAAAAAAGCAACAAGATAATTTTATTGCACATGTCTTTTATTTTTCATATCCTTGTATTTTAGTTGACTAGAATTTAATATAAAATTTTCTTAACCCTCAGAAAATAATGTTTTAAATACTAAGTGGGTGAGGGATTTTTTCACATAAAAATCCCACGGTCTCCATCATTGGTTTATAGATGATGTAATTTATTCTCCGTGTGTGTTATAGTGCTCACCTCCATATCGGAAATAATAGATTGCGAAATCATTGTACAAATTTCACTGACTAATAATTTTAAATGATGTGATTTATTTGTCATGTGGGTTTTAGTGCTCACCTCCATATCGGAGAGAATAAATTGCAGAATCATTGGACTAAATTAAATGATGGTATACACTTAGATATAAATAATAGTATGCTCTTCAACTGAGTCTGTACTATTATTTGTAGGACCAAAGGAAGTCGGCTATTTAAATTTTACATGGCAATAAAGGATTGTCTAGATAGTATGTATTACTTGACGATAAAGGATTGTCTAGATAGTAAAATTTAATAGGTTTACATCTGTGTAAGAAATAATGAATAATAGACGACCTTATTAACGGGGCATGTTATTCAAAGTCTTAGGCTGCTGGCGAACGCTTTTTGAAATGGTAGAGGGTACCATATTTAAAATATGTGTTCAAAGTTATTATTGTCCATCATAATTTGTATGTGATTCTCAAGTTTTAAAATGGCAAACTCTTTCGATCCACTTTTAATCATTCTCAACTAAAACAAATTGATTGGACCTAATTATATTGACTGAAAAAATGAACTTGAACATTGTGCTTACTGTTAAAGAGTACAAGTTTATGCTCACTGAGTCTTGTCCAGCAGAACCTGGTAAGGGGACGACCGATAAGGAAACCCAGGCTTGCCGGAAGTGAAAAAAGGCTAATGAGATGGCGTGGTTTTACTTCTTGCATTTTTGTCAAATGTGCTACAACATTAGTATTAGTCTTTTGCCACCACCTAAGACATAATGCTGAACCTCAAAGATATTTTTGGGGATCAGGATCATGCCGCAAGGCAGGTTTCAATGAAAGGCCTCATGAACACGACTATTGCTGTGAAAGAGATATGTCCTAGGACTATTCATAGATTATGATTTGTACTTGGATATCTTATGCTTATTGTTATTAATAAAGTTTATTTCATTTTACTTTATATTCTCTTGTAAATAATATATATTAATACTAGTTCATCAAGTACGTGACTTGATTGTGGGATGCTAGTAATGTTATAATAATATTATTTAGATGTCCCTAATCATGTGTCAATAACCTAGGATCACATTGATATAATGATTAGAGTATGGGCCAGCTGATGACTATGTTCCACAAGTCATGGATATGGAGATATCAAGCTGAACACACTAATACTTGTTGGAGAACAGAGTATTGGACCGACCTGCTTTGGGGACATTGCGAGGAGTGTTATATAATGTCATCAGTGATATTCCCCATTTGTGATATCGTATTATCCTCAGACCTGAGATTGCCATGGTTACCAACATAGGGATTAGCATGTCAGGCATTATCAAACGTTGCTCTTGACCGAGTAATTATAAAGATGATGATCGAGCATACTATAAACTATGTAGAGGTATGTGGTTGATCAAGATGGGATTTGTCACTCTCATATAATGAGAGAGATATCTTTGGGCCCCTTGATAAGTATAATTAATTTTTGCATGGCCATGCACAAATGAGATGTCATTTGTTTTAGATTAATTATACTTAGAGATCAAGAAATAAAGATTGAACTATACAAGAATGACACTGGCCTAGTCTTGTGTTCAATCTAGATATCGATTGACAAAAGGAGTTAATATGTGGAATATCAATTTAAGGTTGTGTTGTTTTGACCATTATACCCTTTGGGTAATAGTAATGTTTTATTAGAGACCGCTTACTATTTGTATAATAAAACGGGCTTTTAATTATACTTCCAGAGAGTATAAACCTACAGGGTCGCACACCAAAACGAGTTGGATCAAAACGAATTGAAAACGGGCCAAGTTGGACTTGGGCCTAATTCGTTTTGTTGCTTAGGGTTTCTCACTAGGGTTCTCCTTTAAAAGGGACCGTTGTTCTTCTTGGCCGTCTAAGAGAGACATAGAGGCAGAGAACGAAATAGGTGTGAGAAGAACCCTAAAGGCGCTAGTACACCAAGCAAGGATCCGATCTCGTTCGTGTGTGCATACTGTAGAGGCGTTGTATTTTCAACGCTAGAACGACAACAACAGAAGGTTCTGTCCACCGTGTTCATCATTTTTAATTCGAATCTCATACAAGGTATGTCTTCTATCGATTTTTATTGAACAGTATAGATCCTAGGGTTTAGCGATTAGTGCATAAATTAGTGTATGTGATGCATGATTACTGCCCTAATTTCTTACATGCTGAAGGAACACAAGTTAAGGATCTTGTTTTGAAGATGGTCGATCTTCTGAATGAACTAAGATATCTTTGGGGTTGAAATCGATGGGAAAACTCAGGTCAATATCGTTCTCCAGTCGCTGCTGGATTTATTTAAGGGATTCCGACAGAATTACAACATGAATAAGTTTTATTCATTGTTGGAACTTCTTAAAGAATTTCAAGCAATTGAGGAACTCCTTGGTAAACTGGCTAGTACTCTAGTGGCGGAGAAAGCTTCAACTTCTATGCCCAAAAGCAAGAAATGAAGAAGAAGAATGCATAAGCTGCAGTCCCACAAGGAGTAGTGCGTGCAGCAGTCACTGAACCTCTAGGAGGAGTGAAAAAGCCTATGTGTAGACACCCCGATCCGTGACCCCCGCAAGAACTCTAACGACCTTCGAGAACTACTGTTTTTGGGATCAGGACCCACCCGAGCACCCGGAACTACCCCTAAGGGGTTTGTCGGTCAACAAACCTATTTTTAATAGAGATTGTCGCATGACATATCACATTGTCACGCGACAAACACTCCTATGTCGCTCGACAATCCCTTCTAACACCAGACCATCCACTCTCTGACACATTGTCGCGCGACATATGCCCCATTTGGAGAAGTGTCGCGCGACATACTCTCCCGAGCAGTATAAATAGGCCAACACCCCCAAGGGTTCGAGGCAGCAAGTTGGGATTGAAGAATTCTAAGCTTTAAATCTGATTTTCTAGTCTTTTATCAAACATTCTCTATTATAGTCTTATTTCCGAAGAATTATCGAATCTATTCTCGACACTCGACGTGTCCTGTCTCTGGAATCGAATTCCCGGAAATATCTGAAGAAGGAAAAGATCATTATCGCCGGAGATCTCTCTGCCGTATTATATTTTCTTTCTTATTATTATTCTCGTCGGGGAGGTAAAGAAAGTCTCTTATAGTATTTAACATTAGATATTTGTGTACTCGTTTTATTTTTATTGTTTTGTCCACGTTTTATTTGAATAAACTTATTGCCAAGTTACAAATAGTCTACCGTATTCAAAACAAAAGATCCTGATAAAACCATTTGCAAAACCAGAAGTGTAAGTATATTATCATCCGGATAAAATTCTGTTTTCAAAACCCCGGACTGATAAGACTTATCTAGAAATTAAAATCAACATATCATGTCTTCTCTATAGACTGTGACGTGTCTGATAAACTTTCCTCAAAGAGTTCTAGTTCTATATTAAATTAGTCCCGATACAAGATCCGAACTTTTACAAAAGTAATCACAACACGGAAAAAACGTCATTATCTGAGGAAATAATACGGGATACTCTTTCAAAATAAAAGTTTTTTTATCATTTGTATTTACATCTTTCAATAATAAAAATATCGGATCTCGGAACACAAAGGTTTTCATCCCCTTTTTCCCGTTTTTCCCAGAAATTAGGGTTTTCACTTAAAAAGTAGAAGACTGTCAGTAAAAGCATCCATGTCTTTCAACATAAAACAAACATATAAAAGACCACTAGAGACCGAAAGGGCGGAATGGGTACTTAACACCTTCCCAAACCGTAATATAGTTTCCGAACCCTATAGAATCCTGGTTTCGTAGACAAACGTGTAAAGAAAGGCTTATCTATGGTCTTTCTTCTTACACGACCCTTTTTGTCCGTTTTTTTTAATAAAACGTACTGGCGACTCTGAATGAACCCTTTTGCATCTAGAAATAGGACATAAGGACATGTGATATGAATCAACGAAGACACCACCAACAAATGGAACGACGGAATCCGCTCCGACGTTTCAGACGCCCAACCAAACGGGGACGAGACCCGGGGGTCGCATTTGCGGATTCTCACAGTGGCGACTCTGCTGGGGAATGTTAGAAAACTAGACTCTTATATGTGGACTTTATGTTTATCTGTTGAATACTTGCTTTTACCGCTTTCCCTACTTGTGTAAATTGTTTTGAGGAGAAACCTTTTTCTAAGAATGAATGTTTTTCAAAAATACGTAATAAAAACAATGATATTTGTGAAACCAACCTTTCGAACTTTACACGCACTATCACAAATCATGCATTGGTTCTACGAGTGTGAATTTACCCCAAACCCTCGGAAGTATTATAAGTGAGTAGGGAGTTGGCTTGCTTGGGCCAACATAAACCGAAAGCATTTACTTCCACTCTCCTTGGCCAAGTACGCCCCCGAGGTATATCGAGTGACGAGAACACTCACGTACCCGGGAAGTATATCAAAAGGCTCTTGCACGTACCCGCCCTTGGGGTATATCGCAAGGTCTTGCCAAATAGAAGGGAGCCTGAAGCCTTAACCGTTCGTACACCTGCGCTGCATATAAGATTGAGTCGGCTAAAACACTTGTCAAACAGCCGTAGGGGATGTACCACCTTACGGCTTACTTTCCAACACCTTTTTACATCCGAGGCTTTTCTCGGCAATTTTTAGTATTTCTTTTGGCAAAAAATTGAGTCGCATCACAGTCTTCCTTCATCTTCGCCACGTGGTTTCGTCTACAGCCGTAAAGCGACGACAGTCTGGAAGGTTGGGCCGGTCGAGATCACACCGGAAGACTAGTAAGACCAAGCACACCCGAAACGGCCGAGGGACGTGAGAATCAAGAGACAGATCAGAGCCTAGCCGAGGCATCTGCAGTTCAGCCAACTTTAGCCGAGATGCATCGACTGTTGACGACCGTCAGCATGAACCTAGCAAGCCTCACAAACGAGCAACAGAATACCCATGTCCAAATAGAGGAGTTGTCAGCCGAACGAGCCGCACCACCGGGTTTTGAACGACTACCACCGAATCGAGATCCGAACCAAGGGTAGTCTTCACAGGTGATTCCCCCGGTCCAAGGAACCAACCCACCACCAACGAGTCCTATCATAGCCGGTCCCGTTCAAACCGATCCCAACAACCAGAATCAATGGGCCCCGGATTCAGGCCCCACTTATCAACAACAAGAGCCAACCATAGTTTGGCCGCAACCCCAAGTACAACTCAGATTCGACCCCCAATACCAGCCATGGCCGCAAGTCCCCACAAGACTTATTCCACCACCGGCCCTAGTAGCCCCTCCCAATGAATACCTAGACATCAATCGACTTCGGGCAGTGTATGCAGAATCGGTTATAGCTCGGGAACAGCCCGATGAGGCGTCAAGAGATAGTGAAGAGATGAAGAAACTGAAAGAACATATAAAGGTTCTGCAAAGAGGAATTTCTCTGACAAAAGGGGCAGATGAGATTACAGATATGAATGCTTTCTCCCTCTACCCAGAAGCAAGACTGCCTCAGGGATTCAAGCTCCCTTCCATCACCAAATTCACAAGAACCACACCCCCAAAAACCCATCTTCAATCCTACATTAGATCCATGCAAGTATCAGGCTGTGGGGAGCCGGAGTTGGCTCAAGCCTTTCACATGACTCTCACGGGGGCCGCCCTGAGATGGTTTTTCGATTTGGAGAGACACCACACGAAGACTTGGAGAGATATCGTCAAGGAGTTCATGGCCAAATACGGGTCCAACGAAGATTTGGAAATAACCCGTAAACACCTGGAAATGGCTAAGCAGGGCGAGAAAGAGAGCTTCAGCGATTTCGTCACACGCTTGAGAGAGATGGCCTCCCAAATGTCCAAACGACCTGATGAAGAAGAACATCTGGAGATCATACAGAAGAATTTCACCCCGGCCATACTGAGTTGCATGGGAAAGCATGTATTCCCACACTTCAGAGCCCTGTTGAGTATGGGGTCGCAAGTAGAGGAAGAACTGGCCAAGAAGGTAGAAACATATACCAAGAAAGCCTCATACACCGGGAGAAAGACAGCCACTCCAGCCGTGAATCAACTAAGCTCGTACCCATATCAACAAAACCCATTCCAACAATCACAACAAACCCCTCCGATGAGTTGGCCTGCGCAAGGAGACTCTTCAAGCACCGAGGCTAAAAAGAGGAGAAACTTCTGCACCCTCCCCACTACCCTGGTCAAAAGCCTGGAACTACTCCGAAAGGCCGGATTGATCACTCCACTCAACCCGCGCCCCCCACCAAACCCTATTCCCAGCACCTGGAGAATGAATGAAAACTGTGCATACCATCAAGCAGCGGGCCATGACACGGAACGCTGCTTGGCTCTTCGCCATCGTATCCAGGACCTCATTGAAGCCGAAACCATTCCCGCACCCGGCGGTCCCAATGTTACCAACAATCCACTTCCTAACCATGCTCCACCTGCGGGAATTAACGCCTTGACCACTGATGAAGAAGACTTTGACCCCATAAGACTCATTCGGAATGACCCAGCCTATAAGGCGCCCGTTATGCTACCAGCAAAGGCTCAAGTTGCCCCAGGCCTCAATCCGATAATCGACCAATGGATGGCTAAGATGAACTTCCTACCCGGGCAGGGTTTAGGAAAGGCAAAACAAGGGATCCCACAGCCACTTACAATCAAAACCAATCCCGGAAAATCTAGGATAGGATGGACCCAGGAGAAGAAGAAATAGCCATGGAAACCCCGAGCCCCCCTTAAAGAGACAATCTGTATGATAGAAACCTCTCCTGGAACTTTTAGTTGGTCGGCAGAGCCAGAGTCATCAGAAATCCCCGAGGGATCAGACCCAGCATCCCTTTGGATCCAACAAATCACCCGTTCAGGAAGGGTATACTAACCACCACCGGTGGATACCGAGAAATCACCACCTCCTAAAGAAATAGGAGAAGATCGAGTACTTGAGCAGTTAAAGAAGACCCAGGCACACATCACCATTTGGGGCCTCTTGGTCCCTCCAAACCTCACAGGACCGCCTTCATCAAACTTCTAGATGAGGCCGTCATATCACCAGACTCCACACCCGAACAATTGCCAAATATGATCGGGTCACTTACAGTCCAAAAAAGCCTATCATTTTTAGATGAAGACTTGTCTCCATTGGGGAGGAAACAAAGCCTGGCCCTCCATATCACCATCCGGACCCGAGGGAAAATCCTGCCACAAGTCCTCATCGACAATGGGTCAACCATAAACGTCTGCCCCCTAAAAACCGCTAGATGTCTGGGTATCTCGGATTCAGAGCTTTCCCTGTCAGCTGTGACTGTTAGGGCCTATGACAATACCAGAAGGGCCGTTTTGGGTTCTTTAAAGCTTGATCTCATGGTCGGTCCCGGAAACTTTCCTGCTGATTTTCAAATCATAGACATTCCCTCCAGTTTTAACCTCCTGTTGGGAAAAGCATGGCTACACGATATAGGAGCACTCCCCTCCTCTTTACACCAAAAGATCAAGATACCGTTTGAAGGGAATATAATCACCATCCAAGGAGATCCTAAAAGGACCTTGGCAGATCTGGAGTTACCTGTATTGGGCATCAGGAGCCAGAGCATACAGTTGGGAGGCTTTTCTTACGAGCCACAAGTGCAAGCTCTCACCACCCAAAGAATCGAGTATCTACCCCCTGACAACATTCCCGGTCTCAACGCCAAGATCACAAATATGCTGAGGATGATGAAATATTTACCTGGAGCCGGTCTAGGGATGGGACAGCCAGGGTTACTCCAGGCCTTAGAACCAGTGACGAGGCACGAAAGAGAAGGTTTGGGATACCAGCACACGAAGAAGATGACCAAGAGAAAAGAAGCCGAGGGCATCAGTATCCGAGTTTTAGCTCTCTGAATGGGTTTTTTGTCAAAGAGGGAGAGGACTTCCCCTTTTGTGGTTTTCAAGAGCTTTGGAGAAACAGCGACGGAGAGAACCTTCCAGGATGGGAAATCTTCTATGAAGATGACCTTTATATCAAGGAAAACGTCATACACAGCTTCTCTACCAAGTTGACAATCGGGCCAAAGGAAGAAAATAAAGACGACAAAGATGAAAAGGAAGAATTGATCGGAGATCTCTTCAACGTCATGGCCCTAGGGGATGAGGAACCAAGAGACGACCCTATACACTTGATACACGCAGATCCGGATTGCCAAGGAAAAGGGGGAAATAGTGAAAATGTAAGGTTGAGAAATAGGAGTGAGGGTAGGGCTAAGGGGGAGTCACTCCTAGATTTACTTTTTGTACCTGTAAACACCATTATCAATGAAGAAGATTCTGTTTTGCGTTATCCTGTTAATTTTAATTTTGTAATTGCTTCTATGGAGTTAGAAAGACTAAACGAACACCCTGAACGGGAGGAGCAGCGTATACAGAGCGAGGAAGGAGACACTTTTGTGATTAACCTTGGGACAAAAGAGGAGAGAAAAGAGGTCCGTATTGGGGCAAGTCTAATTAAGACAGAAATAGAAGAATTCACACAAACTCTGGAAGAGTATGTGGATGTCTTCACCTGGTCCTATGCAGATATGCCAGGTTTGAACAGCCAGATAGTCATGCACAAGATACACACCAAGCCAGAATTTAGGCCCGTCAAGCAGAAGTTAAGGAAACTTACACCAGAATGGTCCCTAAAAGTAAAAGAAGAAGTGATGAAACAACTGAGTGTAGGGTTCTTGCTGGTGATCGAGTACCCTTCATGGTTAGCCAATATTGTGCTTGTTCCAAAGGTAAATGGGAAGGTCCGCATGTGTGTGGATTACCGAGATCTCAATAAAGCATGCCCGAAAGACGATTTCCCATTACCCAACATTGATTTGATAGTGGATAATACTGCTAACCATGCCCTGAAGTCCTTTGTAGATGGTTTTGCCGGGTATAATCAGATCAAGATGCACCCGGATCACCAGGAGAAAACTGCATTCATCACACCATGGGGAACATACTGCTACACCGTTATGCCATTTGGGCTGAAGAATGCCGGAGCAACATATCAGAGGACAGCAACAGTTATCTTCCACGACATGATTCACAAAGAAGTAGAGGTGTATGTGGACGACATGATAATCAAATCAAATGAGAGGGAAGTCCACGTGCCAGCCCTACGATCTTTCTTTGACCGCCTCCGTCAATACCAGATGAGATTCAATCCGCAGAAATGTGTGTTCGGGGTAACCAAAGGAAAGCTTTTGGGGTATGTCGTCAGTAAAAAGGGAATCGAGGTAGACCCTGCCAAAGTTCGAGTATCCGAGACATGCCCGAACCTCGTACAGAGAAAGAAGTCCGAGGATTTTTGGGAAATTTGCAGTACATCAGTAGGTTCATCTCTCAGCTTACCCAAACTTGCGAACCCATTTTTAAACTCCTAAGGAAGTCTTCACCCAGAGAATGGGACGATCAGTGCCAAGAGGCTTTTGACAGAATTAAGGATTACCTCTCCAACCCCCCAGTATTAGCCCCACCGCAGACCGAGCTGCCACTGTGAACACCCCAATCCACGACTCTCGTGCGAACTCTATTTTTCTTAAAAGCAAAGCATTTTGCATTAAGTGTTGAGTCATCATGCATATAGAAGACCGTTAGGAAAAACTCCATTTTCGGTCGCGTTGGGAGTTTGATATAACCTTTTGTTGCCTCTTCGCTTATTAGGACGGGGATCGACCTGCCCGGTCAGGTCGCGGGGTGCGGGGCAGCGCCCTGTTAGAAAATCGAGTTGTTTCCGAGTGTTCCCGTGCGATTTTTTGTAAGCCAGCCGCAAGCTCCCAGCCGCACGCCATGCGGCTACCCCAAGCCGCACGCTCCCAGCCGTACGGTTGGCACTCTAACCGCACGCAGCTAGCCGCACGCCCCAGCTGCACGCACCAACTGCACGCCCCAGCCGCACGCCCTGCGGCTACCCCTTGCGGTTGGCCTCTTTTGGAGCGTTTTTTGTGAGATTTTTGCTATAAATAGGACCCTTGGGCTCTCATTTGAGGACATCAACACTCAATAGTGTTTTTAGTAAGTAGAAATTGTGTCAAAAATCTTTAGAGAGTAATTTTAGAGAAATTCTGAGAGAATTTCTAGAGAGAGAAAGTTTTAGAGAGAGAAAATCTAGAGAGAGAAAGTTTTAGAGAGAGAGAGAGAAGGAAGCAAGCAAGGCAACAAGGCAAGGCTCTTATTTCTTCTTCAGATGCATCAGGTACGTCTTTCTACCAAATCCTTAATTTCAGCACTGCATTTAATTTCACTTTTAATACAGAAAATTAGATAACTTGCAAAGAAGTTCATTGTTTTCAAAACAAGTCCTTTCTAAGTTTTACAAAGAAATCTAAAACCTGTTTTGACACGTTTTCAAGACAAACAAAAATACAAAAACAGTTTCCAAAAGAAAGGAACTACGAGACTCTGATTTCATTCTACGAATGAATACGTAGGCGCTCGCAAAGCTCGAGTCTGATTTCAAAATACCGTTTTAAATCAAACTTATTCGGAAAAGACTATTCTGAAAACTATTCAAACTACTTGCAAGATATCTAAAATAGGAATTAGATACATGATCCATTAAGAGACCGAAAGGGCGAATTGGGTGCTTAACACCTTCCCAATTCGTAACGTAGTTCCCAAACCCTAGCAAAGTAAATTTTCAAAATAAATCTCTGGTTTCCAACGTATGAAGGATAATTCATTTTCGAATTGTCCTTCATACGATATTTTGTTTGTTTTCTTATAAAACAAACTGGCGACTTTATAAAACCATTTTTCTTCAAAACCGAGAACAAGGACCCCTTTCTTCCTCTTCTTGGGTCGCGGGTCCGGATTCTCACAGCCACTAATCCTATACCTGACCGTCATTGATTCTGCCATAGGAGCCATGCTAGCACAACACCTGACCGATACCCGGAAAGAGCAGGCCATCTATTACATCAGCAAGAAGCTGTCCCCGTTTGAGATAAACTACACACCATTAGAGAAATCATGCACCGCTCTCGTCTGGGTATCACAGAAATTACGACATTACATGCTGGCTTTCCCAGTCATCCTGGCATCACGAATTGATCCGTTGAAATACCTCTTCGAGAAACCAGCTCTCTCGAATCGTATGGCAAAATGGTTATTCCTGCTCTCCGAATTCGACATCACCTACATGACGCAAAAGGCGATCAAAGGCAAGATCATAGCTGATTACCTAGCCCACAATCCGATATTGGGGGACATGCTAGAAGAAGCTGAGTTCCCAGATGAAACTATCATGAATGTCGAGGTCGATGAAGACTGGAAATTGTATTTTGACGGGGCCGCCAACCGAAACAGAAACAGGATAGGCATTCTGTTAGTCTCTCCAGACCAAACTTACTCCCCAGTATCATATCGTCTGTACTTCTTCTGCACCAACAACATGGCCGAATATGAAGCTTGCATCATCGGGTTGGAGATCGCACTCCAAAAGGGTATAAAAAGAATACAGGTATACGGAGATTCAGCACTAGTGGTCCACCAAGTTCTGAAGGAATGGAAGATTAGAGATGAGAAATTAGTCCCTTACCTCACCCGACTGGATGATGTCGCAAGAAGGTTTGAGCATGCAGAGTTTTACTATGTCCCCAGGTCACAGAACAGTTTTGCTGACGCACTTGCAACCCTGGCATCTATGATCGATATCCCAGAAGGAATGGAAGAAATAACTCTTACAGTACAAAAGAAATTCGGACCAGCACACTGCATAGCCCTTGAGGTAGAAAGTGAAGAGGAAGGGGACTCAACCACTTAGTTTTATGATATCTGGAACCTACTGAAAAACCACCAGTACCCCGAGCAAACAGACAAGAAAACACGGGTCACACTCAGGAGATTAGCATCAGGATTCATACTTTGTGCCGGCAGGCTATACAAAAGGAACTACGACGGGACCCATCTCCAATGTCTGGCAGAAGAAGAGTCCGTCAAAGTGATGGATCAAATACATGGGGGCGATTGTGGACCTCACATGAGCGGCCATACACTTGCCCGAAAGATCATCAGGCAAGGCTATTACTGGTCTACCCTGCAGAACGACTGCGTTAATCACGTACGCCATTGCCACAAATGCCAAATTTATGCTAACTCTCAGAAACTTCCCCCGAAAGAGTTGTACAACATGACTGCTCCTTGGCCTTTCGCGACCTGGGGGATTGACATCATCGGGAAGATTTCACCAAAGGCCAGCAACGGCCATGAATTCATACTGGTGGCCATTGACTACTTCACCAAATGGGTGGAAGCCGAGTCTTTCCAAACCATTGACGCCAAAAAAGTTGCCCGATTCATCAGACGGAATATCATCTGTCGGTATGGGGTCCTACACGAGATCATCTCGGACAACGGCACCCACTTCGAGGGAGAGGCTAGTTCCGTCATAGAAGAATACGGTATCACTCGACACAGATCTTCGCCATATAGGCCGCAAACCAATGGGGCAGTCGAGGCCGCCAACAAGAATCTGAAGAATATCCTAAGCAAAATGACCGACACCCGCCGGGACTGGCCAAAAAAGTTACCATATGCATTGTGGGGATACCGCACCACCGAGAGGGTCTCCCCCGAGGCAACCCCGTTTTCTCTTACATACGGGATGGAAGCAGTCCTCCCTGTTGAGTTAGAGGTCTCCTTTCTCAGGGTAATGCTAGAGAATCAAGTCAATGAACTAGAGTGGGTCCAGGCACGGTATAACGAGCTAGCCCTATTAGATGAGAAAAGGCTGAAAGCCGCATACCACCACCAAGGTTATCAGAAGAGAATCGCTCGAGCATTTAACCAAAAAGTAAAGACTCGGGGTATCAATGAGAACGACATCGTATTGAAAGAAATTCGAGAGCCAGCCAGAGATCCAAGGGGTAAGTTCGGGCAGAAGTGGACAGGGCCGTATATCGTCAAGGAAATTGATACGGGGGGTGCCGCTATACTCGCTGACTTAGACGGGCAGTTACTGCATTCACCAGTCAATATGGACCGACTGAAGAAGTATTATCAATAAGCATAACATGTATAGATAAGAACTACGTAAACCTGAGCCCCAACTCAAAATTTGTGTTTTTGAAAAAATCGAAAAAGGGGGAACGTAGGCAACCTGAGAAGTGACTTCAGGCCCGGTTTAAACTTTGTAAAGAAATTTATTTTTCCTCGTATATTATTAAGAGGTGGTCCAGAACACCGAAAGTTACAAAGGAAATACAACATATAAGAAAAAAACTAGTCCCTAGGGGCTGGCCACACCAGGTCCTTGGTAGCCAAATCAATTCGAGCCTCGTCCAGGATTTGATACGCAAAGACAATGTTATCCTCTATAGGCTCAGAATCCATGAATCGAAACCACTTCATTTGAAAGGGGTCATCAATCAGCTCTCCTTCTAGAGATTGCCAGCAAGAGCGAATTATGTCAGCCCGGAGGGGCCTGGAAATACCGAAACGGGCATAGTTAAACTGCCGAGTCAGCCGAGCACGCCACATCCTCTCTACTGATAAAGAAACATGCGGGGTCATAAACTTGGACTCAGAGGAGAAGTTGTTTAGACCAAGGGGAATTTCTTGAGGAACGTTAAACTACCGAAGAAGACGTCCTGGGAGATAAAAGGAGGTAAACCAGAGCCCGCGGAGCCAAACGTAGTTCTGACCTCCAGTACTAAGCACCATCGCCCTCAACTTCCACCAAGGGATGTTCCACTGAATAGCACGAAAGTTTTTCGAAAACCACACTGTCCAATCAGAGGAAGACATGGTCAAATCACCGAAGAAAGGACGATAGAAGAAGTGTGTCGGGTTGTCGAGCCGAACCCCGTTGAAACCCACCGATCGAAAACGCTCCAACAGCCACATGTATAGAAAATGCGGACTTCCCCTGAAGAAGGGTGAGGCCCCCCTTTGGATATTATCTAGACCATTCAGAGTCTCTGCAAGAACGATGGGCACTATGGACTCCCCATTCCTAGCATGGTAGATCAAACTTAGAATAGTCGGATCAACACGAGAAGAGCCCGTCACCAGTAACATATCCGAAACAAGACAGATCAAAGCCGCCGCAGTACGCTCCACACTATAAGAGGCTCTATCTTCGTAACGATGAAAGAACCTCACCATCTTATGGAGGTCAAGGAGTCCGTCGGTAATAAAACCATCACAGGCCGCTTGGGGAATGGCTAAAAGAGCAATCAGCATATTGCGAGGACCGATTTCTTCCATAGGAACTGCCATTGGGAGACGAACGTCAGAACGCAACAGCCAGGAGAACTCCTCATAGGTCAGACAGAGCTCATCTAGTTCGAAGCGAAAGAGATGGTCCGTAGGACTCCAAAAATACAAAGCACCTAACAGAAAGGAAAAATCTACAGAACGATGGCACCAGCCCGCTAAAGGGCTAAAAGCACTGAAGTTCAAACCATTTTCAGAAGATATCAAAGCACTCGGGCATTGACGTAAGAAAAATCAGATCTTGTGCGATAAAAAGATATTTTTTGGAAGGTGTGGGGATGAAGGAAGGAAGATGGGTGTATTTATAGCAAAAAAGAGGGTCCTGTGCCTGTTTGTCGAGCCACAAATCCATATCCACTAGGGATTGTCGCGCGACAAACCCATTTAGGGTCACCCTATTTTTATTTTTCTTACACGTAAGAGTCATTCTTGCCAAAAGAATTACTTCTGGATGCATTCTTGTTCTCACTTTGTTCTTTTGCAGGAAACCTAAATGTCATTACACTACAAGGTATGGCTCCTAAAAACACTAACTCGCATACATATATATATATATATCTTCCACAAAACAAGAGAGTAATGGTATATCATCAGACACAAATAAAGATTTTCATAAATCTAATAAAAGAACAGTTTTTAAAAAACTAAAACTTTGTCTACAAGTCTATAAAAATGAAAAACTACATATCTGTCCCAAACTAACACAAATGCAGAAAAGAAAGAGCTAATCTACTCGGGCGCGTTTTGACACGCTCCCACTATCACCCGAGCCCTCCTCGGGAGTAAGGTCAACCACTAGGACGCTTGGAACAGGAGGAGTTGCCGCCTGGGAAGGCCCCGTCGACTGGACAAGAGCCACAGGACGGATCACCGACGACCGAGAACGCCTAGAGGTCCGACTGCTACTCCTTCGAGACTCCGTCCGGGCATGAGAAGAAGTCAGAGGGTCGTCCGGCCGCAAAGAAACGTCGATAGCCCTCTGGTAGTCATGCATGTATGCTGGTGGGTCTCGACCGACATACTGGAGCAGGTTCTAGCTGTAGAGGTACTGGGCGTGCCAAGCCTGCAGATCCGCCACCCGTACACTCACCCGCTGAAAAAGACATAAGAAAAAAGAATCAACACAGTCAAGAGAGTAAATAAGTACAGATATAAAAGTATCAAGAGAAGGTGAAGAAGGTACATCATCACCAGGGCGACCACCCAAGTAGTCAAAAGTGTCCTCAGGAAGAGGATACTCAGGAACCGTGTATCGACGCAAACCGGCGCCGACATAAGAAATATCTCTAGGGAACGGGGGTAGATCTACCCAAGGAATGGACGGCCCCACCGGAACGTCAGCGGAAGTGGACCCCCCCTCCTCGCGAATAGGGAACAAAAGAGGGCGAGAAGATGAGCCGCCGAGACCTGGAGATCTGGCTGGAGGGCCCATAACAGTCGACGGGAGGGGAGTCAATGTAGCGAAGGTATGGACACCTGGAGGATCCACAATGGTCGTCGCCCTCAAAGGCGGGACCCCACTAAAAGGAGTGGTCGCCGCAGTAGGAGGGGTCCGCCCGAACTGCTCGTAATCCGCCCCAAGGTCCGCAGGCTCCCAGGACCTCTCAAAAAATCCCGCTCTCCCCTCGACAGCCTCGGCAGCATCAAAAAGGACCTCCGAAGACACAGAAGGGCCGGTAGGGAACTCAAAACCCTCAGCACGCCGCTCCTCCACGGGTGTCGTCTGAGGTGGCTGCTCTGGAGCCGCCGTCGTATCACCGCCCTCACCCCTTGACCTATCACCACCCTCGGCAGCAGCAGGAATGTCCCTCTCTCCCTCGGGGTCCTCGTCCTCGGAGTCCAGAATGTTGTCCCTCTGATCGGGGACAGGTGGCAGATGACCCAGGACCGTCCTAGCTAGATGGGTCTGTCCTCGTATATAATGAGGATCGCCTCCCAACACCCAATATCTCTCGTAGAAGAACCATCCCCGAGTCCCCTTCGGCTCCCTCATCAAATAACGGGCAGCGAAAGCGGCATAGTCTCCCTCCTCAGTGAACGTCTAGAAGCCAAGCCTGTCCACCAAGGCCTGCACCGTCACCGGATCAATCTCACCCGTCTGCCTCATCAAAACCGGTGGAAATAGTGGAACTCGAGGCCACTGGGCCGGTGTGTGCTGGCGAATAAATCTCTCGCCTAAATAAAAATGAAGGCCGTACTTATCCCTAATCAACCGCCTGGTCCTCGAGGCGGTCAGAGCACGGCCGTATCCGAAATGGAGGCCCAGATCACCCCAGGGGCCCCACTCAATCTATAAAGAGAACAAAATTTTATTTCAGTTATTTATATTTTATTCACAATTTATTTATGGAAAAGAAAGAATACTAAGATATTTACCTGCTCCTCCAGCAGGTCATGGACGACAGCAGCTCCGGTCTCCCGAGTCCGGTATATGTAAGGAGCCCTGTAGTTCCCTGCAATGAATCGGCGGAGAAAAGGAACTGATCCTCGTTCTTGATGATGAGATCTACCTGGGCGCGACCCAAGCAAGTATACGCCACAAACCAACTCTGAAGAGGAAACACAAAGAATATCAGCAACAATCAACAAATAAAAGTAAAGGACTGGAACAAAGATAAGGGAACAAAGGTATATACCTCCCACAGCAGAGAAAAGCCCTTAAGGTTCAGGGCTAAGTGGCGAGAAACCTGGTCCATAGCATCATAGAGGACAGAAAGAATAAAACCGCCCCAATCGTAGTTGAACATGATGCTGAAATCCCGGAGATAGGGCAGTCACCAGAGATGGGCCGTGTCCCCCCCACGGCCCTCGAACAGATCATAGAGCGTCAGTAGAAGAAGGACGCGGGCATACTGGCGCGCCTCCTGGCGGGTCATCGGCGCTCCTGAGGCAACTAATCGAGCTCTCTCTGTGGCTAGCCGAGTAACTAAGATGGCCCGAGGAATCGTATCACCGGAACTCCGTCGCTTCGGAAACCATCCTAATGCACCGACAATGCCCTCTGCTGTCAGACGCAAGGGGACATCGATCTGTATAGGGACCCCCCTGAAGGAATCCCGGTCAAAGTGAATAAGTCGAGGGGGGTCATCGTCATTTCCCCCCAGCTCTAGTGAAAAGTGTGAGTGGTGTCCCACCAGTGACAGGCCAGAGCTGACACCAACACAGCTGCCCTAGATACCCGCTCCGGGAGGGCATCGAAGAGAGAGCCAAAAGGAGTCGCGAGAAGCAACTCCTGAACAGGAGCCGGTGCCTGTCGCCACTCTAAAGAAATGGTGTTGGGAGAACCCCAACCACGGCCAACCCACTGCAAACAAAAAGGAACGAATACAAGATTATAAGGGTACTTTGGAGAGCTATAGGGTTATAAGGGTAAATTATGTAATTTTCCAAACCTGAGGGTACTTTGGTGTAATTACGATAGATATAAGGTTATAGGGGTAAATTATGTAATTTTCCAAACCTGAGGGTACTTTGGTGTAATTATGAGAGATATAGGGTTATAAGGGTAAATTATGTAATTTTCCAAACCTGAGGGTGCTTTGGTGTAATTATGAGAGATATAGGGTTACAGGGCTAAATTATGTAATTTTCCAAACCTGAGGGTACTTTGGTGTAATTATGAGAGCTATAGGGTTATAGGGGTAAATTATGTAATTTTCCAAACATGAGGGTACTTTGGTGTAATTATGAGAGATATGGGGTTATAGGGGTAAATTATGTAATTTTCCAAACCTGAGGATACTTTGGTGTAATTATGAGAGATATAGGGTTATAGGGGTAAATTATGTAATTTTCCAAACCTGAGGGTACTTTGGTGTAAATTATGAGAGATATAGGGTTATAGGGGTAAATTATGTAATTTTCCAAACGTAAGGGTACTTTAGTGTAAATATGAGAGATATAAGGGTTATAAGGGTAAATCATGTAATTTTCCAAACCTGAGGGTACTTTGGTGTAATTATGAGAGATATAAGGGTTATAAGGGTAAATCATGTAATTTTCCAAACCTGAGGGTACTTTGGTGTAAATATGAGAGATATAGGGTTATAAGGGTAAATCATGTAATTTTCCAAACCTGAGGGTACTTTGGTGTAAATATGAGAGATATAGGGTTATAAGGGTAAATTATGTAATTTTCCAAACCTGAGGGTACTTTGGTGTAATTATGAGAGATATAGGGTTATAAGGGTAAATTATGTAATTTTCCAAACCTGAGGGTACTTTGGTGTAAATATGAGAGATATAGGGTTATAAGGGTAAATTATGTAATTTTCCTAACCTGAGGGTACTATGGTGTAATTATGAGAGATATAGGGTTATAGGGGTAAATTATGTAATTTTCCAAACCTGAGGGTACTTTGGTGTAAATATGAGAGTTATAGGTTTATAAGGGTAAATTATGTAATTTTCCAAACCTGAGGGTACTTTGGTGTGAATTGTGAAAGTTATGAGGGTTATGGGATTAGGAGGGTACATTATGTAGTTTTCTAAAGAACCTAAGAGGTATCACAGGTAAAAGTATGTGTTCGCTAAAATCGGGCATTATTTCTAGTCATGCATACTAAACATTATTTAAAATACATGCAGGAAACGACAAAAGTAACAGAACAGATAAAAAACACGAAAAGAAGACATACCAGAGATTGTCGACGGATCTCGTGAGAGACGGGCTCCATCAAGAGCCACGGAACGTCTGGAACTAGAGCAGCCCGGGTCGCATCTCGGTAGACCACCGCCCGACCGCGGTCCACCCCATCCTCACCATATCAATCCAAGTCCTCCCAATCATCATGATGAGGACTGCAGCGGAGAACGCCCTGAGCGTCGGTAAAGGTGACCTCCTCCTGGTCAACCTCGAGTCGATCTGGCTGTGCAGGATCCATCTGAGTATGAGTAGAATATCAGAAAAGTCGGAAAAGCGGCAGGGCTTCCGCGCTTGGGAGAAGAGTAAAAGAGAGAGAAAGAGAAATGAAAGAATGAGGTGGAATGAGCTCAGCAAAGAGGGTTATATAATGGAGCAATATGTCGCGCGACATATAGCCTCTTTGTAGCACGACAAAGAGCCTTCTCCCGAGGTGTCGCTCGACAATCAGCCCCCTCCCCAGTTTTTTTTGACCTTTGTCTCATTTTATCTCCTACAGGAGGACTTCCGAGAAGCAGTTTTCGAAATAATTGCCAAAAACCGCACACCCAGGATGAGAATTCGAGGGAAAGACTTCCAAATCATCTCTATGAAAATGCGAACGGATAAAGTAGTCTCTGATCTCCCAGAAAGGACCGAGACCATCAAATGAGAAAAAGTCGGATATCAAAATAAGACGGGAATAGAAAGAATTGAAAGAGTAGAAAAGAGAAAGAACCCGCATGAACGCCCAAAGTGAGCGAGAGAAACAGAAATGCAGAGTGACAGGGAGAGCCACACCAAAAATGACAGCTAGGCCAAAACCGGCTCAGGGCTTCGTTTTGGGTGAGTAAGGCTCCTGATCGCAGAAAGGGGTAAAAAGACTCCTGGTCAAAAACAGAAAAGGCCAGGAAAAGTCTTTCCCAAAAAGAGGGAGAAATAAGGGCATCGAGAAACAGAATACGATGTGGGCCCACCAAAAGAGAAAAATAAGAAGAGAACAGAGATCAGAGATTAAACTTTCAAACAAATTTTCTTTTCAGCACAATACAGAAAAGATGGTTTGGAAAACCTCGGACCATCACTCTGTGGAGAGCAAAAGAAATCCGAAAACTGCCTTCTGAGAGAAGTATCTTCACTCGATGAAAACATGAGAGATAAAGTTCAGAAAGATACAGGGAAACGGACATCCGGATTAGACCCTGAGAAGCTCTTTTTACCCTCACAAAAATTTCTCTCTCTCACTCTAGCACTCTAAGAGAGACAACAATCAAAATCACCAAATCACAACACAAGCCCTCGCGAGAGGCAAAAATACTAACAAAGCCCTCCCAGAGGCAATTTTTCTTTTTTCTTAAAGATTCGAAGCCCTCACAGAGAGGCACACGGTAGTCCTCCCACCTGAGGCGAAGTCCTCCCAGAGAGGCACACGGTAGTCCTCCCACCTGAGGTGAAGCCCTCCCAGAGAGGCACAAGTGTAGCAACGGTAGTCCTCCCACCTGAGGCGAAGTCCTCCCCGAGAGGAACACGATAGTCCTCCCACCTGAGGCGAAGCCCTCCCAGAGAGGCAAAGTGGAGCAATGGTAGTCCTCCCACCTGAGGCGAAGCCCTCCCAGAGAGGCACAGTGGTAGTCCTCCCACCTGAGGCGCAAAGTGGAACAAAAGGTAGTCCTCCCATCTGAGGCGAGTGGGGCAAATGAAAGTCCTTGAAAAAGGCAACGAGGTAACAAAAGCCCTCTCCGGAGGCAAAGCCAAACTCGAAGCCCTCTCCGGAGGCGTTCACGAACACTGTTTGCATACACACACTCCTTTAGAGTTCATGCGGGAGCCATGGATCATGATCTCTTCCAGTCGCCTCAATTCCTTGCAAGCAAGGAGCTTGAGTCGAGAGGGTCTGTAGACACCCCGATCCGTGACTCCCGTAAGAACTCTACCGACCTTCGAGAACTACTGTTTTTGGGACGAGGACCCACCCAAGCACCCGGAACTACCCCTAAGGGGTTTATCGGCCAACAAACCTATTTTTAATAGAGATTGTCGCACGACATATCACATTGTCGCGCGACAAACACTCCTATGTCGCGCGACAATCCCTTCTAACACCAGACCATCCACTCTCTGACACATCAGTCTATCAGAAACATCACTTCAGCCATTTGTCGCGCGACATTGGACACATTGTCGCGCGACATATGCCCCATTTGGAGAAGTGTCGCGCGACATACTCTCCCGAGCAGTATAAATAGGCCAACACCCCCAAGGGTTCGAGGCAGCAAGTTGGGATTGAAGAATTCTAAGCTTTAAATCTGATTTTCTAGTCTTTTATCAAGCATTCTCTATTATAGTCTTATTTTCGAAGAATTATCGAATCTATTCTCGACACTCGATGTGTCCTGTCTCTGGAATCGAATTCCCAGAAATATCTGAAGAAGGAAAAGATCATTATTGCCGGAGATCTCTCTGCCGTATTATATTTTCTTTCTTATTATTATTCTCGTCGGGGAAGTAAAGAAAGTCTCTTATAGTATTTAACATTAGATATCTGTGTACTCGTTTTATTTCTATTGTTTTGTCCACATTTTATTTGAATAAACTTATTGCCAAGTTACAAATAGTCTACCGTATTCAAAACAAAAGACCCTGATAAACTATTTGCAAAACCAGAAGTGTAAGTATATTATCATCCGGATAAAATTGTGTTTTCAAAACTCGGACTGATAAGACTTATCTAGGAATTAAAATCAACATATCCTGTCTTCTCTATAGACTGCGACGTGTCTGATAAACTTTCCTCAAAGAGTTCTAGTTCTATATTAAATTAGTCCCGATACAAGATCCGAACTTTTACAAAAGTAATCACAACACGAGAAAACCGTCATTATCTGAGGAAATAATACGGGATACTCTTTCAAAATAAAAGTTTTTTTGTCATTTGTATTTACATCTTTCAATAATAAAAACATCGGATCTAGGAACACAAAGGTTTTCATCCCCTTTTCCCGTTTTTCCCAGAAATTAGGGTTTTCACTTAGAAAGTAGTAGACTGTCAGTAAAAGTATCTAAGTCTTTCAACATAAAACAAACATATAAAAGACCACTAGAGACCGAAAGGGCGGAATGGGTGCTTAACACCTTCCCAAACCGTAATATAGTTTCCGAACCCTATAGAATCCTGGTTTCGTAGACAAACGTGTAAAGAAAGGCTTGTCTATGGTCTTTCTTCTTACACGACCCTTTTTGTCCATTTTTTAATAAAACGTACTGGCGACTCTGAATGAACCCTTTTGCATCTAGAAATAGGACATAAGGACATGTGATATGAATCAACAAAGACACCACCAGCAAATGGAACGACGGAATCCGCTCCGACGTTTTAGATGCCCAACCAAACGGGGACGAGACCCGGGGGCCGCATTTGCGGATTCTCACACTATGGGCCAGTGTTTTCACTGTCAATAGAAAGTGCATTTGAAGAAAAATTGTCCCAATTTCCTAAATCGTTATAACAACTTATGAAAATTCCATCTATTTGTTGTTGTATCTAGTTTAGTGGTCCGATCTACAAGTACCTGGTGTGTAGATTCAGGAGCCACTAATCATGTCTGCAATACTTTGTAGGGGTTCCAGGAAACCAGACAACTTAAAAATAGAGAAAATTTACATATGGGCAGTTACGAATGTAGCAATAGTTGCAGTAGAAGATATCTATCTTCAGTCCAATCAGAATAGGATATTAATGATTAAGGAATGTCTATATGTATCTTCCAACAGAAGGAATTTGATTTTTATTTCTAGATTGGTTGAGGACAAATATTTTGTTTATTTTAATGATAAATCAATTATCATTAGAAAAAATAAATAGTTTGTTTGTTCTGGTACATTAGTGATTGATCTTTACATTAATAATCCTGGCTTGTCATTACTACAACTGAGTGAATTGAATAGCATTAATAGTTTACCAATTAAGAGAAAGGAACCTTCAAAATGAACCAAATGTATTTTAGCACTTACACCTTGGTCATATTAATTTAAAAATAATTCAAAAATTGGTCGAAAATGAACCATTAGGTTCATTGAAAGTGGAGGCACTTCTAGTTTGTGAATCTTGTTTAGAAGGTAAAATGACTAAAAGATCATTCTCGGCAAAAGGCTATAGCGCTAAAAAATAGTTAAAACTGGTTCACTCTGATTTGTATGGTCACATGAATGTCCAGACTAGAGGAGACTTTGAGTATTTCATCACATTTATAGATGATTATTTAAAGTATAAATACATTTACTTAATGCGACGTAAGTCTAAATTCTTTAAAAAATTCAAAGAATTTAAGGCAGAAACGAAGAAGCGTCTAAAAAAATGTATCAAATCACTACGATCAGATCGTGGTGGTGAATACCTCTTGGGAGAGTTCAAAGAATACTTATTAGAGACTGGGATTACATCCCAGTTGTCTGCACCGGGGATGCCATAGCATGATGGTGTAACAGAAAGAAGGAATAAGACTCTCATAGAAATGGTAAGATCTATGATGAGTTATTCAGACCTACCTGATTCTTTTTGGGGATATACTTTAGAAATAGCTGCATATATTCTGAACTTGGTACCATTAAAGTCAGTACCTTTTACACCCATAGAATTGCGGACTGGGCGTAAACCTAGTCTGCGGCATATTCGGGTATGGGGTAGTCCAGCACATGTGCTGAAAGGTAATGCAGATAAGTTGGAATCAAGAACGAAAATGTATTTCTTTGTTGCATATCCAAAAGGAACCAAGCTTGGTTTATTTAATAATCCTCAAGAATATAATGTTATTATTATCAATTCCAGATTCTTAGAAGAGGGTTATATCATAGACCATAAGTCCAGGAGTAGTGTTGTTGTAGTGGAAATGAGAGGAGAGAAAAACAGGGCACAATTTGTCTATACCTTTAGTACAAGAGGAAATACCACAGTAAATGGATATCGACAGTCCATTACCTTGTTGTAGTGGGAGGATTGCAAATACTTGTGCACATCTTGAACAAATCACTAATACGTAGGTTCTTGAACCGACACAGCGTGTGGATAGTGAGTTAGTATGTTCAATATTTGCACAATGTACACAAACACATGTAGTGCCTTGTCGTAGTGGAAGGGTTGCTCGTCAACCTGGTCATTTTATGTTCTTGGGAGAGTCTTATGACAATGTCCCTGATGAATAAGAAACAAACCTTTTTAACTACAATGAAGTACTTCAAGATAAAGATACAGAAAATGGCAAAGGGTTATGAAATCTGAAATGGAGTAAATGTACTCTAACAAAGTCTGGGATCTTATAAAACCACCCGAAGGGATAAAACCTATCAGATGCAAGTGGGTATATAAGAGATAGAGAGGATTAGACGGGACTAAATCAAGGCTTGTTGCTAAAAGGGTTCACTCAGAAAGAAGGGGATCGATTATGATGAAACCTTTTTGCCGGTAGCCATGCCAAAGTCTATTCGGATTCTCTTATCCATTGCGGCTCATCTTGATTACGAGATTTGGCAAGTGCATGTCAAGACAGGTTTCCTTAATGGAAGTCTTGATAAAAGCATCTACATGATGCAACCAAAAGGATTCATAGCAAAGGGCCAAGAGCACATGTTGTGCAAGCTCAAGAAGCCCATTTATGGGATTAAGCAAGTGTCTAGATCTTGGAACATCTTTTTTGACCATGCAATCAAATCTTTTGGCTTTGATTAATATTCGGATGAGTCTTGTGTGTACAAAAGGCGCAATGGAAGCGCGGTGGTATTCTAGGTATTGTATGTGGATAATATGTTACTTATTGGAAGTGATATGTGAATATTATCTTCAGTGAGGGTATGGTTATCAAGTCAGCTCGATATGAAGGACTTGGGAAAAGTCAGTCACATCCTTGTTATTAAGCTTATGCGAGATCGAAAAAATTGGATGTTGGGCTTATCGCAAGGTACTTATATCGATACAATTCTTGCCAAATTTAGTATACAGGATTCCAAGAAAGGGTTTATCCCATTTAGGAATGGAATCACTCTATCCAAGAACAGTGTCATAAGACACATGATGAGATAGAGATGATGAGGGCAGTTCCTTATACTTCGGCAGTAAGAAGCCTCATGTAGCTATATTGTGTACTAGACCGGACATTTGCTTTACCGTTGATATGGTTAGCAGATATCAGTCTAATCCAGGGAAAGAACACTGAATTACGGTAAAACATTTACTTAAGTATTTTAAAAGGACTTGAGATTTTATGTTGGTTTACCAGGCAAATAGTCGTACCTGTTGGATACACAGACCATAATTTTTAGTCAAATGTTAGGATTCTAGAAAGTCAACTTTAAGTTATGTGTTTACTCTAAGAGGTGGAGTCATTGGTTGGAGGAGTGTCAAGCAGTCATGCATTACTGACTCCACCATGAAAGCTAAATATGTGGCTGCTTAAGAAGTAGCTAAGGCAAAGGTTTGGCTCAGGAAATTCCATATGAATCCAGATGTGGCACCTTCAATGTTATAATCTATTTCACTTTATTTTGATAATAGTGAGACCGTTGCGAACTCGAAAGAGCCGAGGATTCATAAACAGGGAATGGGAGTGAGATGCATAGCTGCATGGCTTTGAGTCTAAGTGGGAGATTGTTAGAGTGATATTCTAAAAGCTATAATTTTCTTGTTGGTTTGGATATGTTATAAACTTGGTTTTGCTATTTTAATGAAAATCTTTATGGGCAATGGTTGCATTATATTATTTATTTAAATATTGTGCATGTGTGTTTTTTTTTCATATAGTAGATGATTTGGTGTGTAGAGTATTGCTTACACAAAGAAGATTATATCATCGGTTCTTGTGGAATATAAGTTAAATGGTTCACAGTCTTAGATGGAATTGGACAACCATCGGTAGGGTTGTAGCACAAGTTTTAGTAGTTTATCTTAACTACAGGAAACAGTATAGTTTTAACTCGTTGTGCTAGTACACTTTGTGTGTATTGAATAGGACCAGTTTGGGTTAATTGTTTTTATACTGACTATATAAAACAATTTAAAATTTCATGGTTATTATGATTACTTATGCTCTTAATCTTGAAATAATTAATAGACATATATATGTAGTGTTTGTTGTTTTGACTCGTTAAGAGTGAGATTCATTTATGGATCAATAATTTTAGTGAATTGGATGAGGACATTATATGTATGATGAATATTAATTATTGATGGAATCCACGTCTCGGTATAAGAATTGATGATAACCCCTTGAGAAGCTTATAAGTTTGAGTAAATATCAGAAATGGTCACCAAACTATTAAGAAATTTTAAAAATGGTCACCCAACTAAGATCGGTATCATTTGAGCCATTAATACAATAGTTTAGTTTTAATTTGGCCATTCCGTTTAAACCCTCCGTTAAAACATAACGGGAGTTGGCCATGTGACAATCATATGACCAATTCCAAGGGCATTATCGTCCAAAGAATTAAAAAAAAAAAAAACCTTTTACCTTTTACCTTTTACCTTTTACCTTCATCTTCTTCATTCTTCATTTTTGATGCTCTGTTTTTTTTTTTTGATGCGCTGTTGTCCAATCAAACAAAACTAGATCTGATGGACGAGAAGAAAGACGAAGGAAATTGAAGCAAGCAGAGAGAACGGTCGCCGGAGAATGCCGACCCACTTCAGCGCCGGTCATCCCTTTCTCTCTGTTTCTCTCACTCATCTTCTCTGGTCATCCCTTTCTCTCTCTTTCTCAACCCAAAAATCCTCCCGCATGATCCAATTGTAGCCGTAATTTCTCACAAACAAATCCCAAAATTTGTAGCCCTAGTTTCTCACGAACGAATCGTGACCAGTCCGGCGATGGTGGTGGGTCAATTTCTCACAAACAAATTCCCAAATTTGTAGCCCTAATTTCTCAATTAAAGAACTCACACTTACCAGCAACTCTAACGAGAAGATGAAGATGGTGGTGGGTCTCCATGAAATTAGGCAGAATTCCGGTGAAGATGAAGATGGTGGTTCCGGCGAAGATGAAGACGGTGGTGGGTCTCCAAAAACCTTCATCTCTCTCTCTCTATATATATATATATCTCAAAATGGGATTTGTGTTTATAGGTAGATAAAGATGGAAGATCAGAGAAAAAGTCGCCGGAGAAGAGAGAATGGCCGGAGAAGATGAAAATGGGCAGAGAGGACGAAGTTAACGAAAATGCCCCTGAAGTTGGTCATGTGAGTGTCACATGGCCAACTCCCATTATGTTTTAACAGACGGTTTAAACGGAGTGGCTGAATTGAAACTAAACTATTGTATTAATGGGTCAGATGGTACCGATCTTAATTGGGTAATCATTTTTAAATTTTCTTAATAGTTTAGTGACCATTTCTGATATTTACTCTATAAGTTTTGATCATATCAAACCCTGCAGGTGGATTATGTTAATCCGACATGTCAAATAAGTTAAGTGGTAGACTTAAGGATTAAGAAGTCATTTAAATATAATTGTCAATAATTTAATTTAAATGACGGTTATCTGTAATCTTAACGTGGGGAGAATAATAAGGAGCTCGAAATATAATTTTGAGATAAGGACGGGAGTGCTATTATAATTCTTTAGTGGTGTGAATTATAATTTATGGAAGGAACTAATTCATAGTGGAATTAGAATTTCCAACTTTCTATAGGAAGCCCAAACACTTATTTCTCCTTAAAGTCCATATCGTAGCCTTATATATACGCCGGCCTTGTCTCTTGTCAAATAACAATAATTCTCATTAGTTAGGGTTTGTTCTATTGAGAGAGGAGAAAATCTTGGTGATACCGTAGCCCACACTCGGTGCAAGATTTGATGGCGGAAGGAATACGATAGAAGATCTTTAGGTTTTTGGTACAGCAGTCGTAAATCAATCGTAACTTTTGATCGCACCGTTGGATCGGGGTGATATTTTGATACGTCGTTCAGAATGCAAAGTTATCATTACTACGCAAAAAATTAGGACGATCAGAAGTCGTTTCGGAGGCGAAAACAATCGATTTTCGCAACCTAGCGAGAATTAAAAAAATCTGATCAAATCGCAATCTGATGCTTTCAAACCCTAGTCTCCTCATATGGATCCTCTACATGATCCACAAATGTGAAATCCCTTTATTCTTATAGGGTTTTAGCAAAAGGTTTTTGTTCAATCTATACGCAATATCAAACGATCCTGTATTTATGTCTCCGTCAACTATGATTTCCATTTAATATAAATATATACTCCTTCAATCTCAAATTAGGAGTCCCGCTTTGACTTTTGTACTTATTAAGAAAACATACATATGCATTTTTATGTTGTCTAGTCATTGTGTTTGCATACCACAGGTTAGGTTTCATTGTGTATTGGTATGTCATATTTATTTATTGTTTCCTCCAACTGTCCACGTGCATACTTCATGATCCAATACTCCAATAACAAATCCAAATGAGTAATTCTAGAGAGACCACCCAAATACACCGATCAGGCAGACCGCCTGATGTGTTAGGTACAGAAAAGCAAAAATAAATGAAGGGAGACGTGTGGCGCGTGAAGTTAAAAACGCATAGAGAGGAAAAAAAAGAAAAGGAAAAGGAAAGAATTAACCCCTCCCTTCTCCCTACACTTGATGAGAAAATAAATAAAAATAACAGTTCATATTCTATTCTTCTCCAAAGAACCTCTCTCTCTCTCTAGAAAACATGTGTAGTACACTAGTACAAGATCAAGATCTGAGAGTGAACATAAATAAATATTTACATGGCTTTTGGCAGTTACGTAAATAGAGAGATGGAAGAACTCTCTCTAGAAAACATTGATGATAAGAGAAGGGTCTTTGCTAATTTTTAATTTCAAATTCTTTTGATTCAAAACTCGCACCCCTCTTGTCAAAAAAACCGCAGATCTAATACTTTATACAAAATAATGGTTCAAAATCTGAGATATTTTTGATTTATCCCAACTCAATTTTTCCACTTTGATTCATCCCTCAAGATCTAATTAATAATAGTTAGATTTGTTAGTATAAATATGTGTGGTTGAATAGCCAGAAACTAAATACATTAGAATGTTGGGGTTTTTATTTTTACGAAAATTTATAATCTTTAAGGAAAATTGAGATATTAGAGAGACAGAAATGGGTATGTATTTGGAAAGAAAGAGAGAAGAGAGTGTGTTCTGTGGCGAAGGATGACGGTGTGGCAAGGGGATGTGACGGTGGTGCTGACTAGAGAAAAGGAGAGGGAGATGCAAGTGCAGGGAGGAGGGAGGAGGGAGGAGGGAGAGATTTTTCTTTTCTTTTCCTCTATTTGGTCTTTCTTATGCGGTCTACTTCAGTGGTCTCTCTAGAATTTTTGATTAAAAATCTTTTCACCTTCAAAGTGAATTGAAGCATTCATGATAACTACATAAGAAAGACCAAATAGAGGTCCGAGGACCGAGTACGATTATAAGAAACGAACAAAATCACATTGAAAAGAACTTTTAGGGGATTTATGTGAACCAATTACATTGCAATCAGATGTTTTAATAGGCTCAAGGCACTCCGAAGCACCGCTGCTTTTCCGAGGGTCCATTATTAACCCGAGAAAAAATTGGTTACATGTAAGTTGTGTGAAAACGGTCTGTCATAAAACTACCAATAGTTTCTAATGGTCTAGCCAGAAGGGGGGAGATTGATATTCTATCTTAAAGATGTTCAAAAAAGTTGTTCCAACACACTGCCCCATAAATTCCTTATGTGTGATTCTTCAGCAATCCATATATAGTCCATGTTTCAGGATGCAAATGGACACTAGAAGGAAATACAAGATGGTGTCAAACATCGATCAAGAAGGTGATGTGGGGCATAGTGGTCCTATGTTTGGACTTTAGAATTTCGAAAACAGTGGGGATTAAGTTAGTTTTTGAAGTTTGTAACCTCCTAAGATGGTTTGTGGGGATCATCTACAAAGGACTGTGCCTAAATCTATTGATTTGAATAATGAAATAAATTTAAGGCATGTAGTTTAGCAATTTGATTATGATTCATGTCAGGGTTATTATGTCTTGCTAACTTGAGGGATTTTGTTTGAAGTTTCCCTGATTAGTCATGTGACCATGCCAATATAAACGCATGGTCAAATCATATCATTCAGCCTTGAATGAATTAAAATTAAATATTCAGAATTTATCGACATCTTATTATCTGTTTCTCCCTCTTTCCTGCATCAAAATGGTATCTCAGACTTTGGCTCACTACTGAACCATTGCTGCCTCATTGCTCATGGAAAATTGTAGCCACACTGGATCTCAATATTGCTATGACACCACAAACTCTTAGGCTAGATATGACATCACACAGCTACCTTATTGCCATCACTCAATTCCATTTGCAACCATTCAGACAACATATTTGTAGATTATCATCCAAATCATTGGTCCGGTACTACATGTGGCTTTTCCACAGGGCAAGATACCTAATATTTATAACGATAGATACTACCAATCAACACCCAAAGTCCTAGGTGGGTAATTGGCAGATTGGGCAAAATTCTTACTTTTTAAAAAGTATTTATTTGTGTGAGACTTTTTTTTGATTTCTTGTAGTTCTATTGTAGCATGGTACGTGTCATGCCACCTCAGTGCTTACACGGCATTTTTCATAGTTGAAGAGTGCCAGCACCTTAGACCACCTACGCTTGAGGGTGCCAACTCCTCATGCCCACATGACTAGTAGCCTACGCACCTTACTCGCAAGGGTGCCATACCCTTGTATAAGTTCCATTCCTCGGCTGCAATTTTTTGGAGCATTTCGAGTCAAAAAAGTCCTTCGTTTGTGTCTAGATTTGCACGCCCCTCGGTCTCTTTTTGTAGAGTCTCGGAGAGTTTTTTTTTAGCGTCGTAGCTGTGTCCGAGAAGCGAGTATTGCGGAAATATGATTCAGGTATAATATTTTTTTTATCCGCTTATATTTTTTTTATAAGTCCCAGAATATTAAAAATGGTTTTTAAAAATATTTTAATTGAACTTAAGTGTATTTGTTTTAAATGTGCTTGTGTGTAACTTGCCTTACTTTGAGACGTGCTTTAAATATATATATATATATATATATATCTTTTATTCTCCTTTTAGCCGTCAACACACAGAACACATATGTATACTTTTACCTTTTCTCTTTAGTTAGTCTAAGCCTTTGAATGAAAGTAGATCTTGGCCCTTTATTGATAAGTATATTCATATCTTTATTTCTCATTGTGCCCTAGTGTGAAAAAGCAGTAGCAGCCGCACAAACAAACCCCCCCGAGCCCTGTTTTTCTTCTTCTTCTCTTTCTCTCTCGGTTCTCTCTCTAGAAAAATTAAAGAACACAAGTTCTTGGTTAGATTTTTTTTCTTTGTATTAATCTAGTGATTGATAGATTGTTTGATATATTTTTCTCATCTTGAGAGAGAGTTTTTGGTTGCATTTATATTCAAATTTTTGGGGTTTCTTTTGAGCCAATATCGAATATATTTGCTGTGTATTTTCGGATCTGTTGTGGTGTTTTTTTTGAATCTGATCTTTCTCTCTGTTGTGCTATTCGAGGTTTATCGAGGCAGCGTATACACTCGGTTTAGTGCTGTTTGCGGCTGATCTTTCTCTCTGTTTTTGCGTGGTTGAGTTCTTCTTAAATCGGGTATTAATCTTCTAATTCTCTTCTTGTTATATATACTTGATTTTAATATTGTTTAGGTCTGAATATATGTGGTTATAATTTGTTAATTTGTTGATAATACTGTTGCGAATTTGTTGTTGAGAATTGGTGTAAATTGGATTTATGATCTGTTTATGAACCATTATTATTTCTGCTACTATTAATTTCTGTTGGCGCTGATTTGTTTTGATTGATATTAAATTTGAGACATAAAATTTATTGTTAAAATAAGTTCTGAAAATTCTGTTAAAAATTGCTGAAGCTGATCTGTTTACTATCTTTCTGGTTGTTTTTTTTGATTTTGATCTATTATTAGTGCGAATCTGATTTTATTGGTGCTGAGAATTTGTTAATATTGCTGCCAAAATATTGAGTATATAAACTGATTGTTTGGTTTGAAATTTATTCCTATATACACGAAATTTGTACTGTTTTATGTACCTAAATTGTTGCTGATTGAATATGATTTATTTAAATCAGTTTTGAATACTTCCTTGTAGTAATCTGCCTGTTCATCTTGTAAGATCTTATTTGTTATTACTTGTGGAACTTGTGGAATTCTTTTGACTGAGCTTATTGTTGATTGATTCTTGTTGAGGTTATCTCAGATAGTCTGCTATTATCAGTTTGGTTTGTGAGTTTTTGTCGAGTCGGCTTGGTGAGGGAAGTGTGTACCCTTGGTATTGTACGGGTGTGTGCATTAGGGTCCTTGTAATTCCTTTTGTCAGTGTAAAACTCTTGTAAAAACTTTTTATTAGTGGATTTGTTCGGAGGTAGGGTGCCTCCGTGGATGTTTCTCTCACTTGAGAGTTTACCCCATAAAAAACCCTTGTGTTGTGATTGATTGGTTAATTTTATGTATTAGTTCATTAATTGCATCAATATCTCAAAGGTTTTCAAGAATCTTGAAAAATTAAATAAATGTTTCATAAAATTAAATTTCTACACTCTTGAAAAGTAAACTTCTAGTTTATTATTTTTGGATTATCCGTTGTGGGAATTTCACCTTGGACTCACAGGCCCATGGTCTGCCTGGGCTTGGAATATCACCTCCACTAGGGAGCAAGCTAACACACTAAGGAACCACATCCTACATCTTTACACCCGGAGCTCCACAACTCGATGCCACGTGCTAGCAGTCTAGCACGCACTCCATGGAACCCTTGAAGGTACTTGGTTTAGCAGCTGAAGCCATGGGACCTTGCCATGGGACCTTGCCAAGGTAATGGTCTTTCCTATGGCTAAAAGAGAGTATCAAAAGTGGTATGGTAGTGTCTCTATGCATTCCATCAGGATAATATACCAACAAGTGTGATTAACACAACTACAACCACTACCCTCTGCCCTCTTTCTCTTAGTAGGGTTGCCATATGCTTCCAACCTCAACCCTTTACTCCCGTGTCCATCGTTGTCCGTGTGCAACGCCTTACCCTAAAAACCAGCATCTCTCTCTCTGGTGCTAGGTAACCATACCAAGCACTACCATCCTACAACTGTATTTTGGAAGCATAAAAAAATAAACAGAAAGATGACTGCCTAGTGCCTCTCGTCTAGCCAATTTTTCAACCAATTAGTCTAGGCGAGGCACCACCTGGGCTAATTTTTAGAATAATGATTATTGACCTATCTACAATTATCCTACAACTGTACCAATTTTTACTTCGCTAACTGTTAAGAGGATATTAGTTTAGCTAACTGCCTACCCAAAACCATAGGGTTGATAGTCATTAATTGATGATTGCTCATCTCATCAAACAAAAGCATACTGCTAAACACATAAACACAGAGAAATGGTACTTACCTGTAAAGATATACTGCTGCAAAAAGAAATGCAATGTTATTAAGCACATAGCCGGATAATCCCAACACTGCCCTGTGACCGACAAGTGGAATTAATGGAGCAAAAATAGCAAAATAAATAAATATGAGCGAGAAAAGTTTAGATATAAAAATCAACAAATTTGACATAAACAAGCTCTGGTGCAACTACTAAGCGCCCGTTCGGTCACTTAAATTGCCTAATTTTTAAAATTAGTTCACTCCAATTAACAAAGTTTAAGGTTGTGTATTTTTAAATAATTTAATTCTAATTTTTGAAGTGTTTGGAAGACTTCGATAAGAAATTTCAAATGCTAAAATAAAAGCAAGTTCTAGATTCCTCAACATTATTTAAGATAATGTCTAGAGATGTGAAATTCTAGTTCTAGAATTAGGTGATTTCAAGTTTTACTTGAACCGACTTAATTTGTGTTTCCATAAACCTACTTGAATTATTATATTATTTACTACTGTTCAACTTTCACAGCGAAACACAAATAAATGTAACAATCGTAAATTGCGTAATTGCGAATTGTCTATCTAATTCACAAGTCACAACAACCAAAGGAGCCCTAAATCAACAATCAAAAACCAAAACCAGTCAAAATTGAGTGACCAAATAACAAACCTGTTCTGGAGAGGAAAAAATAGAGATAGGGAGAAGAGGCAAGAAGGCGTAGGACTGCTCGTATTCGTAACCCCCGCATTGCGCGATACGGACGAGGTAGACGCCGTCCCACACGATGCTCTCTTCAATAGCCGAAGCAAAGCGAGGGAAGCGAATGCTAATGCCATGGCTGCTGCTGCTGCCGCTGTTGTTGGAGGAGGAAGAAGAGATGCAATTGTTAGGGTTTAATGATGCAGAGGTGTGAGATGTTATTCAAACTAGGGTGATTTTCAAACATAATTAGGGAAGTAGGGTAGATTCGAACTTATTTGTGAAAATAGGATGCTTTTAAAAATGCCGGTCAAGGGGCTTATTTTTTGTGTAAAAACGCTGGATTAACCAGCGATTTTAGGCTTTGAAAATCTACATCTAAAATCGCCGTTGCAAGTGACATTTTTTGGGATAAAAACACTGGACCAACACGCGTGTTTTTAGCTAAAATCGCTCCACCTTTTAGCGTTTTTAACTAAAAAATACCTACCCATTCTGGTGATTTTAAGTGGATATTTTTTTACCCTTCAAGCTACATCAATCTTGCCGCAAGATGAAAAACCTAATCCACTAAATACAGCAGCTGCTATCTAACAGAGAGCTCTTCTTCATTTCTATAGATTCAAGTCATTCAGCTCTGTAAAATTTTTATTCATTCAATTCAAAACCTTCAATTATCAAGTTCAATAGTTTGATTCATTAAATTCAGAAGAAAAAGGTTAGTCCATTTATCTTATTTTATTTATTATATTTTATTTTACTTCGCATATAATCAACTTAAAATGGTAATATAACCTCTCTTTTTTTATTAGTTTGATTGTAATATATGTATGTGATTTTATGATATAGATTTGTAGAATGTATGTATATATCTTTATGTATGTATGTGTGTTCGTGTAATTTTGAATTAGTAGAGAAAATGTGTCAAATGAGATATATGTGTGTAAATGTATTTTTGGATTAATAGAGAAATAGTGTGATTTAAGATATATATATACATTAGGTATTGCCCGTGCCAAACGTCTCGGCGACGTAAAAAAAATAACAGTTAGATTGAGAAAAAAAAACATAATACCTAAATAACGTGCGATCAAAAACATATTTTAAGAAACCTGAATAGACAAAGTATTTAAATTTGTAAAAGATTAAATAAAAACTTATATCATTTTTATATTTTTAAACTAAATGAAGAATAAATATGTTTAAATTTTATTTTATATAGGTAAGGATTTTATTTTATACGTATGGATTAATAAATTTTAAATATGAATATTTTAATAAATTTTAATTTTTGTATTTAAAGTTGATGTTTTTTAATTTTATTTAAAAAATTAATGAGAGAGAAAAGTGGGGGAGAGAGTAGATTGGTAGAATATTAGAGAGATAAAAAAATGTTGACTTTTTTATTTAATTTCCTAAAAGTATATCTAAGGGTTCAAATTTGTTGTGTTGTTTATAAATATGTATATATATATATATATATATCTAAGTGTTGGTTAATGGTTAATGGTTAATTTTAATTATATGATTTATTATCATAATTCGTAGGGCTTGATGGTTAATATTTTATTTTGAAGAATGTATATATGTATTAAATTTATTGAGAAGGAAATTTTATGTTAAAGATTGTGTTTATCCTCATATATTCTACGTCTTGACAATTTTAAATATATTATTATTTATTATCAGTTAGTAATAAATTTTATTAATTGTGTTGAAGGTTCAAATGGCAAGCAGACAAGCGTTTATGCTTTTATATTGGGGAGGTCATATTAGTAATGGAGAGCATGGTTGTGGATATGATATTCCGCATAAAAGAGGCATTATCATAAATGAAGGTATAACATACGTGAAATTAGTAGAAATGATTTATTCTGCTATGGATGCTGACCGATCGCCCTCGACATTAAAGATCTTCTGTAGATGTCCAATGTTTGTAACCCCAAATACTTGCAATTACTTCCTTCATGAAATTTATGATGACGAAAGTTTACAGTTTGCAATGGGTGCGATATTCAATGCTCGATTTGTCAATGTGATCGAGTTGTATGTAGAGAAAATTGTCCTGAATTTTGATGTGGTCCAAATTAGGGATAATATTCCGTTGTTCGGGTCATACATCTCAGCACCATCGATGCAAGGCACTCATGTTTCTAAGTTTCCTTTTAGTTCGGGGCCATCTCGTAGGCTTGATTTTGGTGGGAAGAAGAAAGAGATTTGCAATTCATCTCAACCTATACTCGAGGCCATGTACGATTGTGGAATTGGTGTAGAATTTGATGACGCCAGTGGAGATGATACGGACTGGGACTCGGACTCCGACAGTGTTACCGAATGTAGCGACACTGAAAATGATGATCGGGAAGAGTCGAACCAGATTGATGAGGTTACGGAAGATATACCGTCATGTTACACACAGTTCAATGTTACGTATTTGAACTAGGACTTGACGATGAAAGACCAGTTAGTAGATGAAAATGAATTGCGCTGAGGGCTAATTTACGAGACTAAAGATAAGTTAAAAATTGCAGTAAAACAGTTTGCAATTAAGAATTCTAATGAATTTATTATCGAGGAATCGAAGGCAGATACATGGGCAATTAGGTGTAAATTGCATGAAAAAGGGTGCAAATGGCAGCTTCGTGGTTCTAAGAGGAAGAAGAAACACGGCCAATTTGAGATAACCAAGTACGAGGGTCCCCACACATGCACATTTGATCGTTTGAAACTAACTCATAAGCATTTAGACTGCAAATTCATTGCCGGGAAAGTAACACATTTGGTTAAGGTGGATCCTGGGCTTAAGATTCACGTTATCGTCGCATTTGTTAAGGATCAATATGGCTACAAGATTTCATATTGGAAAGCGTGAATGCGAAACAGGAGGCTATTGAAAACATATTTGGCAATTGGAAAGAGTCTTATGCTACTATGCCGAGATATTTAGCCGCTATTAAGTACACCAATCCACGCACAAGAACTTTTTACAAGAACTTTTGGGCCTTTGGTGAGTCCATTGAAGGCTTTATACATTGCCGGCCTGTTATAAGTATAGACGCGATGCATCTACGTGGCAAGTACAATGAAAAATTATTCATTGCAATGGCCATGGATGCTAGCGAAGGGATATTTCCACTTGCGTTTGGATACGGGGATGAGGAAAGTCACCACACATGGCATTATTTTCTCACACGGCTTTGGCATTACATTGTGAAGGGACAAGATGGCATCTGCTTGATTTATGATCGACACAGGGGCATACTGTCTGTAATCAATTCGAATCCACAATTTCAAGAGCCAATGACGTACCATAGGTTCTGTATGCGACATGTCCGTAATAACTTCATAAATAAATGTAAACTAGACGAGACTTTGCTAATACTAATGCAGAAGGCTGCAACTGCTTATTGTTTGCCAAAATTCAATAGGTACATGGACATGATAAAAGAGTACGATGAACACCAAGAAAGAGAAGGAAAAAAACCATGGAGGTGGCTAAACCAAATTCCCTTAGAGAAGTGGACTTTTGTTCATGATGGAGGCCATCACTATGGGGTAAAGTCGACAAATATTTCGGAGGTTTTCAACGGGGTTTTACTTGGAGTGAGATCTTTGTCTGTTACTGCGTTGATAAAACTCATTTTTCATTGGTTTGTTACATATTTTTACCAAAGAGGCGAGCAGGGAAAAAGTAAGCTTGACAATCCGGAGCTCTAACACACGCCTTTTATGGCGCTTAAATTATCGAATTTTACAAAGGATATTGGCAAATATATTGTTTATAGGCATAACAATTAGGAGGGAGTAGCATCCGTCACGTCAGCTAAAGGAAAAGTAAAGAATGTAAACATCCTTGAAGGCACGTGTAGTTGCGGGAAGTGGACAATTTATAAATATCCTTGTGCACATGTCATGGCGGTGTGTGCTGAACTACGAGTAGATACAAATTATTTAACTCATGAAGACTTGAGTCTTAAGGCGTACATTGGCACCTATTCCTGTACATTGCATCCTGCTTTGTCAGAAGATTATTGGGATGTCTGTTTGTCTAATACATCTGGTAGTGTTTTAATCCCTAATCCAAATATGTTGCGTCAAAAGGGTCGTCCATCTAAGCACATTTATAACAAGATGGATGTAAGCGATCGTCGAAGATATAACCATTGTGGAATTTGTGGGGAGGCCGGACATGATCGGTGCACTTGTCCCAGAAATAAGAACAAGCAATTGTTGCTACCCTATAAGTAGACATGCTGCCTTAATCTATTATTTATATTTGTAAGATTTCAAACTTTCTGTTATTAGGATACTTATGTTAAGTTATGATGTAATGTTAATTTGCACAACGCATTTAATTTTATTATGTTTTGAATTTGTATAACTTAATTTAATTAGTCTCACATGCCTAAAAATATTATGGAAATACCCTTTTTTAAATTTTAATATAAAGTAGCAGATCTTTTCTATATCATTCTTTTCTATATCAGCCTCCAATGTCAGGATCACTGTTATTGCATAGCATATTGTGTCTTTATTTTAAGTCATATTGTCATCTCAGTCAAACTACATCATCTTGTCATATCAGTGTTGGTGCAGTGTATTGTCATGTAAGTGTCACAACAATAATTAGTCTCACATGCACTCCAACAACTATACTGTAGTAAGGCACACCTATGTAAACATTATTTAAGCATCATATGTTTGTCATTTTTTTTCATCTCACTCTCAACAAACAATGGCTTCTTCAAGCTCAAATAATAACCAATCTGAAGATATAGATGGATTCGAAATACCAGATGTAATTTTGCTGTGTGAGGCTTGGAAACAAATCACTCATGATGGTAAGTGGTGTGAGCGGGATAACCCACGAACATGGGAACAAATTGCTAGAATTTTTAATGCAGCACCTAAGAACTCGAACTCCTTGTGGAAAGACAGGGTTGTGATGCCTGATCAACTAGCTCAACTGTGGGCAAAGGTTGAACCAGCTGTGAAAAAATTTAACCTCTTTTACAATGAGAAGGAAATGCCTCCTCCTCATCCGAAATATATCACTCTATCTCCTGTTAGGAGGGGCCACTACTTGGCAAAAATTTACAGTGATGTTGAAAGGGAAATGGTAAAAGATTACTTCATCGATTATAATTTATTTTAATTTTGTTCATCATTATTTGTATGGTATCTAATGCACAGTTTTTTATCTTATCTTTCATGCAGCAAGAACATGCCCATCTCATGTACTTGGTGGAGGAAGGCATCAACTTCCCCTTTATATTGTACTAGCAGTTTCTTAAGGACTCTATCAACTAATATTTGATTTTAATATGTAATATTTAAGTTTAATGTCTTAATATGCTTTACATTGTATCATGTGTAATGTTTTAACTCTCATCGCTCTGTATCGCTCCTACGTGGTTCCAACAATGTAGGGTCATGGCCATCCCATATAGCGGACGACCTATGATGACCCTTTAAATATAACAGACGGCGATCCTCTGGACCAGGATCCATTGACAATACCTATTTCATGTACATGTTCATTAGGTATAAAGTAATAAACAATCCATCTCCCAATATTATATTTGTGTACCTAACTTAAATGAAGTATACATCCATTCATTAACTAATAAAATTGCATTATAATGTCGCATTACATATTGAATGTGCAATAACTATAACCGCATCTGTACATAATTAATAAACAAGTTCCAAACCCATACATATAAGTCTACACCACCTAATTAAACAAATTATATAAAACTGACACAACAAGTAGAAACACAAGCAAATACATGATATGACTTGCACACTTGAGTATTTTTTGCATTGCTCGTACTTTCATTGCACTTCTTCTCTTTTTTCCCTCTCCTTTTCTATTCCCTTCAACAAACGGGTGTTCAAATCCTTCACCCCTTTAACAACTACCCTCCAATCTTTTTTCTAGACCGCTATGTGCCTTATTTGATCACAACTTCTTTCATCTCTTCCTCAACAATTTTGTCCTTATCAACCCAGTGAAAAAAGTTGCATCCATTATTACCATATTTCTTACAACCAAAGAATCTCCGACTTGGGTTTCTCGAGGTCCATGAAACTCTAATAGGAGCTACTTCTCCACAGAAACAAGTCACGAATGAACATGATCTGGAATTGGAACCGGAGTTCGAAGACATTTCTGCAAAAAAAGTATATATAATTATCCCCATCTTAATCATAAAACCAATTTTTCAACGTAAGAAATTTTTTAATTTCTCAAAATTTTGGCAGAGTTCCGTTTGTTTTTACAACAATCCAGTATTTTAATATTCACCTGTTTATCAAGTTTTTTTTAACAATTTACCAAACAAATTCATCTCCTAATCAAATTAAAATGAAATTATCTATAAAAATCCACAACTTAATCAAAAAAAGAAATATAGTCATAGTGGTGAAAGGTAGGAAACTTTAACTATTTTTATTTATGTTATGTTATGTTATTATCTTAATGAAATTCTATATATTTTTTTCTTTTCGTATGAATGTACAACTTGTACAAGTATACATTTCAATTTCTTAAAGCAGGACCATTCAATATGAGTAATCTATATTTTGAATACATAAAAAGTGTCCAAAAATGCATATATTAAGTTTAACCAAAAAAAATTTGTTCACCACTAAAATACTTATTTATAGCAAATTAATTAGAATTTTCATGGGTAAAAATAACTACAATTTTAGTGCCATCATATATGTCCCAGTATATATATAGTATACATTATGAAACACCAAAATGAGTCATACATAAATTCGGTCAAAACTATATTATATTCCGGAAAAAAAAAAGAATTAACTTGTCCAAACAAACAACCCTTTTGTTTGTACTCCTAAATTTTACGAGCTCTACTTTGTTGGTTTGATTATGAACCCATACACCAGCACACCACTTGCACCACCTAAACACCTACGCCACCGAACCCCTAAAAACCATACTAGAATCAACATATTAAAACCCAAAGTTACTTCTTAAACAAATTCATACATACATAAATACATATATACACACATAATATCACAAACAAATATTCAAATTTAGCCCCCTAAAACCATACTAGAATCCAAATATTAAAACCCAAAGTTACTTCTCAAACACATTCATACATACATACATACATAGTTACACACATAAATCACCAAGTAATTTTCAAATTTAGCCCCCTAAAACCATATTAGAATCCAAATGTCAAAGCCAAATCTAGTTCTCAAACACATACATAATTACATACATACATAGTTACACACATAAATCACCAACAAATTTTCAAATTTAGCCCCCTAAAACCATATTAGAATCCAAATGTCAAAGCCAAATCTAGTTCTCAAACACATACATAGTTACACACATAAATCACCAACAAATTTTCAAATTTAGCCCCCTAAACCCATATTAAAATCCAAATGTCAATGCCAAATCTACTTCTCAAACACATACATACATATATACGCACATAAATCACCATCAAATTTTCAAATTTAACCCCCTAAAACCATATTAGAATCCAAATATCAAAGCTAAATCTAGTTCTCAAACACATACATAATTACATACATGTGTATATGCATACACATATAAACTTGTAGTTATTTTCAAGGAGATCACCTAGCGTAGGATTGAGTACGCCGGATTTTCTGCTGTGCAACGGTGGCGCAAGCAACTGAGGTCGAAGCACAGACTTGGGAGGGGGAGGAAGGAAGATAGCTGCGGCGGGGAGAGGGAAGGAGAAGGATGCTGGCGAGAGGGGGAAAGGGAAAGAACGTGCGACGGCGATGGGGAGAGGGAAAGGGAGAGAAGCTGCTGCGTGAGGGCTACTGAGGGTTCAACAATTTTAACAATAAAATCGCGGCTGGGAGGTGGGATTTTAGCTGAAAAAAAGCGTGTTGGTCCAGCGATTTTATCCCAAAAAATGCCACTTGCTCTGGCGATTTTAGATGTAGATTTTCAAAGCCTAAAATCGCTGGTCAGTCCAGCGTTTTTACGCAAAAAATAAGCCCCTTGACTAGCATTTTTAAAAGCACCCTATTTCCACAAATAAGTTCGAATCTACCCTATTTCGCTAATTATGTTTGAAAATCACCCTAGTTTGAATAACAACTCCAGAGGTGTCCTAGGGGCTGAGGAGATTCCTCCAGAGTATGACTAGTGCAATGACAAGGAGTCTTGATGCGATTGATTGGTGGTGGCGCTGTGATTTTTTTCAATTGATGTTGTGGTTGGGTTTTTTTGGTTTCAAAGGTTCTTTCTATACACAAACTTGATTTTAACCCATTTTGGGCTTTTTCAATTAAGGTGGTTTTTTTTTTCTTTTTTAACCGGATGATTTTAAACATATTTAAGCGCGAATTTGTATTTTCTATATTCAAATTAAATTTATATTTTCCTAACAATTTTTTTTTATATATTTTACTATTGGTTTCGGGGCAAATTTATAGATGGAAATGAGTCATTTATGAATAGGTTTGAGACTTTCTATTTCGAGTATTAAAACAACAAATCCTTGAAAATATATATATATTATTTATAATAATAGAAGTTATTGTGTTAGACTTAATTAAAACTGTAGCGTAATATTGAGATCTTACCTCCGGCCATTGATATTCAAGATGAGATCTAATACACCGATTTTCTGCATTTGCTTCGAATGTATGACACTAATTTTTTTAATTTTATTTGAAAAGATCTTCTAACATATTGTCTCATAAAACTTACATTTATTTTTCATGGGAACATGTGCATATATAGGATAGGAAATTTTTTACTTTACACCTCACATTTTATCTAATTATTTGAATTTGCACTCCACATTTTTATTTTTTAAATTCCACCCCGTTGTTAATAAATTATGTTAGTTGATGTTATGATATTTTTTTATTGAAGAAAATGGCTTTGTGACTTCTCATCCTATATATTTAATTTGTATTTATTTGTGCGCCCCATACTTCAAAATTTGCAACTTAAAAATATATTACATGCACTGCAAACACATTTTTAGTAAAATATGGTAGATTTGTGGCTATATACATATATCTTGTAATATTTGTGGATATCTTAAAGCATAAACAATAGTAGTGTATATTGTTGTTTTGTGTACAATTTACACAACTCGTAAAACTTTGTATCTCCAACAATTTTTTAAAATTGATTTTTGTATAAAATGAACGTGTAAAATACACTCCAAATATACACTCCACATCAACTTTTTCTCTCTCGAGTTTTTTTATAAAATCTTAAAATGTAATAATTTTAAATATAATATTAATATATATATATATATTGATAAAATTTATATATTTGAAATCTACTTATCATGACCAATGAATCAAAGACCCATTGTCATGATAAGATTACGTGTAAATTAAATTCCAAATAATAATTGCACAAAATAACATTAAACATGCATCAGTATTTTATTGGTTTATTCAAATTTTACACAAAAGTTTACAAAACTACAATTGGAGCATTTTTTTTAGACTTCAAAATCTGTATAAAAGTGGCTTGACACATACAATTTACGTAATAATTTTTACATTACAGTTGAAGTTTCTCTTAAGGATTTATTTTTATACACTAACGGCATCCATGTAACTAAAATATGTGATTCATTACTTTAAGTTTTATACATAATTTAGAACTCTACAATTTTTTTATCTAAAATGCTTTGGATCGATTTATGTCCACTTTATAAAATTTTGTACTCAAAATACTAAGTAATATATGATATATATATTAGAATATATCTAAGTAGATATATATATTATAATACAATGAAAAGTATATGACACTGATTTGAGAGTGTCCAAGAATTGTCGGAGAAGCCTCCTTAATTATGGACAGGAGAAAATAAATGTTGTACACATGTCCATAGAGTATCTATGTTTGACAGTTGACACCGACATGTCAACTTCTAAGGAGTCCATGTTTTTTGAATAAAACGTAACATGAACATGATACATTAATTTATACTTTAAATAATTTCTTTGGAGTAATTATTCAATTTATTTTGGTGAGAATTTCATGTTTTTTCATATAAAAATAACCTCAGTGAATTCAACATCTTTATGAAATTATAATTTTAACTATTTGATTTTGAAAAAAAAATTCTAACTTTTATTCAAACCCACCCCCGCCCTTAACCAAAATGTTGCTATGACTTCTCAATTGAATGAAAATTTGTAGATACATTGATTAAGTATTTTAGTTACCCGTGTCATCAATGTTTAGAAAAAACACAAAACACAAAACACAAAAAACAAAAAACAAAAAACAAAAAACAAAAAACAAAAAACAAAAAACAATAAAAAATCCTTAAAAAGATCATTCAACTATATATTGACTAGTGTTGTGGGAGATAAAAAAAAAAGAAATAGAACTTGGGTCAAGCTAGACCTAAATCCTAATCTTAGATGGCCTAAGCCCAGTACTTCAACAAGCCTAAGCCCCAGCACAAACTCTCAGCCAAAATGGTCCTTACTCGCCAAGATGGTCCAATATGGGCGAGATGGTCTCACTGACCTATCAAGATAGGGCAATACATTAGTATGGGGTGAGGACACGTGTAAGGTGTTAGAGTAGTCCCCGAATTTACCATTTTTAGTCTTATAACCCCCCCCCCCCCCCCCCCCCCATTAAGCCTCTAAGAATGGTTGATCAGACAAACAACCATTTAGAGGATCCTCAAGCATCAAACCATGTATTGCCAAAAGGATAGGAAAAGAACATTAAAGAATCACCACCACCACCACCACCACCACCAAGGGTAGAAATAGCAATTAAAGGTTGCAAAAAGTCCATGGCGAGGTTTTTTTTGGCTAGGTCAGATTTTAGGGAAAAAAACCATAGGCAGGTTTAGGTTTAGTGCTTTAAAAACCCGCCCTGCCCCGTCCATATATATATATATATTGTGTTATTTTTAAAATAAATATTTATAGATATTGAAAGACCAAACTCTACAAGTTATCCCTTACTCTCGTCCTCGTTCTATCTCTGTTGCTTCTCTTTTTGATAATGAGCAAACCCTTCACAAACGAACATTGTTTCTTTATACAATGCCAATCGAAGCATTGTGGGACTCTTTCTAATTTTTACTATAAGTAATATTCCAGCATCCAAAGGCTTCCAAAAGCTAAATTTATCTATAGAAGGTGAGTACTTGTTCTCTTATTAAACTTTGATTTTGATTTTTGAAGTAATCCTTCTTTCCTTTAATTTATTCAGGGGTGGGTTTGGTTTTAAGGAATAAAAACCCATCCCAAGTTTAGGATAAGGCAGGTTGAGTATGGTGTACATGTAGGTATGGTTTGAGTTTGGCCAAGCCCGCTCTAATCAGACCCGTTGTCATGCCTAATAGTAACTGCTTAACAAAAGGAGTAGTATGATGTGAATTAACCCAACAAGAGTGGGGAGAGGCTGACTGTCAAAGCGAACTTATGAAACTCAAGTTAGAGAATCAAGCTTTGATGTTCCTGCAAGAGGAGTACTAGAAAAATAATTGCTCGGCATGTTCGAAACCATGATATGCCAAGAAATTGGTATTTGTTGTCCACTAACATATACTTTGTAGAGCATATATTATTGCATTTGTTGTGTTTTGGAGCTTTTCAGGTGTTTGGCGTAAAATTGAGAATTTTTTGAATGAAAAAATATTGACCGTGCGTAATGTCTGTATTCAAGAAAATTATGGCACTAATCCGTACGGAATTTGAAGAAAACTACAGAGACAAAAGTTCTAGACTTTGAGTTAACTTCGCGTGGGCAAAAACCTTGCGTTAATCGGCGTTCCGAGTGCAAAGTTATGACCAAAATATGATCAATGCGCCAAAGAAATTAATTCCAACGAGCCCATCTAATTAATTAGAGAATTGGCCCATTGATCCAAGCAAGCCCATTTATTTTATTAAAAGCCCTACAAGAGAAATTGCAGCATTTATAAAAGGGAGGGTCCAAGCATGAAGAAGCAGCAGCTAGCCGTGCACAACTTTCGATAAAAGAGCAGCCTTTATTTTATTTTTTTCTTTCTCCTCCTTTCTTCCTTAACGATAATCACACGACAACATATTTTTTTTCTTGCTTTATTAGTTTATTTTATTTTTCTCTTTTTCTTGATTCTTATGCACGCTTTACGTGAAGGAGAATCGCAATTAATTTTTTTTTCTTCTTCTTCATGAATATCGTGAAAAAGACCGATTGAAATTTATAGGAGCAATTTAATTTCAAAATTTCTTCTTCAATTTATTTGCACGTACTCTAGTAAGTATTCAATTTATTTATTTATATATTCATTAATTATGTTTTGCGTTTCAATTATAAGCATGCTAGGCTATGTTATTTTCTAGGGTTGAGGATAAGTATATTTGATTGATTTCCTTGCATGTATTCATGCCAATTAACTCTATCAATTTAATGCTTTAATGTTAAATACAATTCTTTTTAATGGATGTTTATTTTAACTGATAAAAACAAAGTTGGATTTTCATTATTTTTTTGTTGTATTTACCTTATGATTTGTTAAGAGCAGATATAGGGTGTGTTTCGATGGATATAGTGAGTGTTTTGATTTTATACACATGTTTGGCTGTGGAAGAATTAATAATTGGATCTTAAAAATTAATTGGACTTAATTGAATTTATTTTTCGCATCTTATTGAGTTGAGAGACCAAATTAGTGTGAGACAGAGAGTAGAGTTTGTTGGGCATGAATATTAGGAACATGATATCAATTATATGACTCCGCCACCCTAGTATTTTATTAATTGATTATTTCATTAGTATTTTATTAATTGATTATTTTATTAGTATTTTTAGTTGATAAACAATCCTCTCTTATTTTAAAGTTAGATTAGGAATTAATTAGAATTAGTGAATGCATACGTACGTTCCATCCGTCAAGTCCCTAAGGTTCGACCCCGCTCTTACTTAAGCTATACTAGTGTCCAATTCGTGCACTTACGAGTATATAAAACATCCACAACAGAACACTTTTGAGGCTTCATCAACTCAGCAAGTTGATGCAACTGCCCAAATTCATATTTACCGAACATACATTGAAGGCTGACATGCCAAAAGGCAAAGGCTATTGAGACATCAGCGGTGTTGGCACAAGATAGGCCAGCCAATTATGTGTTCCATAGACTAACAGAGCTCGATGCCCGCCTAAAAACATGGGCACAAAATGATTTGCTCAAGCTCATTGATTCAACTATGGTAGGGAGGTCAGCCACAACAGTTACACATAAGCCGAGATATTTGGCGAAGAAGTCTTTACGGGAAAAAATGGATCCCCTTTACTCAAAATACTGCAAAAGATCCCTAACTTAAGAAGTTCTCTGTACCAAAATTCAATGTTTACAATGGCTAAACAGACCCGACCGACCATGTTAGGTATTACCAACAAGTCACGGCTTATTGGATATATGACAATGCAGTTATGTGCATGATGTTCCTAGCAAGTTTGGGAGACTCTATGTTTAGATGGTTCACTCGGTTGCCTGCTGGGTAAATTGACAATTTTAAAGAATTGGCCAAGCAGTTTACGACCAAATTCATTACCAATAGCAGTGTGGTCAAGGGACCAAAAGCTATCACAGTCAAGGAAAAAGATGGGAGAAATGTAGAGAGAATACTCTTCTTATTATTAGGAAGTCTTTTAGGAGGCTTAGGATTATGATATCAAATTTGCCCTAGACACCTTTAAGAATGGGTTGCCATATGATAAGCATGGCATCCAAATATCATCAACCAGACTCCCTCCTCACACTTTTAATCAGTTATTGGCCAGAGTCAATAAATATGCTGGAGTATAGGATGATGAAACATTGATAGCCCAAGTTCTTGACAGCACTGAAGGTGGAAATGGGAAGAAGTTTAACAATACCATAAGAAAGATGACCGATTTCGTAAAGTCGGCAACGAAGGATTCAAAGGAGTTAACACGATTTTCACCCAGTTGATTCATAAAATCATGTTTGATATCTAGCATAAATCATGTATTGAATGGCCGAGGTCGATAGGAGGCAATCCCAATGCCTGTAATGCTAAGCTCATGTGTTCCTGTCATAAGGCCCACGGACAAAAAATAAAGAATTGCAAGACTTTGAAGCAGTTCTTAGAGGGGTTTGGTCACCAAGAGACACTTTGTTGAGTGAATCAAGAATGGGGAGAAGAACACCCAAGATGAAGAAATAAATGAAATGGAATAAAGATAGTTTAGGCAAAGAAAAATGAATGTCCATGTTTTGGAATGAAAATGTAAGGTGTCCTTCTATAAAATATAATTATAGGGGAAGCCTTTTAACCAATTGCCTCCATTTTTAAAATATAAATGCAGGGACAAATGAAGGTACAAATGATTTGAATCTGCAACGTATGAAGGCAGCATTATAGTTTAATTATTCAAATGAGTGGAATTTAATATGAAATGTAATTGAGCTACTTAACATGGGTAGCCCTCCTTTACAAACTATCCCAAAATTATTGAAGTGACTAGATAATATATAGTATTTGTTACATAATACTATAGTGTGTGACACCGCCTATTACAAACTCAAAATTTCCTCATTCTTTGGCGAACTAAGGAGAGGGGGAGCTCCCATGTACTGCTTGAGCAGTTGAAAATCTAGCTCACACTCTTCCGTCCATTCAAACACTTTCTTGAGGACTTTGAAGAAGGGGTGGCATTTGTCTGTTACCTTGGAAATGAACCTGTTCAGAGTTGCCACCCTTCCTACCAGATTTTAGATCTCTTTTGGCTTGGTTGGAGACTTTATATCGATGATGATATGATCCGATCTAGCTCCAGTTTCTATTGAACCATGATGGTTCATAGCGTTCTAAATGACGATCCACATATAATGAATCACAAAGATAGAGCATGGAAATTCAAAAGAAATTCCATAGAATTTCATATGCTTGATGCAAGAAGCTTAAATGATAATCCTGCATTTAATGGGGTTCCTAAAGATTGGGCGTGGAAGTTCAAGAGGTTAAAACCGCAAAGAGGCTATTGGAATAATCTAGAAGATATTAATTTAAGTTGTTTTTAAATTAATAGGGCTTCTTGAGTCTCATTATTCAATTAGGAATTAGATTAGTAGTTTCCTTTTTGAATAAGTTTCCATATTATTTTTATTATTAATTTCCTTATTGTATTAGGATTATTCTAGAAGTTATTTTTCTTTTCTAAGTAGGAAATGGTTTCCTTTTTGAAATAGGATTAAGGCTTTGTTTACTCCTATTTAAAGGGGGCATATTATTGTTTTATGAAGAAGAGTTTTGATGATTAATAATATTGAGAGTTTTCTCTTTGTGTTCTCTAAGAACGTGTTGAGCATGCTGAATTGATTAATTCAATTGTTCTTGACTTATCAATCAATTCCCCACTAATTGATTGTGGCGTCTTCGATTATACCGAGGTTTGCGCTTCTTTAAGCGTGGAGTTGAGGTTTCCGCCTTCCATCTTTCAATGTATTCCAACGTTCTTGCTACGTTTGTAGTTCAAGGGTTGAGGATCCATTAGCCTGGCTTGAAAAGACGATCCGGGTTCGCGTCATTGGTATCAGAGCGATCGCGTCAGATGAGAGCTTGTATCTTCTCGGGATTAGCTTCAATTCCCATCTGCGTTACCATGACGCCCAAGAACTTTCCCCTTTTTACCCCAACGGTACACTTGGCTGGGTTGAGGGACATGCCATTCTGTCTTAGTATGGCAAAGGTCTCGTTGAGTTTGACCACATGACTAGAGGTTTTGAGACTTTTGACTAGCATGTCGTTGATGTAGATTTCTATATTTCTGCCTATCGATCCTTGAACAGCGCATTCATAACTCTTTGATAGGTAGCCCCTACATTTCTCAGACCAAATGGCATCGCCTTGTAGCAGTATGTGCCTTCATTGGTGATGAAGGAGGTATTTTCTTCATCTTCTGGGGCCATTTTGACCTAATTATAACCATAATAAGCGTCTATGAAGCTCAACATCTCGTGGCTTGTAATCACGTCCATGAGCTGGTCATTCTTTGGTAGTGGGAAGCTGTCTTTTGGGCAGGACGCACATTCTCCATTTTTCATTATGCTTCCTCATGAGCACCACATTGGAAAGCCACTTCAGGTAATGGACCTCTTGGATGAAACCAGCCTGAAGGAGCTTCTAGACTTATTCTTTGGCACCCAAATTCTTTTCAGCCACAAAATTCCGCTTCTTTTGCCTTACAGGCTTAAAAGCTAGGTCAGCATTTAGCCTGTGCATCATGATCTCTGGGTTTAGCCCTTTATGTTGTCGTGAGACCATGCAAAGACATCGGCATTAGCTCTGAGGCATCGCGAAAGCTCCACTTTGACTTCTGAGCTGAGTTGATTGCTTATTTTTAGAAACCTATCAGGTAGCAGGGGGTCTAAGAGCAAGTCCTCGAGGTCCTCCACTGGCTTGCCCCTAAGTTATTTTTCTTCATTTGGAGGATCCAAAATGTCTATTTCCCGTTTTTTCGAGTCATGAGATCCTTCTGCTTTGGCCAGCCCCTCTATGGTTGTAGATTGGAGCTCCATAACCACAATGCTGACGGTTCTGACATCTTTCAGGGTTTCGAACTGGTAATATCGAGCCTCCACTTGGTTCCCTCTAACCTCCCTTACTCCGTGGAGGGTTGGGAACCTCATGGTTAGACTGCAAGTCGAAATGGCAACTCTGATTTCATTGAGAGTACCTCTGCCGATGATTGCGTTATAATGGGGGGCCTTATCCAGCACAAGGAACTCTGCAACAGTAGTAATATGCTTCGGAGTCGTTCCTAGAGTTATAGTGAGCTTGATGGTACCCAGAGACTTGGTCATTTCTCCCGAAAAACCAACTAGAATGACCGTTAAAGAGGTCAGGTGCTAGATCGTTAGGCCCACGGCTTTAAAGGCACTGTAGTACATGAAGTTGGAGGTGGCCCTAGTGTCTATGAGAATTCTATGGACATTGTGATTGTCCACCATCGTAATTACTACCAGGGGGTCATCGTGAGGGAATTCCACCCCATCCATGTAATCATCCGTGAATATGAGTTTCTTGACATCGTACTTCACCATTTTGGTAGGCCTGAAGCTGAAGTACTTTGCCTTCGAGCTCGAGGACTTGGCCTACCTGACGTAGGCCTTTCTGGACCTATTGTTATTTCTGGAATAAGAGGAGCCCCCTCAATCATAAAGATCTCGTTTTCGTGCTCTATTTCTTTGGCTTTCAGGAGACCTCATTCTTATTGTCCACATACTGTCGGAATTGTTCTCTCTGGATGAGTTTTTCGATATTTTCTTTCAACTTCCAGCAGTCATCTGTCTCATGACCATAGTCCTTGTGGTACCGGCAGTATTTTGTCGTATCCCTCTTCTTCTCAAGAGTCTTCATCTTTCGAGGTTCTTGGAGCTGGCCTGGTTCTAACTGGGCATAGACCTCACCCAAAGAAGCTGTTAGGGGAGTGAATTGTTGGCGAGCTCTACCCTCACTTGGTTCGGACTTATTAGACTCATTCTTACCCTTTTACCCTCTCTCTCTTGACCACGGGGTGGGCTGTGCCCGCTTTGGCGCTTGGAGGAGGATAGGAGGGCTGATAGGCCTGACAGTTTCCTTCTTTGCAGGGTTTCTTCCACGCCAATCTGCTTTTTGACCTCATCCTGGAGCTCAGACATAGTTTTCGGGGCCATTCTTGCCAAAGTCATGAGGCAGTGTGGGGAGCTCACCACTTCCATAAAAGATGCCACTGCTACACCTTCATTTAGATTCGTGACCATGAGGCTTTCTTGGTTAAAGCGGCAGGCATATTCCTTCAGGCTCTCTGTAGACCTTTGCTTTACGGTGGAGAGGTCAGTAGAGGACTTAGACTGTTTTCGGGTTCCCAGAAATTGTGAAACGTACTTGGTACCGAGCTCTTGTGAGCTTTGGATCACTACAAGAAAAACTACTTTTAGTGACATTTATTTCTTGACATTTTAAAAAATGTTGCATATGTACTTATCGTGACATTTGCGAACTTAAGTCGAGTATTATTCGACGAATAGGAAAATATGTGGCACAGGCTTTATGACATTTGTAACATGTGTCATTAATTAGCGACATTTATGCTAAAAGCGATGCAATTTAACAACATATGTATGTCATTTATTTGAAATGTCGGGTATTATTTTCCTCTTACTATTCCTTTGGCGTTGAAACGAAAATATTAAGCCTTAGGTGAAGTTTAGTAAAAAAAAGTGAAAAGTGAAAAGTGAAATCTGAAATCTGAAAACTGAAAACTAAAAAAGCTGTTTGTTTAGTTCTGAAAATTGTATCTATAAAAATGTTATTTGTTTGAATGTAACACATCTGAAAACTGAATTATTTTTATTTTGACAATTTTTCCCTTATTATGTTATTTTGATCATATGATTCTAATGATCCATCTATAATACACCACTATCCATCCATCAATTATATATAAAGCACATAAGGGGCCCAATTAGCTTTTAGAGACTTTACCCATGATACGAATCAGAAACAACTACACAGTAGATATAGAAGTTTGAAAAAAGAAACCAAAAAATATATGAAATAGTTGCAGCTATCCACGTTAACAAATTAAATAATAAACTAAAATTTAATAAGAATAAACAACATAATTGAAAGAAGGCATGAAAAATGAAATTAAGAGAGGGAACACAAACCTTAACAACAGTTTCGCTAATTGGCGTAGGAAGAAGGAAAGAAAATAAGGGTTTTGATAAAAGAGAGAATGCAAAATGGACTTTTTACGCCTTTTAAAATTAAATTTCAGATTTAAGTGGCAACTTTGTTATTTATAATTTTAGATACAAATTTTAAGTTTTAAGTGAAAAAAATTAAATGACTACTTAATTTTTTTAATTAATAAATAACTTTGTCAACCACTTAAATTTAAAAATTTCAAGTTTTCAGATTTAAGTGAGCAAATTAAGCTGCAAATTTTTAAGGTTTTAATTTCCCTCGCTACTTCAGACGGACAAAACACCTCACTCTTCTGCACTACGTTCCTCTCGTTGTTCCTCTTCTACACCATTGCCATTGCCATTGCCCTGCTTCCTCTTCTCATTTATCTTCTACACCTCGCACTTACTCGGTTTCCTCCTAGTTCCTCTTCTACACGCTCAATTAGGGATTTCTTGGTTATAGGGCTCAACGCACCCTTGATTTAGGGCTCGATTTTGGGTTCAAAATGTGTGCACGTTTTAGAGCTCCTATGGCTCGCGATTTAAGGATTTGTTTTTGGGTGTATTCTTCAAGTTGGGGATCGATTTTGGATTGTGTTTCTTCTCCCTCAAGAACACTTCGTTTTTGCTTATGGTAAGTTTTTCCTCTCTGTCCATTGTTCTAATTTCTTTCTTAGGCTTATGAAAAGGTAATTACTATTATAATACTATATATAAAAAACACTTTGTTTTTGGGTTGTAGCAGATTGTGATTTGTTGTATGAACTATTAACAATGGATTATAAAACCTTGTTTATTATAATACCATATAGCAGCGTTTATTCTAATTTTTGCAGCTAAACCTCAATTTTGTAAAAATTAAACAGACTTGTGTAAATAGTTTGGAGGTTATTAAGAGATTTTGGACAAATTTGATGAGTGGAATGTGTGTACAGATCTGTTGAATTTTGTAGAAAAATATCAACTATTCAAAGGTTATGTGTTCCCTTTCATAGACCATGTTTTTGGCTTAAGTGTTGATTTTTTCTTGCTACAGGTGTTTGACCTAAGTGTTTATAAAATATGTATGTTTTCAGTGGGGTGCTTAAATCTCCCTTGGAAGATGAACGAATTTATTTGGAGCAGAAATTACACCATTGTGTGTGCTTTGATAGCTTTGCTTCACTCTTTTTCGAATTTGGGAGCTCTAAATGATTGTCTAAATTCTATCACTTTAATTAATGGCTGTAGAGCTTTGTAAACCCCATACAATGTGGAATTGTATTCTTTTATTTGCTGCAACTCGAGTTAATTTACTTGTGTTATGTAGAAAAAGGTTATATGGTACTTGTCTTACTTTGTTTCATTTTCTTTCACTATAGGTTATTTTAGTCATCAGATTCCAAATAGTCACTACTGATACTCAGTTTGCTGAGGTTCCCCTTGCTTATGTTCTAGTCTTAGTAGTCTATACAAACTAGCTGCAAGACTAAGTAGATTCTCCTATATGGTGTGTTGGTACAATGTCTACCTTTTCTTTTCAAAAAGAAGGTCTATGTTTGAAGTCTCTTCCTTTTGCTACAAATAACAGGGTAACCCTCCTCACCCATGTAAGGCCAAACCTGGGATCCTTGGATTTTTTTTGGGGGGGGGGGGGGTGGGGGGTGCCTTTACCACTGCGCTAACCCACTCGCTCAAATGGTGTGGATAGTTGACTACTCAACTTGTATTTCTATCAATTGTGGGACATTTGCTTTATACTATCACACCTAACATTGATGGGCTAACTATGATCCAATTCAATTTTTTTAGTTGAAATGTGTGCATCACATTACAACATTTACTTAGGCAGGGCCAAGTTAGTTAGGATGAGTATACAGGGTGGTCAAAATGCGGGAACAACGAGCTTTAAAGCCTAGTTTGCTTTGCTGCGGTTTCTTTATGGAGTGCTGTGGAATTGTATTATTTTGATATTTTCAATTTGGGTAAAAAGCATTGATGCATTAAACATGAATAACACATAAGAGGTGTCCAACACGGCCCTAATGTTTGGAATTTAAATAACTACAGCATGTGTGTATTAGTTAAACTTTTGAGTTTGTAACTACTCTCACTTGGGTATTAGTTGAATTTTTTTGTTTCTTAAGGACGACCAAATTGGGAACCAGTGTTATCTATCATATATATGTGTGTTTGTGATGAAATGCATTTAGTGTTGATTATATTAGCTTCATCTTTGTGATTAAATTTCTTAAACTCACTGCTTTTTTTTTTTTTAAGGGAAGGTCTAGGTCTTTTCCCTTTACTACAATAATAAAGAAAATCGCCCCTCGCTCTTCGTCTCACTCTGTTAATCTCTTGCCCTTTTTGGTGTTGTACTCTTCTTTTCTAATTATAACAGAATAGTAATTACTTGTTCGCGACAAGCATAAATGCAAAAGTTAATTGGCCTAAAGATTGAGAACAGAGAGTCAGGTAAACTTCAAAATTATACCACCCATCCACACATCCATCCAGCATTTTAATCATCAAGTGCACTTCTAGTGTTCCCGATCCCCAATGTAGAATCTCAATCGTGATCTTAAATCTTTTGGTAAGTTCAATTGCTCTTAATTTGAAGAATATTATTTTTCACCACCTACTTATTTAGCATAAATAGCAGTAATTGACATTTACTGGTGTGTGAACACTAAATTTATGTTACTTGAATACGTAAAATTAAATCATTTTTCACCTAATTAATGTCAATCACCTGACCAATGTCTATGTCCGCAATTTTAGGAGTCCTGAATTAATGTCAGCCCGTGTTAGATCATTTACGAGTGAATTCTCCATAATGAACACATTTATATTGCTGAAAAGCTACTCCATTGTTGTGTCTTACATTTAGTACATAATAATAAGAACTGATCTCCCTTTTTTTATTACAATGCGTAGCTGTGTGGTCATACAAGTCTTCTAGAATATGTAGCCTTTAATTCAATAGTGGCTTTTGTGGTAGCTGGAGCTCTTGCTGGTGTAATAAAGCTGTGGGATTACGAAGAAACCAAGGGTAAGTTATTCTATTTTCAGATTTGCAATGTGTACCCATGCTAGTTTATGGTATACAATTTATAATATCCGTACCTCCTAGAATTATAATATCCATATAACTGGTCTTGTTTACATCTGAACGCTGAATTGGTCGTATTACACATTCAGAAAATTATATATACTAATAAATATTTGTATGTTCTACAAGCCTCCTAATTCATATATTTAAAGATTCCAGCTTGCTAAATGCCCAAGAAGCTTATCTATCTATGTATATATAATTAATCACTTTCTCACATGATCCTATAATATACATCTACATAGAGAAGTCAAAGAAGCACGATTTACAATATTAATGTTTCTATTACAGAGCATTGCACGAGATTAATTATGTTACTTCTTTTTCAGGTGTTACTGAAATCTAGTTAACCGTTATAGCATATAATTGAATTAAAATGTACTTAAATCATATTATATGTAATTTACTTTAACTCAGCCATTTGTTAACTATCTATTATCCATTTTTGGTTAAATATAAGATCCATAAGTCAATTATCATGTACTGCAATTCATAGCTATCAAATTCAACTAACGTGGTTGCGCAATATAAGCTTTTGTTTTTCTACAATAATTTTTTATATAGCCTTGATATATTTCATATTCAATTGCTCAGCTATCCTTTGCACTACAAGAAAAAGAGCGTTAGACCACACTTTTAAGAAATGGTTCACCACGTCCAGGTGAGCACTGTGATAAAAAGATGGCAAGAGCAGCTTATGCCACGAGTTTTTGAATACTCAAGCACAATATTTGGAAATTAAACAATCTGTTTTTAAAACCCTCCCTCTTGCTTGACATTACCATATCCCCTTTTTTTGATCTCCTCCTCCATTGCATCAAACCTCCTTCTCCACATGCTGATGGGAGGGAATTTATAGAAAACCCTCGGACTCGTATCAATCTACAGTTGCATATCTTGTTGAAGATGATGGCAAATAAATTGTGCCCTAGAAGGTGTCTGACAAGCTAGATTGGAGTAAATTGGATCACAATTATGCCTTAAAAGTTATTACTGATTTAGTACTCAATACTTTTCGAGGCAAAGAAAACATAAATTGGCAAAGGTATTACTGAGATTTCGTCAAGATTGATTGTACTCATATTTCTCCAATTGACAAATTTACTAGAACTACAATTGAATTTTCTAACTAGTGAATACATTCAATAAATGAAATGTTGTGTACAGATTTTGGTTATTACTGTTTTTTCTGTTTTCTATCACTTGTCTCTATTTGATGCCTAACTCCTCTATTTTCTCTGTTTTGGTGTCCGTACAACGAATATTTAAACTTCCTATATTAATGTCATTATGGATTGATTGTCCCTAGAGCCGGTGAAAGGGAGAAACTTATGGAAGAGGCATGACACTATTGGCCACTACTCATTCGCTTGCCGACCGCTCGGGCTCCTCATTTCAAGTAAAAAGTCCAATTTCTTTGGTTATACAGAGCCTTATCTTCAGGTAAAAGGTACATTCTTTCAGTATGCTCTTATGCTGTATATATATTATACTTGAAGGAAGGTTTGACTGAAATAGCGTGTGAAGAAATCTTCCTTAGGAATCACATTAAGCTGGAAACCATGTAAATTGACTTAAGTTTAAGAACACCGATTAAATGATATGATTTGCAGGTGGTGAGAAATATATACTTTGATACAATTCAATATATTTTAAAAAGGATATGAATTGTAAAAAGGTATCATAAAATAGTGATTTCCATCTCATAAAACAATTGTACCAGAACAGAGACTTAATGTTTTGGTCTCATACTACAACAGCTTCCACCTAATCCCCTTCCCCCTCCGCAGTCTCTCTCTCACACACATGCACACAAAAATTAACATTTCTAATCAAGAGCTGCTTATGCTTTTTATGACATCTCAAATTAAGATTCCCATTTCCTTTTTCAATCTTCCTTTCATAGATCTTTTCTTACTAGGTGTCCTCTTTTCATGGAACATGAAGCTTATACATGAAGATATTATAAATATTATTCACTGAATGTATGAGAAAGATGGCATGCGAGGGATGAGGTTGTAAGCCCAGTGCACTCATTTCTAATCAAGGTATTTGTTTGTTATACATTTCTTATTAAATAATTGCTTGCATGGCTGTATGATACATTTATATGTTAGTAAGCTTGATTCATTATTTTATCTTATATCACAATTGACTGATAAATTCAGTAGCATCTTGTTTCAGTAGCATTTTAAAAAATGAATTCAGAAAATATTACATTTGACTGATAAATTCAAGTTTCATATGTTCTGTAAATTATGCGATGAGTTAGTATTAAACCTGCAGACAAAAAGCTGTAACTAGCTATTACTAATAAGGGTGTGTTTGATTGACTATTTTTTTTCATGGAAAATATCCATTTTCCACTTGATTTGACAATTTAAAGTGTTTGATTGGCTTTTTTTTTTCTAGGGAAAATATTTTCCCACTTTTGCTCACATGCTCACATTTTCCACCAAAACGAGGAAAACATTTTCTTTGGGTGGTGTGTGTGTGTGGGGGGGTGGCTTGTATTTATTTTCCAGGCAATTGCACAGTTTCCGAGACAAATTTTTTCCCATTTTCTACATTAAAAATGCTATAACTTAAAATACAATATTCAAAATTTAATAAAAATTTAATATTTTAAATCTACTACACAAGATCAATTAAACAAAATCAATCATGACTATAGAATTATGCAAAAAAAAAATACCAATAATTTTTTTTACATTAAAAATGCAACAATACAACCAATACTTTTCGGGTAGAAAATTAAAACAATCAAACACATTTAAGGTGTGTTTGATAGGCAACATTTTCCATGAAAAATGAGCATTTTTCACTTGATTTGACAACTTAAGCTGTTTGATTGGCTTTTTTTTCCTAGGCAATTCAATTCCCTCTTTTGGCTCACACATGGTCATTTTCAAGGCAATTGAGGAAAATGTTTTCTTTTGGGGGGGGGGGGGGGGGAGGTGGTTTTTTGTTTTCCATGCTTGGTCACGGTTCACGAGACAAGAGTTTTACCATTTTCTACATTAAAAATATACTAATCAAGATCAATTAAACAAAATTCATCATGACTATATAATTATCTATACCATATATAAAAGTACGAATAATTTAAGTGTTTTTCCCATTTTTTACATAGACAAATATACCTTTGATTTTAAACACAAAATTTTAAGATTTATATTAAAAAAATGTATATAACTTCATATATTTTATATTATAGTATTAGTATTCTAAATAAATTTAAACTATACTTTATTTGGTTAAACTAATTCAAGAAATTAGAATTATATTAGTATTAGTATTTCAAATAGTGTATAACTCTATATATTTTTATATCAGTTTAGTATTTTAAATAATTTTAAACTCTACTTTATTTGGTTAAAATAATTATATAAGTTAGAGTTTGTGTTGAACTAGGTACTTTCCAAAACTCACCGTAAAAGCATGTATATTTAATAAACCATATTAAAATTGCAAAGCTATTTAATATTAACTTATACATCATCAAGCCATACGATCTATTATTTATATGAGTGTTATATTATTTTGTGATACTTTGCATAATAATCCACATACGTTTAATAGAATTAACTATCTACCAATTCTAAAATTTTATTAAAAATATATTACTCTTTTATATATTCAATTTTTATCATGTATCTATAACATTTTTATATAGTTGATTGATTTTATGATTTTCTTATAATTATTAATTAAAATTTACACTTAGTATTATGTTTTTGCTTATTTGTATTTCATATTAATTATTCAATTCTTAGTATGTGCGTATTTATTAATGGACTTAATCACCTTTGTTAAGTACTAAAACTACGGACTTAATTAATCATCTTTGTTAAAGACTAAAATTACGTGCAACGCACGTGCACAAAAACTAGTGTAAAAAAAAATACCAATAATTTTTTCTACATTAAAAATGCCATAATACAACCAATATTTTTCGGGTAGAAAAATTAAGGCAATCAAACACACTACACTACATTTTCTTTCCATGCAAATTCCACGCTTGCAATCAAATGCACCCTTAATTGATATTTTCTATGCAACTCAATTCTAGGCAATTCAATTGCCTGGAACTTATTTTCTTTCCATGCAAATTCCATGCTTACAATCAAACGCACCTAGAAAACTTCAAAATGGCTTGTTCTATTGGGTTCGGTTTTAGAGGATGTTTGGCTTTAGTTGCTGACATAATTAGTTATTTTAGAATTCTGCAACTAGCTATTACTATTAGAGAACTTATGTAAATTTTTGTATTCCCTGCTTTGCCCTACTAAAAGACTTTGTTTTTCTTAGTTAGCTAATTGAAATTCTTGAAGAATTTGTCTTTCTTCTGTACTTGGTAAATGAAATTTGTACTTGCTATAAATCCATTTGGTTGTAGTTATATTTTAGTGTTTTTGAGCAACAGGGGAATAGGGGATCTAAGCTTAGCAAACAAGTGTCGAAATTGGGCGAGTCTAGCGAATGAGCCAACATTAATACGAGATTATTGGATCCCTCTAATTCAATCCTAAAAATGATTTGTTGCTATAATTTAATGTGTTTTTTTTAAGTAGGATTTAATATGTATTTAAGGTTTCTGTAGCTTTGGTTTTCTTACTTCTTTAGAAAGGTGGGATTTGGTTTCTGCTGTAACAGGAAATTGTTTCCTCAGAAAATAATGCAATCAACAGTATTGGTGATGAACATTTTGAAGTATGATCAAATATTTGTGCTCAAATCCAAGTGAACCACTATGAACCGAAATACCAACTCTATGACATGTTTTTGTGGTACTATAGTAAAATGAAGAGAGTTAGACCTTCATTTTCCTAAAAATATGTATTTATATATACCAACTCTGTTGAGATATGTTGAAAAATTTGTCAATTTCTTTTTCTATTTTTTTTCTCTCTTTCGTTGCTCGGTTTGGACAATGAAACTATGGAAGTGCATAAATAGAGGATACCTATTTTATTTTCCATGGAAGGCAACTAGTAATTGAATACTTCTTTTATGTAAAAAAAAAAATATGCCCTAGTATGCTGATGGATTAATTTTTGTTTTTGTTTTTGTTTCTTCTATGTGACTATTCATAGCATGGCACGATCTTTTTGGTTTTTCATTTGGGATTGATTGATTTTCATTGTAGTGGAAGTGTTAGGAAATGAGTTTAGTTGATTTGTGTTCTACCGGCGGTTTTGGGAAATGGTTTAATTGAATACTTGAGCAATTTGATAGTTTGTATGTATACCTTTGAATGAAAGTTTTATAGTTTGTATTTACTCTTCGAATGAATAATCATGCCATTTCACATCATTTCAGGAAAGCATTGAGAAGGTGGCAATCAAGCAATACTAGGCTAGAGGATTGTCAATCGGGTATGTTGTAAATAAGTTCAAAGGTCAGAAACAATATTTTAAAAGTGCATTTTCCTACTCTTTTCCTTCCCCATTTAATGTATCTTTTATTTTTCATTTTCTTTCAGTTTGTGTGTGAAGCACATTCACAAGATGCATATTGATAGTCATGCTCAACGAAAGAAATATTCAATATAGTTACATTTTAGCTTTTACTATGACTTGGCGATAGTAGATGCTTCTTGGGGATTAATGAACATATATATAGCTACATAGTTCATGAGATTGCGACACTCAATATATATAAGCTTTATGTTTAGATCATCTCTTGAGACAGTGTATTTTGATAATACTTTTGTAAAATTTGTAATCTTAAATATATCTTTTGCCATTTGACTTTTAGTTTAGTGGTGGTGGTTATTATTGTTGCGTGTTCCTTATTTGTTATGATAGATGATGTTGTAATGCTTTTTCCATACGTTTTACAAATGAGGTATAAATGTGGTAATTTTGTAGTGTTTTTGTCGACGTTTATAATAATTGTCGGAAAGTATATGATAACAGTGCAAAATTCCTGACATTTATAAAATGTCGCACAAATGTCAGCAAAAGTTTCTTGACATTTATGAGAAATGTCAGATAATTTCCGACATAGGAAACACCAACATTTATAACAAATGACACATAAATGTCGCCGTAGGCTATGCTGACATTTATTATGTTTTTGCTGACGTTTACGAAACAACGTCAAAAGTCATTTTTCTTGTAGTGGATTGACCCTAGGAGCATGCCGTTATACCACATCTGGGCTGCTCCTTTAAGAGTGGTGACAAAGGCTCTACAGATAACGCCATTTGGAATGTTCTGAAGTCCTATTATATTCATTTATTGTTGCCAATGATCCACAGGGTCAATGGTCTTATCATAAGATTCTAGTGTTGGGAGTTTGAACTTCTCGGGGACTTGACAGCTTTGAATGTGCTCTGCAAATAGGGATTTGGAATCACTTATGGACCCACGTTCACCCGTGTGTCTTGATGGTGGGGGAGGAAGTGTAGTCGAAATTTCTTCATAGGAGGTCTCCTTAGATCCTCTGCCATGGTCTCCAAGCCTTTCTCTGACTGGGACTCGTGGAAGAATTGGGTGAACACTAGCAAACGTGGATGCTGAAATTTACCGGCTTCATGAGCTGACTGGAGGGCTCTCTCTCTGAGCTAAAGCATGTCAATTCGGACTTGAAAGGAAGTTTGTTGCTCTTGTAAGGCCAGTATGGGGTCTGGTTGAGTTTGTCTAGAAGACATAGTGATTTTTGGATGCTTTTTAGCTCTTGGAAAAGTATGTGACTTTGCAAAATTGTCTTTCCCACAAACGGTACCAAATTATTGGTGCTAAAAACTAGAGAGACATTTTTGGACCACACAATCAAATGATTAGATCACGAGATTAATATGATGAATGCAATAAAACAACAGAGTCAAAGGCGTAAAGAGGAGGTTGGCCTTGCATGAAGGTACGGGTTAGTCATCCTCTGTGGAATGGAGCTAAAAGCTCGGTTTGCCTTGTATTGATTATAAATAAACTAGTATTACAAACTCACACAAGCCTCTCAAACTATTATATATTCACAATGTTATAATAGGAGTGCGCTCAGGCTATATGTCCGGTGACTTCTCTATTCTAGGATCTCTACTGAGTGCTCTGAGCTTCTCTCTTTTTTTTCTATTGAACACTGTATTCTTTTATTGTTATTGGGCTGAATTTGGTTGTTGAGAGAAGTAAATGCTTCTTGTATATATATGACTGGAGGAAACGCGTAGCCAGAGCTCCTAGAGCAGGTCTGGAGTCATGCTTTGGTCATTATCAATTTTGACCTTGATTCTCCATGAATTCCGATGCATTAAATGCTGTTGGTGTCCATTTAATGAAGGTGAGGGGAGTTCAGTGTGCTCTGCAGAGCAGGTGGCAATCGCCCAAACTTCTACAACCCACTATGACATAGTGGTTGGGCTATATCAGTAGCACATGCTATATGAGATGCTTCAAATTAATTTTTGGGGTTTTATTGTAATATAATTTGTCACGAATGATAATAAAATGACTAAATTGAAATTGATATTAAAAGTAATTTGTAAACCTATTATATAGAGATAAAAATTCAAAGTCAAATATATTTTGAAAGTGTTATTTTTCCTATAAACTTATGTTATTAATTAACTATAAAACTGAAATGACAAAAACACTCATAAACACTTATCCTAATCCGGAATTGGGTTATCCTAAGTCTATTTGGAAAATAAAATCTTTAAGGATTTGCCATCTCACCTATGTGCATTAATTATTGTCAGTACCCATCGATAGGTAGACAAAGAAGGTAACCATTGAAAACTCCTTCATATATATATATAAACATATATATATGCACACATAAATATGATAATAATGACTGATTTACAGAGAAATTAGTACATTATAACCCACTAATATATACTTTGGAGATTGTATATTTTTATATTTGCTGTGTTTATAGTGTTTTTTAGGTGCTTAAAATTAAATGGAGAATATTGGCTTTTGAATGGAGAAATTCAGAGTTGAAACGAAAAATTATGGCGAAAAGAAATTTGGTGGAAGAAATAAATAATTAGCTTTATGTGATTAAAACAAAAAGGAGTGAAATTAATTATCAAGGAAGTGCATATGTCAACTTGCTAGAGTAGTGAGTGCTCACAAGCTAGACATGGATTCAAATCTTAGTAGTAGCATTTGTTTTTTGGCCTAAACTGCGAGCCTTTGCATTAAAATTACTAAAGCTCAAATGGGTTGGGCTATTTGGCATTAAAATAAAGGAGCCCATATCAGATGCAGTGGGCCAAGCCCAAATCAATTAAATCAAAATAGCTAATCAATCAAAGCCAATCAACCCTCACTTTCTTATAATTACATCATATACCTTTATCTTTTTTATACTTCTTACTTCTCATATATTCAACCCTCACTTTAGGACAATTATACCTATAATTACTTTTTTGCATATAATATACACAATTTTACTTTTTGACAATTACACTTAAATGGCCCTTATATTTTTACACATGCACAAATTGAAACACACATATATATATACCTTTCACTTTTTACACATATGCCCCCTTCACTTTTTGATGATTAAACTTATACCCCTTACTTTTTCATACATATACATGTATATCTCCCACTTTTCATGCATACAAATTTATATATCTTATTCCAACAATTATTTTGGCTTTCTAAAATCGTGATTAGATTTAGAAGAAAATGTCACAAAATTTTTCACTTAGGATTCATTTGATTGGCTTGCATGAAAAATAATTGTATTCATGATTTTTTTTAATGAAATATGCAAATGTAGAATGAAGGTAAGTTTTAATATTTATAACAATGCCTTCAATAAATTATATGCGACGCAAACATAATTAAAGTTCATAACAAAAAAAAATCGTGTTTGTAATATCATATTTGCATGAGTAAGTTGAATAGTTACGTCTATAAGGTAATAATGAAAATATTTTGTTTAATATATATCCATGGTGCTTCTCGACTGGGAGATGCTTCAGTGACACAGTGGAAATTGAACTTGCAATCGTGCGCCTAACCACATTATCTTAAGTATGTACGCCCTTACCACTAAGGCAATCCTTTAGGGTTACATGATAATATATATATTTTTTGATCTAGATACTTTCTAGCACCACAGGGTGTTTGGGCCAACTTTCACTAAACAGTGGCTAGCCCCTGGCCACCAAATGTTTTTGCAGTTACCAAGATTCGTCCTAGTATGCTACCTATGGGCAACTTGCTGGTGGTTTAATGATAATAATTAATATAATAAATTATTTAAATAAACCATATTGCCTCCATTTTTATTATTAATTCGAGCTATTGTAATAAATTTTAAATATTGTTGACATATCTTGGGTATAACAATTTCACATTAGCTTGTTTGATATTTACATGTGTCACCACTAAACTGTTTTATAGCTCCACCACTAGTTCTTTTATATGACATTGATTGAAATCTTTGACCGACAACAAATTGGTTTTTCTAATTATGACGTAAGATATTTTCCATTCTCAATTTTGTCGTAATCTCTAAACGTGCAAAATCTTTGTTGGACTAAAGCTTAAAAAGATTATCGGTAAAAGTTTTATGAGTCTTTTCCTTTCTAAAACTCAAAAACATATCAAGTGGAAAAAGAGACTTCATGGGCTCTTATGGTTGTTATTATATTATTTAGAAAAAAAATATAGATTTGGGCAATGAAATAATGAGGCAATTATATTGGTGACGATGTCTCGTATTGGTTGCCAAAGAAGAAGATGAAGGATTGATTGGCATGATGACAGTGAATGAATGAAGTCTTCCATAAAAGACAAAAAATAGAAAAAGGAGTGTCTCAAAAAATTAAAATAAATAAATAAAAAAGGAGATATCAATAAAAGTTGATGACTTTATTACAACATTTATTGTAATAAAAGAAGATAGAAAGTAGTTAAAAAAAAGAAAAAAAAGAAGAAGATAGAAAGTAGTTCAAAAGAAAAAAAGAAGATATAAAGTTATCGGGAGATAATTATTAGGATAGTAACTTTGATTTGTACATATATATATATATGACTCTCTTGTAATTGAGAAAAAACATGAAATATTTTCCTTCTTTTTTTTTTTTTTTTGGTATTAGAGGTTTATGATTGTTTATAATAAGTTTAATTAGAATATAAAACTCAAAGAATTAATTCTGAAAGAGAAGATTATTTAGTTTATGAATACTAAAATATCTAAATTAAGAGATATCTGAATGAAAAGATACTGACAATATAAAGTTATTTGTTTCTTTCCTGAATAAGATCAAAAATATCTTTTCCATAATCTTGAAACACCTTTAGAAAGCACAATAGTAGATTTGTTAATAAATTTGTCAATAAGTTTAAAAGAAGACAACACTAGTATAAATGACACATTAGTAGACAATAATTCTATTATAAGACTAGTAAATAATTTAGACTATATTAAGGAGCAAATTGAAAATAATAAAGTAAATATTAGTGCATTAAAAAGCATACAAAACACAATAGAACAACAAATAGAAATTCAGAATAAATTACCAAATTTAGAGAAGAAATTAGGCATAGAAGAAAAAGTTGGTGATTTAGATGAAATCGTAGATATATTTCAAAAGTTAGGAGTAAGTAAAAAACCAAAAAATACTTTTGGTGAAAAGGAATGACTCTCATCAAGAAATCTTTTCAACTAGATCATTTATATAACATGAAAGAAGATGCAAAAAAAAAAATTGTAGAAAAGGGAATGGAAAGGTAAAGTCCAACCTGAGATCGTGCACCTAACCACTCAATCTTAAGTATGGCCTCACTGTTAAGGCAACCCCTTGGGGTTATAATGATAATAATTAATATAATAATTTTTTTAAATAAACCATATTGCCTCCCCTTTTATAATTAATTATAGCTATTGTAATAAATTTTAAATATTGTTGACATATCTTGGGTATAACAATTTCACATTAGCTTGTTTTTTATTTACATGTGCCACCACTAAACTGTTTTCTAGCTCCACCACTGGTTCTTTTATATGACAATGATCGAAATCTTTGACAGACAATAAATTGGTTTTTCTAATTCTAACGTAAGATATTTTTCATTCTCGATTTCGTCGTCCTCTCTAAACGTGCAAAATCTTTGTTGGATTAAAGTTTATAGAGATGATTATCAGTAAAAGTTTTATGAGTATTTTCCTTTCTAAAACTCAAAAAGATATCAAGTGGAAAAATAGACTTCTTGGGCCCTTGTAGTTGTTATTATATTATTTAGAGAAAAATATATAGATTTGGGCAATGAAATAATGGGGCAATTATATCGGTGATGATGTCTCATATTGGTTGTCAAGAAGAAGATCAAGGATTGATCGGCATGATGACAGTGAATGAATGAAGTTTTCCATAAAAGACAAAAAATAGAAAAACGAGTTTCTCAAATAAATAAAAAGGAGATGTCAATAAAAGTTGATGACTTTATTACAACATTTATTGTAATAAAAGAAGATAGAGAGTAGTTAAAAAAAGAAGAAGAAGAAGATAGAAAGTAGTTCAAAAGAAAAAAAAGAAGATATAAAGTTGTCGGGAGATGATTATTAGAATAGTAATTTTGATTTGTATATATATATATATATATGAGTCTCTTGTAATTGAGAACAAGCGTGAAATATTTTAGCTAGTCTTGAATATTATCATCCATATCATTTACCTAGATAATAATATTCAAGACTTGCTAATGATATTTTATCAAGAGGTTTATGAAGAGTATAGAGAAAACAAAAGAAGATTTTCCTTCTTTTTTTTGGTATAAGAGGTTTATAATTGTTTATAATAAGTTTAATTAGAATATAAAACTCCAAGAATTAATTCTGAAAGAGAAGATCATTTAATTTATGAATACTAAAATATCTAAATTAAGAGATATCTGAATAAAGAGATATTGACAATATAAACTTATTTGTTTCTTTCCTAAAGAAGATCAAAAATATCTTTTCCATAAATATTCTTCTGTTTTCAAAACAATACTACAATCTTTCACCACCCCCTGACCACCTCTTCTTCTCCTCGTCCTCGTCTTCCTCACCTTCTTCAAAACATACATATATACATAAATATATATATTTGAAAAAAGAAGAATATGTCTTCTTCTTCCTCCTCCTCCTCCTCCTCCTCCCCCTTCTTCTTCCTCAAAACATACATATATACATACACATATGCACACACACATATATATATATATATATATATTCAAAACATACATATATATTCTAAAACCAAAGAAAAAAAGAAAAAAAAAAACAAACAAAAAATGCATATATGTAGATATCTTCTAAAAAAAACAAAAAAATCCATTCCCAAAAATATATTTAAGTTTCAGATGCTCAATATTGAGCGAGTAATAATGAAAATACTCTCCCAATGACGAGAGAGTTTTACAACATTTACTCACCATATATTTCAAAAAATAGGACATAACTTAAGTTATTGCTGAAGTTCTAGATGCTCAGTATGTCGAGTGAGTACTAATGAATATACTCTCCCAATGATGGGAGAGTATTAACACATTTACTTACCATAACTTGGACGAGTATATCTAAAAAAATAGGCCATACCTCAAGTTATTAATGAAGTTCAAGATGCTCAATGTCGAGCGAGTACCAATGAAGATACTTTCTCAATGACGAGAGATTATTAACATAATTATGGTCATTAAGTTAGAGGGTGGTGGAGTGGAGTGTTTGTGATAAATTTTTTAAAAGTGGAGGGCGTAAGGTATAGAAGGTGTTAGTGACAACAAAAGGGGGTGGCGCATTTATCACCACCCATAGCCTCTTTGGACCTTGCAGTTTATTTTTCAGTACTTTTTTGTTTCCCCCTTGTTTGTTCTATTTAATTTTTGGTGATCCTCTAGTCTACCTTTCTGTACTTCATCATTTTTGTTACCAATAGAGGATCTTTCTTTTTGATAAAATAATTAAATATAGATATCGGCATAAAAATTAAAAAGGGCTTGGAAAAGTAGCCCTCTGACAGTGAATTCTACTAACTAATAATTAAAAAGATAACAATTTTGAACAATAAAAAGTAAAAATTACTATTCATAAATAGTACCCGTAAATAGTAAAAAGTATATAAATAGTACTTGACAGCACTATTCATCAACAGTAAAAAGTATTTTTATTATTCGCGATAAGTCACTATTCATCTTCAGTAAATGAATTTTTACTATTTAAAATTAGTCAAAAAATACATAGTAAAGTTCAGTATGATTTTATAGTTCAACCTCAAATTTAGCTATAAAAGAAGAAGAGGTCCCACGTACCAGGCAAGTCTCACACCCACTAGAAAAGAAGAAATTATCTACTTTGTAATTTCATTTTGTGTTCAAATATTGGATATCAGATAGGTATATATATATATATATATGTGTGTGTGTGGTAGGTTCAAATTTGTATCGGGTGTAAAATAAAGAAGTTTTACACATGTCAATAACTTTTTCTTAATTTCATAATTTATCAATCTATGTGTTAGATTAGATTATTATGTATCAATGCTATATGCAAAAAATTAAAATAATCACAGTTGCAAAAATCCCTCATTATTATAATCACGAGCCTTGCAAAATTTGAATAAAAATAAGCACAATGAATAAATGGTTACAAATATCTTATTGATTTGACACTTTATGCTTGATAAATACAACAAAAAATTCATTGCACCTGCTACAAAAGGAAATATAGGTCGGTACAAATATCACTTTAATATGGTTGCCAAGTTAAAAATCATTAACAAAAAAACTAATTCTTATAAGAAGTTGAAAATTGAGATAAATAAAATTTTAAATTTATATTCTATTTACTTATACCAGTTTTCTTTATGAAATTTGATTTTTTGGATGGTAGGTAAAAGAAATGTTTTATCAAAAATAAGAAAAAGGAGTAGAAACGTTTCATCAAATCAATCATCTAAGTTTTTAACTTCTTTTAAAATTAATTGTTTCTCTATTTATTTACTTTGCAATCAAACGAAACTTATAAGAAAAATCATTACTACTCATGTCTTCTGTTTACTAAAATGCCAAAGATATTGTCCTTGGCCTTTGATTTCTTCACGTGAAAATTATAGTCCTAGCAATGTCCCCTCACATGGGATTATTTTGAGTCAAACCCGTGGTTAATAATGTACCACTGATATATTGCGTGAAATTGAACCCATGTGGCCGTGGGGCCAGACACGTGGTTTAATAACCATCTACTAGTTAGGCTTAACATGTATTTTAATAGCCGGCGACTGATTATTCGGTGACATGGAGCCCGTATGACTGTTAAAGTAACAGAGCCACCCCAAAATTTATTAGCCATGGGTAAAGTAGCATGGGATTTACGGTTTCTCTTTCTTTTCTTTTCTTTTTTTCCCTTTTCTTTTGTGAACAAAGACAATACAAACAAGATTTTAAACAGTACTGGGGTGGACCATAAACAAACACTTAGCTAACTCAAAAAGGAGAATTACACCTCCAGTTAGGAGCCAAAGACCTTGCACCTACATATGTCATCCAATGAAATGAGCTGCTTGATTATTTCCATCTCCAGTGAAAAAGGAGAAGGCCATCCCATGAGAATGCGCCATGGATCTGATATAAAAAAAAATACAATAGGAGCTATCGCCCACGCACGGTGGAACATCTTCAGAGCAGCATAACAAATTAAGAGAAGGACATGCAGTCAACTTCGATCGATCATTGAGAAAGTTGCTACGTACCTGCCATCAATTAAACAAGCACGGGAGCAAGCTATCTGAACAGCCAACACCAGTACATTAGGGAGACGAGGCCCCGGATTAAAAGCTAGCCAGGGGGACGACGATATGATGCTCAACTCAAACTTCTTTATATCGAGACGATGCTAGGCCTTGCTTCACATATGTTCCATTCAATTCCATCGTTCACCTCTGTCCGAAGGCATTTCTATTGTTATATTTATACTTCCTATATCCCTAATTGGGAGGAGCCAACAGAACTTATACCAATTATTGATCAACCGGATCCATAATGATAGACCCACAAAGAATACACAAAATAATGTGCAGTTAATGGACTGGACAACAATTAAATTATTTCAACCATATATATGTAATACGTGTGTGTAGCATTATTCGTACAACATATCACGACTCTCACAATCTACTTAACAGAGATTACAAACAAACAAACAAAGAGAAAAGCCTGTGCAGATGATGGCCTCAGTTCTTTTGATTCAAACAAAATAAGTGCCTCTGAATCAGAACTTCAGCAGTCAGATTCAGCATGCTTTTTTGGTGGGATTTTGAGTGGTGTCCACTCTCCTATCAATTTTGATCTATTTTTTTCCCTTCGATTATTTGCTCTCTCCAGTTGGCCCATTAATTCTTTCTTTTTCAAATGGAAAGTGGAATTCCTCGTGCTGCTGTATACAATAAAATTTGCAGTTGTACTCTAACTACAAATACCAAATCCTGAAACAAGAACTACTCATCCTTAAAAATCCACTTCACAAAAATGAAGCTCCGAAACACCACACCAATGCAAATTCATTCTTGAACACTACATTCACTTGCTCTTTTTTCTATTATCTTTCTTTTGTGCCAACACGGTTCGGCTAGTGCTCACTTGTCAAACCAAACCAACCAACTCGCTCTCCTCGAGTTCAAGCATCAAATAGCCAACAACCCAGTCTTTAACTCGTGGAACACTTCTCTCCACTTTTGCCAATGGAAAGGTGTTGAATGTGGACACCGACACCATAGAGTTATAAGCTTGACTCTTGCTGATCAAAACATGTTTGGAACCATTTCACCTCACATAGGAAATCTCAGCTTCCTGAGGTTCATCAACTTACAGGACAACCACTTCCACGGCGAAATTCCCCAACAAATTGGTTATCTGTACCAGCTAAGACTTCTCAACCTGACAAATAACACATTGGGAGGACCAGTTGCGGTTAACTTAAGCCGCTGCTTCAATTTCAGGGCCGTATGTTTAGGAGGTAACCACCTAGTGGGGATGATTCCTGTAGAACTTGGCTCTTTAAAGAAGCTCAGTTTTCTTGAGTTGCACTCAAATAACTTGACTGGATTCATTCCAACTTCCTTTGGTAACCTCTCATCCCTCACAAATATTTATCTAGAAAGAAATAAAATTAAGGGAACTATACCAAGTGAGCTTGGTCGACTAACAAACTTAGTTAGCATTGCAATCGGTGAAAATAATCTAACTGGTACAATCCCTTCCCTTCTTTTCAATATCTCGACTATTACTGAGTTTTGGACGTCAAGTAATCGGCTCACCAGGACTCTCCCAGCTAGCATAGGCCTCACTTTACCAAATCTACAAACATTCGGTTTTGGAATGAATAACTTTCACGGATAAATTCCGGGTTCATTTTCAAATGCTTCTCAACTTCAAATTCTTGACCTCCCTAGGAACATGTTGATCGGACAAGTTCCCGCCAATCTAGGATCTCTGCAAAATCTTCAGTGGTTTAATATTGAGAATGTAATACCCGTATCTCATTTCCTGTGTAAATTTTTCTTGGCATTCGGTTAAACTTAAATAGCCACTTTGGATAGTGAATTCTCAATTTGAATTCTTTTTGGATGATGTAAAACCTTTAGCATGTCAAAGTAGGCATATGAAGTTTGTAAGATCAATCGTTTCGTTATTCGGGAGGCCCGAATCAAAATTGAAGCATAAATCGCAAGTTTTGATATTACGCGATTTCTAAATTTTCGATCAACTTTGTAAGGACATAACTTTTTCGTTAGATGTCCGAATGAGTCCCCGTTGGCGCCCAAAGTTCTGTATCGTTCCCCTCTACAACTTTTGTGTTTGGCCCGAAATGAGATTCCAGCATTTCGAGGGTCCGGGAAGCCAAATATCAGTTGATTTTAGTGCAGTGGTTCCAAGATCGATCTTGGACCCCCAAGATCGATCTTGGGCTATCCTGGGAGAAACAATTTTTGGAAGAGAGCTCCCAAGATCGATCTTGGACCCCCAAGATCGATCTTGGTGCCCCAGAGTCGAATTTTGACGAGTTTTGACCCGATTTTTCTCCCATTTAACCTCATTTCTTCTACCACTTCGACTCATATGCCTCCCTTGTGGTCTAAGGGTTCTAGAGAGAGGGAAATGAGGGATCTTAGAGTGTTCTTGTCAAATCTACTTCATGGTTCAAGATTAAAGCCTTGAATCAACACTTCCTCCACTATTCATCATCTCCTATCTTCATTCATCTCATTTGAGCACCAAAGGAGCAAAGGTTGGTGGTGGTTCTGGAGTGTGGCTTCAAGGGTTCAATACAAGCTTCCAATATTGTGCTTCTAGCATCTTAGAGGTGGGGACACTATTACTAAAACTAATTTCTTAAAAGTTATTATTGTATTATCATCTTCCCCAAAAATTATACAAACCCTAGGTGGGTTAAGCTTACAATTGGGCAAAGAGTTACAAAGCTTTGATTAGCTTACTATTAATGCTTGATATCACTTGACTTTACTATATTTTAAGCATGTATGTCTCAATTTATTATGTTTTGCCCAAAAACCCACTAAGATGGAGATGAAGCTTATAAATTTCTACATGAACTATACTTGTACTTATCTTGGTGGAATGATTGGTGATCTTATAACACCCGTACTTGAAGATGATGGGGAAAATATGTATAAGTTGCTTTGGAACTCAATGATTGTGTTGGCTACTTATGATTTTGGTATATATATACATACATGTGTTTTGTTGTTTATGATATTACCTCTTGTGGCACAATTATCTACATAGGTGTATATAGCATGGTTGTAGCCTTGCTTATGATTATTGGGTTGGAGCCCATATGTGTGGTTGGAGCCGCAGCGGTTGGAGCCGCTTGATTATCTTACGGGTTGGAGCCCGAGTACCGGTACTAGATGAGGGTTGGAGCCCTCTTGATATTATAAGGGTTGTAGCCCTTCGGTTGCCTTCGAGATGACTATACCTAATGTAGGATAATTGGTGCCTTGCATAGCCAACACATTATAATTCCGTATTACTTTGAACTTGTTTTCTATAATCACGTATGTGTGCGGTTATAACTTATATTTTCTTAAAGCAATTTAACTGTATAGTTCCCACTGAGCCCGGTTGGCTCACCCCATTATTATTTTCGTAGGTACTTCCACATGTACCAAGGGACGGGGACGAGGGAAGGACGTATCATCCTAGATTTGCCTCTGATGTTGATGAGAGTTTCTTGTGAAGGAGAAACCTTGTTTTGACTTTTGTGTCGGCATGTATTATGTATTTCCTTTAGAGTTCCTTATTGTATTATGGTAAACCAAGCTATGTATGGACATCTTTAAATGATGTATGGTTATTTCCTCTGTTATGTTGGATTAATTATTCAAGGTTTCAATATTTTATTCACTTTTTGCTGTTGTTAGTGACGGCAACCCGTGATTGCCCACTTCTGAAGGTAAGATGCCTTCATATGGATATTAGGGCGTCACAGAGAATAATATTCTTGGTACTAATACAACTGACAACTTGAGTTTTATTACATCTTTGTCAAACTGTATCAATTTACAAATACTAGGCCTTGATTTCAATAATTTCGGAGGCGAAATTCCGAGCTCGATAGGGAACCTCTCAGTTCAACTCAACAGATTGGCTCTAGGAGATAATTATATATCTGGAATAATCCCAGCAGCAATTGAAAGCCTTTCTAACTTGTATGCTTTATATCTCAGTAACAACCTTTTATCAGGTCCCATTCCTAGTTTCTTGGGTAAATTACGAAATCTGCAAGTGTTGCAACTAAAGGGAAACAAATTACGGGGACAAATCCCATCCTCTCTAGGAAACATCACACTGTTATATTCACTCGACTTATCCGATAACAAGTTAGAAGGCAATATACCAGCAAGTCTAGGGAACTGCGAAAAACTGAACCTACTGGATTTGTCTCAAAATAATTTGATTGGCCCGATACCCGACAATGTCGTAAGCAGTTTTTCTCTTTCTATTTCTTTAAACTTGTCCAGAAACTCATTGATTGGCTCCTTACCTGTAGAGGTAGGTAGACTAAAAAACATCAATGCATTAGACGTCTCTCTTAACAAATTTACTGGAAGTATTCCAGAAACAATTGCGGCATGTTTGAGCCTCGAATACTTATATATCCAAGGTAATTTTTTCCAAGGAATCATTCCACCTACTTTGGCCACTCTTAAAGGAATTCGTGAACTAGATCTTTCACGAAACAACTTGTCTGGAGAAATTCCCGAGGATATGGAGAAACTCCCTTATTTGCAGTATCTGAACCTCTCTTTCAATGAGCTCAAAGGCGAGGTACCGAAAAAAGGAGCTTTTGGAAATGCAAGCGCTATATCAATTCTTGGAAACAGTAAACTTTGTGGGGGTATCGAAGAATTAAAGCTACCATCATGCCGAATCAAAGTAAAGAAGTCAGGAAGACATCTAGCATTCAAGGTAGTGATCATAGCTTCTGGTGCGGCTCTCCTTTTTGTTTTAATCATCATCTCTATTTTCCTACGTTCACGAAGAAGAAGAAAGGCAAGAAAGGACCCAGCTTCCTTAGATTCAACACTCATAAGGCTTTTAAGAATTTCTTACCACGAACTCTACCGAGCAACAGTAGCATTCTCTCCACAAAATTTGATTGGATCGGGAAGTTTCGGGTCAGTGTACAAAGGTAAGCTAAATCCACAAGAAGAGAAGTTAGTTGCTGTGAAGGTACTTAACCTTCAAAATAGTGGAGCTTCTAAAAGCTTTGTGACTGAATGCAGACCTTTAAGAAACGTTCGACGTCGAAATCTAGTTAAGATTTTAACTTATTGCTCCAGCATCGATTTCAAAGGCAACGAATTCAAGGCTCTGGTTTACGAGTTTATGGCTAACGGAAGCTTAGATATGTGGTTGCATCTGCAAGTTCCCGGAAGCTCAACAGCTTTGAGTCTTATTCAAAGATTGAATATTGCAATCGACGTGGCTTCTGCGATTAATTATTTGCACGACTTTTGTGAACCGCCAATTATTCATTGCGATTTGAAGCCAAGCAACATTCTCCTTGATGATGACTTTACTGCTCACGTTGGTGATTTTGGATTAGCAAGGCTCCTTTCAAATTATGTGGACACATTTGCACAAGCACATAGTAGCTCAATGGGGATAAAGGGATCTATTGGTTACGCAGCTCCAGGTAAATATTTACATGCTTTTTACAATAGTTTTATAAAATCGTCATATTTCTTAACTAGCTATTATAGAAATACATATAGTAGACCAACCAGCTATTAATTAAAAAGATTAATTAAGTTCTCTTGTCCTTGCAAAAATAATTGGAAATATATTATTTGCAGAGTATGGGATGGGTGGGGCGGCATCAAAATGTGGAGATGTGTACAGTTATGGGGTCCTCTTATTGGAGATGTTCACAGGAATAAGACCGACGGATGATATGTTCAAAGATGGTCTAAATCTTCATAACTACATTAAGACGACATTGCAAGAACAAGGTAAAATGCAGATTGTGGATCAAACACTTCTCGCAATAGGAGAAGCAGAAGAAGCAGAAGAAGCAGAAGCCACAATTGTAGAGGAAGAAAGAGAAGCTATTGACAAAATAGAGGTGGAACAATACACCATAAACACAGGATGTTTGCACCATGGAAGTGATAAGTTGCAAAAGTGCATCACTGCAGTCCTCAGAATTGGACTTGCATGCTCAGCAGAATCACCCAATCAGCGGATGGGCATGAACGATATCCTTAGGGAATTGCACCACATTAAGACTGCATTTCTTGATGATGAAATCAACATAAACAGATCAGGCGGTCCTAGTTAAAAGGTACAAAGCATAACTTTTGTTGTTCACCGCTATAAATACATTTATAAAGATTTGAAGAATAGGGTTCCTCAATCTTTATGTTAGATAGAGTTTTGTCTCTAAATCAGAATTTTTTCAAGAATATGATCTAGAGCTTTCCCTCCCCTTAGTCCAAATGAACTGTAAGTTTGAATTTTAAATGTTTGTTTTTTTAAAGTTCTTGTTTGTTTATATTCTTTATTATTGTTTCCTCTATTTGGACATATTTATCTATCAAGAGTCGAAATTCAACCCACATCAAACTAAAGCTTTCTTTAACTGCCGGGACATATAGGTTTTGATTTCGAGGGGAATGTGCTTTTCGTGGGAGAATGCACCTGATGATCTTGAGTAATTATCTTATGGCAGGCGCTGCCATGAAAGGCTCATTTCAAAATCAACCAATAATCTTTCATAAGCATAAACTAGCAAAATGAGAATAAAGGGATTTATGTTAATTTTATGTAGCTCCACGTATAATTAAATTCTGGTGTGTATATTGTCAACACCCCAATCCACGACTCTCGTATGAATTTGGTTTTCATACAAACAAGCATTCGGCATCAAGTCTTGAGTCATCATGCATACAAGAGACCATTAGGAAAAGCCTTGATTTTCGAGCGCGTCAGGTATCTACCACAACCATGTTGCCACTTCGCTTACTAGCACACCCCCCAACCGCACGGTTGGCTCCCAATCGTACGGTTGGCACATACCCTAGCCGCACAGTTGGCTTCGAGCCGCACGCCCTAGCCGCAGTGCCCCCAGCCGTACGGCTGGCTCCTAGCCGCGCGGCTACCCAAGCCGTTTTTCTGTATTTTTCTCTATAAATAGGACCCTTGGGCTCTCATTTGAAGGGGGGAACACTCAATAGTGTTTTTAGTAAGCAGAAACTCTGTCAAAATCTTTAGAGAGTCATTTTAGAGAAATTCTGAGAGAGTTTTAGAGAAAGAAGGAGGCAAGCAAGGCAAGGTTCTTATTTCAGGCGCATCAGGTACGTCTTTCTGCCACTCTACTAATTTTAATACTGCATTTAAATTCAATTTTAATACAAAAAGTTAGATAACTTGCAAAGAAGTTCACTGCTTTCAAAATAAATCCTTTCTAAATTTTACAAGAAAACTAAAACCTGTTTTGACACGTTTTCAAAATAAACAAAAATACAAAAACAGTTTCCAAACGAATGGAACTACGAGACTCTGATTTCATTCTACGAATGAATACATAGGCGCTCGCAAAGCTCGAGTCTGATTTCAAAATATTGTTTTAAACTTAATTTATCCGGAAAGGACTATTATGAAAACAATTCAAACTACTTGCAAGATATCTAAGATAGGAATTGAATACATGATCCATTAAGAGACCGAAAGGGCGAATTGGGTGCCTAACACCTTCCCAATTCGTAACGTAGTTCCCGAACCCTAGCGAAGTCAATTTTCAAAATAAATCTCTGGTTTCAAACGTATGAAAGATAATTCGTTTTCGAATTGTCCTTTGTACGATCTTTTGTTTGTTTTCTCGTAAAACAAACTGGCAACTCTATAAAACACGTTTTTCAAAAAAAATCGAGAACGAGGACTCCTCGGGTCCGGATTCTCACAGTGGCGACTCTGCTGGGGATGTCGAGAACTAAGCTCTATTATAATGGATCATATATTTAATTCTTGTTATTTATTAGATATAGGTCTTGTAAGCCTTAGTCATAGGATAACATAGAAGCGATCTAGGTGGATACCCTGATGCCTTTATTTGCTAATTATGTGAGGAAAATCTTTTTCATAATTAAAATTGTGTAAATTACCATAACAAACCCTAAAGCATTGATCAATAATGGACCGCCATATTGTTATTTTGCACGCACTCACGCCCTATCATGCATTTTTGCGAGTGTGAATTTACCCTATCAACCTCGGGACCAGAGTCGTGACTAGGCCGTGGACTTGCGGGTCTGCATTAGCCAAAAGCGCCTGGGACCACTCTCTTTGGCCAAGTACTTACCGAGGTATATAGAGTGACGAGAACACTCACATACCCGGGATGTATATCAAAAGGTCCTTACACATACCTGCGCTCTTGAGGTATATCGTAAGACCTGCCAAATAGGAGGGAGCCTTAAACCTTACCTTCTTCAACCACACTTGCATATAGGGGAGTCAGCCTAGAACACAAAGATTTTATGCATTGTTTTAATGACCGACAGTCGTGAGAATCTAGTCCTGTCATTTATACCGTCACTGTTCCGACGGGTACGGCCGGAGGCCGTCCAATCTCCGCCGTAAAAATTCACGAGGGTTGAATCTTCGTAATTTTCCTGATTCCATGAATAAAGCAACTCATGAGGAGAGAACTTTCAGTATTTTCAAATGATTTTCCCGAAAACTCTTTTTAAAATGATTTTCCAAAACTATAGACGGCTAGGGAACCCATGGAATTCTGTTCCTACCCTACCTCTATACGGGGCTTTCAAGTTGTCACTGTCGGTCTGTTTTCGATCTCACCTAAAGAAAACTTTTTGTGTGTTTAGCGTTATCTTGATCGATATATTTCTGGGAATCTAGCAAGTGTTAAAAGTTCATATTTTCTTTTGTTTTTGGGAAATATTCTATACGCATCGGGATTTGTACTTTTCTCCTTCGGAAGACTTATATTCGATCTGGCTTCCATTTGGGCCGGAAGAGATAGCACTGGTAAATTGGTTCGACCGGATACACCAGCTGATATGGAACAACAACAGCCACAAACTTCGAATAGGCTCACTGGAAACTCTTTCACTGCAGTGGATCTGCCGCCGGGTCCTTCGTACCACAATCAAAGGGTGTCTCAGCAGAATATTAATCAAGGAATATCGCCGCCAGGGCATAATTATGTGGATCCAACAAACACTGTATTAGGGTCAGACACTATAACCATACGAACCCCGGAAGAGATGTACCGAATGCTCGGGGACATTAGCAAGAGCCTAGCATTGCTATTAGATGATCAACGAACCACCAAGGCTCGGCTGGAGGAGATAGACAGGGGTCGACGGGTTATGAATGAGCCAACAAAAGAGACACCGCCCGCACCGCCTATGCCGCAATCTATTCATGGTCAACCAGTTGTGAATGAGCCAATAAAAGAGGCCCCACTTGTACCACCCGTGCCACTATCTGTTCACTCCGATATTCCAACTCCTATTGAACCACATACTCCACATAGGTGACCTGATCTAATTGAGAATTGGCTACACCAAGAAGTCCCACCTGAAGCAGCCCAACATGCTCAACAATGGCAACCACCACATCATCCTTATCATGATCCATACTACGACCCTATTCCGCATTCGGTGAGTATGCAGGGTGATGCCATTCTTCCACAAGAGGTGATTCCGAAAAGGAAGAAGGCTATAGATGAGCTTAAGGAACAATTGAAGGCTTTAACCCAGAAAGTATCCGAGGGATCAAATGACCTGACAAAGCTCCATAGCTATAATCTATACGCAGAAGCTCATTATCCAGTTGGGTTTAAAATGCCCGCAATAGAGAAGTTCAAAGGAACAATGCCACCAGAGTTGCACTTAAAATCCTATGTACGGGCGATGAAGATCTACGATATAGCTGAGGCTGAGTTAGCTAACTCTTTTCATTTAACCCTAGCCAGTCCAGCCCAAAGTTGGTTCCTGGGATTAGAGAAACATCGGGTGCAGTTATGGACCAGTATCGTGAATGATTTTATTGCCCAATACAAGACAAATGAGGAATTAAAGATTACTCGCAAACATCTTGAAATGGCAAAGCAGAAAGATGATGAAAATTTGAGTAATTTGTTACAAGGTGGAGGGCACTCGCTGCACAAATGGTGGAACGGATGGATGAAGAGGAGCAATTGGGAATGATCGTCAAGAATCTAAAAGCAGAAATTTGAAATAAGATGGGTCACTAATTCTTTGGCCGTTTCAAAGCCTTGTTGCACGTGGGAAATGAGATAGAAGAAGAATTGGTTAAACAAGTTGAAGCAAGAAAGTTAAGTGCACAATACAAGAGAGCTTTAACCCTGGCTGCAAACCAGATTTCGACATACAACCCTTTTGTTCGGAGCAATATTGACTACTCTGCCAATCCTTTTGCCACAGTCACCAACATTTCTCCTTCGGGATACCAAGATTACAGCAATAATAGGGGGGTGAACCGAGTCAGACACATGAAAAGGAATTTCTCACAACTTCCAGGTCCATTAAGCAAAGTATACAAGGAGTTGAAGGATGTAGGAATGATCTATCCGATGAACCCATGACCGATACCCAATCCAGTCCCCACTAATTGGAACCTCAATGAAACATGCGAATACCATCAGAATGTGGGACACACGACCGACAATTGCGTGGCTCTTCGGCATGCTATTCAGAACCTTATCCAAGCAGGAAAGATAGCAGACCCGTCTCCTCAAAACCATCAATGATTGAAGAATGGTAGCTAGAAATTGAAGATTTCTAACCAGTGTTTAAGAATTTGAACAGCAGTGATTGAAGATTTTTCATTTGTCATTTGTAAACATGAACTACAAAGACCTGAGCCCCATATTGGATTATTTTTTGGAATGTTAGGACATTGGGGAACGTAGGCAACCTGAGAAGTGACGTCAGGCCCGGTCTATTCTAATTAAACAATCTCTTTCACCCACAATAAGATGATGAGGAATTGGAAGAATAGTTCATTTAAAGGCACCAGTCAGTTCGAGGAACAATGAAGGGTTTGTAAAGAGAAGTTTCTATGGAGAAAACGACAAATCTTGATAAAGATCTCGAGCAAATTTGTTTTAGAATTTCTTGCGAACGTAACATAACAAAATATGAATTACCCTTTATAATTGCTAGATTCTCTGAAAGAACGATCTTTGCATTTGCATTTGCATGGGTCTGGGGGTAAATTGCACATAAAGCATGTTATATAATAAGTAATACTTTCATGAATAAAATGCACATTATAAAGCGCTAACATTTTCACGAAATAATATATAAAAATGAGCTTGAAAATACCCATAGTACCAAAATATAATGATTCCAAGGAATTTGTTTCAAAGAAAAACCTGACACATAAAGGGTGCGGGGGGAAGTATGAATTACTCTTGAGGAAGAAAGAGCCAGTGAAGATACTTGAGCTACAAGGTAGTAAGATTGAGACTCCGAAGGAGATTGCAAAAAAGGGAGCGAATCACTTTAAATATGCAAAGAAGGTTTCAAGAAAGATTAAAGCTCTGAGTGAAGTTACAACAGGGGATAAGGACCGCTCTAAGGTTTATGGGGGAAGATTCCAAGGCTGACACTTCGATGGATCAATATCCAAACTCTGAATACGACTGAAAAATGGGGTAAGGACAATTCTAAATATGGAGTAAAAGACCCAATGCAATGCGGATACTTTGATTGAATGGCATCTTCAAAGACTCATCTCACATTATCATCCAAATGCAGATGCTTTGAGGAATTGGTATTGCTAAAAGACTTGTCTTTCATCCTCACCCGACCAATCGTACAAGAAACAACAACTGATCCATCCCAAACTAATGAAACCAAAGATGCATTGAAGAAAGCTAGATCGCATGGAGATGTTCGTGTTGAAGTGGAATGAAGACCGATCATGCAAAGATATCCTTGGTCATCATTATCTCTCATTAACCTTGCGAAGTGAATGAATCATAGTCATCAAGATATGGAGTAATCCAATCAAACCAAAACGTGTTGCCCATCCAGGATGAAGCTTTTCACTGAGGGTAGATGTACAACCCAATTGATACGTCTGAAGCCTTGCAAGGTAAACGAATCGTAGTCATCAAGATCCAGAAATAAAACCAGAATGCGTCGCACGGATGAAGCCTCTCACCGAGGGTAGAAGTACAATCTATAATTCAGTGGCAATTTGGAAAAAATCCAGCATTGGTTAAATTCTAAGATGAGGCGCATGTGTTATTTTCGTATAAAAATTTGGGGTACTTTAAACTGGGGGTGATATTAAAATCTGAAAATTTTACAAAAAAGCATTTTCATAAATCAAAATTGCGCAAAAGGCTACCAGACCCACCACATTCCATGCATGTCTCATGTTTTCTAGCATAAATGACATATTCACATAATTTTCTCTAAACGAGAAATTTGAATTGAAACGTACCCGTACGCGTCAGAGAATCTTGTGTGCCAAAGGCTCCATTGTACACCACGAATGACCTTTCAATAATGGTCACCCGGCTATCTGATGATACATCAATCTCCATCAGGTTCGTTTAACCCCAGGGGGTCCCTCAAAATCCACACATACCCATTCGTCATCAAGAAAGGCACATCATACAGAAACGGTCGTGGCTGATGATCATCACGAAATACATGACCAACTGAATTGCTAAAAAGTAAGTATGCGAGCAAGAAAAATATATGCTAAAAAGAGAATAGGAAGTTTGGAAGTTTAAATGGAAAAAGATGACATTTTTGTTGCCCAGCTCACACTGTCGTTTGGGCACTTGTTGTATGACAAGTTCCTTGTCACACAACAAGTGGGGGGTAATCCCAAACGACAAAATCGACAAAGTTTTGACAAAAGTTTTGCAAAATTGACTCCTTGGACGTCTGAAAGACTTTCTGGTTAGTTTTCTAATATGAACAGACTGAGAATCACTAACACATGCACAAAGAAGTAAGATACAAAGCCCAAAAGATGAATTTTGAGATCTGTGGTGGAGCCGAGCTTTGAGGAATGATCAGTCCTAGACACAGTTCAAATCTGGCAAAAGAGGAAGGTGTAAAAGAGGAATCGGGTACAAGAAAAAATTGAAAAAGTAGAAAAGGGTAAAATCCCGTTGGTCCAGGTGAGGAAAGTGAGAAAAACAGCAAAGAAGAAAATCAGCAGGGAGAGCCACACTAAGAGTGACAACTATGCCAAAAGGCAGAGGGCTACGTCTTAGGTGAGTAAGGCTCCTGTCTGAAAAAAAAAAAGAGAAGAAAAAAAAGAAAAAAAAAAGAGAAGAAGAAGAAAAGAAAAAAGAAGAAGATCCGAAAGCCAAAACAATGGGCCGGAATATTCCCAATAATGAGAATGAGGGAGCAATAAGGGCATCAAAAAACAGAAAATGATGCGGACCTAGCACCTTCCTCTGATAAGCCAGAGGGTAACTGGAGAAGGAACTGAGATTTTCAGAAGAGCTTTATCCCCATGTTCAAAGAAGTAAAGCCAGAGGGTAGAGTTGAAAACTGAGTCCACTACTATCCACGAAAGTCTGAGATTCAAAGAGAACCAACCCAATTTCTTGATGACAAGCAGAAGAGTCAAACTGAGGGTAAGAACAGGTTTTGAAAAAAGGCAACACTTGAACTTTCCATATTCTCTTTAGCATAACTTTCTTGCCACAAGATGAGTATGCATATATGATCAACGGCCAAGAGCAGAGGCAATGCAAGGAGAAGCGTCGAAGGATAAGAGAAAATATGGACAAATACCCTCAAGAACATGTCTCGAATTATGTGATGTGACATAAAGTTGATAGAGTAATATGATTCTGAAGAAGACCCTATTGACGGAGTCAATCCTAACCCTAGACTGTGACAGCAAGACGATGGGACAGGTGCCGACCCTGCCGCTCTTGGCAGTCTTAACATCACCTCTTTTGGCTATGTCAGCAAGTACGAAGTCTTATCACAAAGACCTCTCGCTCTTGGCAGTCACTTACATGTCATACCTTCTGAGGGTGGCCAGGAGCGCCATTTCTTAGAAACCGTCATAAGGGAATATCTCCCGACGTTCATCCTTAGACTATGTCAGCAAGACGGTGTGACAGGTGCCGACCCCACTGCTCTTAGTAGTCTCTAACCCAACCTTTTCAGGCTGTGCCAGCAAGATGGTGCGAGAGGTGCAGACCCCCCACTCTTGGCAGTCGCTAACGTATCATACCTTTCCTTCCTTTTTGGATTCACTCCATGGGAATTTATAAGACAGCCCAGATTGTGTCAGTAAGTTGACGTCCTATCGTAAGGACCAATCACTCTTGGCAATCTTAACCCAACCTTTTCAGGCTGTGCCAGCAAGATGGTGTGAGAGGTGCAGACCCCCCACTCTTGGCAGTCGCTAACATATCATACCTTTCTTTCCCTTTTGGATGCGTTCCATGGGAATTTATAAGTCAGCCCAGATTGTGTCAGCAAGATGACGTCCTATCGTGAGGACCAATCATTCTTGGCAATCTTAACTCAACCTTTTCAGGCTGTGCCAGCAAGATGGTGCGAGAGGTGCAGACCCCCCACTCTTGGCAGTCGCTAATATGACATTCTTTCTAAGGAGTGGCTAGGAGTGTCATTTCTTAGAAAACTATCACAAAGGAATATCTCCTGATAGACAACCTCGGTTATGCCAGCAAGATGGTGCGACAGGTGCCGACCCGACCACTCTTGGAAACCAATAACGTCCTCCCCAAAAGTTAAGGAGTTTCATCACATTCTCCATGAGATCATGGAGTTTTGTCACATGGTTATGACAGCAAGATAGTGCGATAGGAGCAAACCCCGCTACTCTTGGTAACCACTTCTTCCCCAAAAGATTGGGAAGCTTCATACTGACGAAGTCAAGAAGGAGTCATTCTGAAAGAATCTGAACTCCCAGAACTTTTTCAAATACATTTGCAAATAACGAGAAGTGTTCTTGAGAATAGGCCATTCAGAGGGTAAATGGTGAGATTGGTACAACCCACAAGCTGAGGGTAAACATCGATAAGCTCGAAAAAATCTGAAGAAAGACTGAGATGGATTCTCTGAGGGTAGACGAGAGAATAGATTGATGTATCAGAGATAGCTTGGCCGAGAGGGTCAACTGTGGATCATATTACCCAAAGCACCACAAAATTCCCCTACCGATGAGGGTACATTTCGATTCACAGATTTTCATGAATAAAACAAGCAGTTGAGATTCACGCGAGAGTCGTGAATTGTTGTCTTCTTATTATCATCCCTAGAATCCTTACAAGCAAGAATCCCGGGACGAGAGGGTCTGTGAACACCCCAATCCACGACTCTCGTATGAATTTGGTTTTCATACAAACAAGCATTCGGCATCAAGTCTTGAGTCATCATGCATACAGGAGACCATTAGGAAAAGCCTTGATTTTCGAGCGCGTCAGGTATCTACCACAACTATGTTGCCACTTCACTTACTAGGAAGGGGCATACCCTAGCCGCACGGTTGGCTCCCAACCGTATGGTTGGCTTCGAGCCGCACGCCCTAGCCGCAGCCCCCCAGCCATACGGATGGCTCCTAGCCGCGCGGCTACCCAAGCCATTTTTATGTATTTTTCTCTATAAATAGGACCCTTGGGCTCTCATTTGAAGAGGGAACACTCAATAGTGTTTTTAGCAAGTAGAAACTCTGTCAAAATCTTTAGAGAGTCATTTTAGAGAAATTTTGAGAGAGAAAGTTTTAGAGAGAGAATTTCTAGAGAGAGAAAGTTTTAGAGAAAGAAGGAGGCAAGCAAGGCAATCAAGGCAAGGTTCTTATTTCAGGCGCATCAGGTATGTCTTTCTGCCACTCTACTAATTTTAATACTGCATTTAAATTCAATTTTAATACAGAAAGTTAGATAACTTGCAAAGAAGTTCACTGCTTTCAAAATAAATCCTTTTCTAAATTTTACAAGAAAACTAAAACCTATTTTGACACGTTTTCAAAACAAACAAAAATACAAAAACAGTTTTCAAAAGAATGGAACTACGAGACTCTGATTTCATTTTACGAATGAATACGTAGGCGCTCGCAAAGCTCGAGTCTGATTTCAAAATATTGTTTTAAACTGAATTTATCCGGAAAGGACTATTCTGAAAACAATTCAAACTACTTGCAAGATATCTAGGATAGGAATTGAATACATGATCCATTAAGAGACTGAAAGGGCGAATTGGGTGCCTAACACCTTCCCAATTTGTAACGTAGTTCCCGAACCCTAGCGAAGTCAATTTTCAAAATAAATCTCTGGTTTCAAACGTATGAAAGATAATTCGTTTTCGAATTGTCCTTTGTACGATCTTTTTTTTGTTTTCTCGTAAAACAAATTGGCGACTCTATAAAACACGTTCTTTCAAAGAAAATCAAGAACGAGGACTCCTCGGGTCGCGGGTCCAGATTCTCACATATATTAGATCATCATAAGTTTCTGTGAGCTTTACTTTCTTTTGTTCTACATGAATGAAGTCTTATCACTAGAATTTTTACCTGGCACGAAAGGCTCATGCCAAAATTTTGGAATTAAACTCGGCAGTTAATTTAAGGTGCCTAAGCTAGCGATTGCAATTTGGGAGAGATGCAAATCAGTTAATTTTTATTGAGCATTGGACTACTAACGTTTCGGTCGTTGGAACTATCGAACTTTAAAATGTGATAAAGCTTGACTTGCTTAGCTCTCAAGTCAAGTTCAAAAAAGTTAATTGTAACCGAGTTGGACTCGAGTAACTTTACTGGCCTTTTGTATAGTTTTAGACTATTTGTAAGGCTTCTTATCACACCAAAGTCAATGAGTATGAGGATATTCAAGATATTTGCAACCAACACGAGCCATGGTCTATACCAATTATTCACCAATGGGATCCACAATGATAGATGCACAAAGAATACATAAAATAATGTGCTAGATGCTGAATTGGTTAACATTTAATCTTCTCCTCCATATAGGCGGGGTATAAGAGAAGCCCGAAACAATGCTTGAAGCTTCATTCAGATTGATTTTAGTCGCCGTTATGCCGCATCAATTTGCTATGGCTCGACTCTCTTCTTTAGCAATTACGAATTCTCAGGGCAGCCATATTTTCCTTTAATTACACAAGTATATATATGTGTGTGTGTGTATAAAGAGTAAACTACCTTAATGGCCCTTAAACTATTATTGCAACCTTACTTTAACCCTCAAACTAAAAAACACATCACTTAGGCGCTTAAATATTAACCGTGTATCAATTTGACCCTTCCATTCCATTTTTCCATTAAGTTGGACTTATTCAATGGTATTTTTGTCATTTCAATTATATTTTTAAGAAATAATTTTAATTAGATTTAAAAAAATTATATATTATAAAACAAAAACAAAAGATACAAGAGAGTTCTCCATTGTCTTCTTTGTATCCTTGTTCATCGTAGCCTCAATTTCTACCTCCTTCATCGTATCTCCTCACTACAATACAATACCACCACCTCAATCTATTCACAAAAACTCCATCACACACCATCTTCATCTCTCTCTCACACACACCACCACCACACCGATCACCTTGCACCAACCGTCTCCACCATCTCTCATCCCTACCATTACCACCTCCCCACCACCACCATCTCCACCTCTCTCGTCCCACCAAAAATCAAAACCACTCTCATCCCCTACCAACATGAAACCCCCTATCTCTCTCCCCAAATCTGAAATTAGGTCAAATAAATTTTAGAGAGAGAGCATTTTTCTCTCCCTGCCACTGTCACCTCTGGCAACTTTCCTACCACATCCACTTCTGACCACCTCCCCACTACCAATATCACCACTGAGGATTTGAACCCCCTTCAATTTGCGCCGCTGCCCTACACCATTACTCCAATCTCGCCTTCACCATTATCTGTCGCCGTGCATTGGTGGTTTTGAATTAGTTTTGATTTCCATTGATTTAGTTTAATCAAGTTTCCAAATCACATTAAAATTGTTGCTTGTGTTAGTTAGGGCTTAAATTTTTGGCGGTTGTTTATAAAATGTTTAATTTGATGTTAAGTTAGGATTTTAAAGAATCAAATATTTTGATGATTGTTAATAAAAAAAGCTTTGAAATGATATTGAAAAAGAACTAAACTAGTTTCTCTTAAACAAGATAAAAAAAACATCAACTTAAAATAATTTTTTAATTAAAATGAAAAAAATACCCTTAATTCCATCCATCTTAACAGAGAAACTGGACAAAAAAGCCAAAGTGAGATATAGTTAATAGTTTAAGCGCTTATGCGGTTCGTTTTTTAGTTTAAGGGCCAAAGTGAGATTGGGTGAATTGTTTATGGACCATTAGGGTAGTTTAATCATATATAAATATTGTGTTATTTTTAAATAAATATTTATAGATGTTGAAAAACCAAACCCTATAGGTGTGCTTAGTTGCCAAAGTTTTTCATGGAAAATTTGGTAAAAGATGGAAAATGTGTACTTTTCCATCTTTTATGGGTGTTTGATTGCCTAATTTTCTAGGCAATATAAGTTCAACTTAGTTCTTTGGTACAAGTGCATGATGCATAAAAGTAGGAATTTATTTTTTTAGCTTACCCCAAAGAAAATAAGTTCTAGGTAAGGTGAAAAAATGATGCAAAGACCAAAAAGTCCAATTCTAGGTAGGATGTAAGCAATCAAACACCAAAAGTTAGAAGAAAAAAAATGTCGTCATTACAAGGAAAAGAATACATATTTGTCACATATAAAATAAATGCAATCAAACACCTTTAATTGAATTGCCTAGAATAAAATTGCCTAAAATTGAATTGCCTAGAATATACAAATTTTCTACCACAATTCCATGCTTGCCAATGTTTTAAATTGCGGTAGCATAACGCATTGCGTTTTGGTTCCAGAATTGCATAGTGCTCATAAATTGCCTAATAGCGTAAGCAGTTCAGATAATGAATAGCGTACTAATAAAAAAATAATAATATTATACTAAAGAACATTAGTAAAAATCCATTAAAATACAATGTTAGTTTAAATAATTATTTATATTTATAGATATTTATTATTATTATTATTATTATTATTATTATTATTATTATTATTATTATTATTATTATTTATAATAAGATAATACAAATAAAAAAGACATTCGGAAAGGCCTTTACAAAATCTTTAAAATAAGAAGATATTAAGAAAGGCCAAATATTGTAAATACTTTATATGATCAAGAACACACAAGTCATTTTAATCTTTCTAAAACCTTAAATATAAATATCTGATCTCTTCCTCTCCACTTGATTCATTTTCCAGCCTCCTACTTCCTCCCTTGTATCGTCTCTCTCAATCTCCTTTCTTCTTCGCGTTCATTCATCTTCGTTCTCTTCGAGACACTAAATATGAATATCTCACCTCTTCTCCACTTGATTCATTTTCCAACAGAGAGAGAAGGAGAAGAGCATTCAACACCCAGAGAAGAAGAGAAGAGGAAAAGAGAGAAGAACAGCCAGTAGAAGAGAAAAGAGGGCTAGGGTTTGTTTGTTTGAAATGTCATTTTTGCCCTTCCTTTTCAAGTTGGTGGTCCTAAATAGCGTGAAGTAATTTCTCAATTGCGTTCAATAGCCTAAGTTTAGCGCAAAATAGCATGCCACATCATCAAATAGCATAAGCAATTTGGGTAAAAAGTAAACAGAGCATAACAATAGCATAGCGTTTTGTTGGCCAAAAACGCAATTGTGCGCTATAGTGGGCCACATGGGGCGCAATTTAAAACACTGATGCTTGCAATCAAACACACCCTACATGTTTTCTCTTACTCCTGTCCTTGTTGTCTCTTTGTGGCTTCTCTCTTTGATAACGAACAAACATACCTTCACTATTTATTCAATGACAATCGAAACATTGTGGGACTCTTTCTAATTTTTACAGGAAGTATTTCAACATCCAATGCCTTCTAAAAGCTAAATTTATCTACAGAAGGTGAGTATTTGTTCTCTTGTTAAACTTTGATTTTAATTTTTGAAGTAATCCTTCTCTCCTTTAACTTATTTGAGGTAAATCGGGTAGGGTTTGGTTTTGAGGAATAAAAACTCGTCTTGGGTTTAGTGCCATCCCTAGTAGCAACTGCTAAATGAAAAGAGTAGTATGATAAGAATTATACAGACAAAAGTGGGGGAGGGGCTGACTATTAAAGCGAACTTATGAAACTTAATTTAGAGAATCAAGCTTTGATATAACTCTTGAAAGAGGAACACCAGAATAATAATTTGCTCTGCGTGCTTGAGACCACTTTAAGGCTTCATAAACTCGGAGAGTTGATGCAATAGCCCAAATTCATACTGGTCGAACATAAACTAAAGGCCAACCTATTGAGAAGGCAAATGCCATGCATATTGAGACATTGCAGTGCCGACATAAGATAGGCCAGCAAATAGTGTGTTCCAAAGGCTAACAAAGCCCGATGGCAGCCCAAAAACATGGGCATAAAATGATTTGTGCAAGCTCATTAATTCAACTATGGTAGGGAGGTCAGTCATAGCAGTTGCACATAACCCGAGAAATTTGGCAGATAAGTCTTTGGGAGAAGAAAGTGGATCCCCCTTTACTCAAAAGATTGCAGAAGATCCCCCACACAAGAAGTTCTCTAGGCCAAAATTTAATGTTTATAATGGCCGAATAGACTCGGCCCACTATGTTATGTATTATCAACAGGTCACGAACAATTGGAGCTTTAAAAATGCAATTATGTGTAGGATGTTCCCAGCAAGTTTGGGGGACTCTGCGTTGAGATGGTTCACTCGGCTGCCTGTCGAGCATATTGACAATTTCAAAGAATTGACCGAGCAATTCATGGCTAGATCCGTTATGAATAGCCGAGTGGTCAAGGGACCACAAGCTCTCACCAGTCTAAGGAAAAAGAAGTGAGAAACGCTGAAAGAATACTCTTCTTGTTAGTGGGAAGTCTTTTAGGAGGCTAAGGATTGTGATATAAAATTTGCCTAAACAGCTTCAATAGTGGGTTGCCATATGATAATGATGGTATCTATAACTCGATGACCAGACTCCTTCCTCACACTTTTGACCAGTTGCTAGTCAAACTCAATGAATACGCTATAGTAGAAGATGAGAAAGCACTAACAGCCCTAGCTCTTGACAGAGCTGAAGGTGGAAGTGAGAAGAAGTTTGATAATCCTAGGAGAAAGAGGACAGAGTTGGTAAATTCAGTGATGAAGGATTTAAGAGAGTGAACACGGTTTTCCCCAAGCCAATTCTCTAGTATAAATTATAATTTGAATGGCCAAGGGTGACGGGAGGCAACCCCAATGCCTGTAATGCTAAGCTCGGGTGTTCCTATCACAAGGACCACGAAAATAAGACAAATAATTACAAGACTTTGAACTAGTCTTAGAGGGGTTGGTCAGCAAGGGACACTTGACTAAACACATCAAGAATGGGGAGAAGAACACCCAAGATGAAGAAACAAAGAAATGGAAGAAGGATATTTTAGGTAAAGAAAAAGAAGTGTACTTGTTTTGGAATGAAAATGTAAGGTGTCCTTCTATTAAATTTAATTATAGAGGAAGCCCTTTTAACCAATTGGCTCCATTTTTAAAATATAAATGCAGGTACAAATGAAGTTACAAATTATTTTGATTTACAAGGTATGAAGGCAACATTATAGTTTATTCAAAGGAGTGGAATTTATTATGAATTATAATTGAACTATCCAACAAGGGTAACCCTCCCCTATAAACTATCCCAAAATTGTTGAACTGACTAGATAATATATGGTATTTGTTATATACTAATTTTTAAAGACGTTTTTCCGTGGTGTGTTCATGAAAATTGCCAATAAACTATTAGTTCCATCTTTGATTGTGTTTGATGCAATAAGTTTTCACTTCTCCCTACCTATGTTTCTATTTTTCGCAAAAAGAATTTCATGTAGAGCGATACTAGGGAATTCGATTCTTTTCAATAAATACCAATAAAACTCCCCATTAGTTTTAACTATTATTTTCTAGTTCAACCAGCGTAGTATATAATGATATTCTTCCAATTGAACATGATTCCAGGTATGTCATTCTCTGGGTGGAGGCACGGGATCCAGTATGAGCACCCTTCTTATTTCAAAGATTAGGGAAGAATATCTGGATTGAATAATGTTGATATCCTTTGTTTTTCCCTTCTCCAAAAATATTAGACACCATTGTTAAGCCATATAATACTACCCTTTTCGTTCACGAACTTGTTAAGAACGCCGATGAATGTATGGGTCATAATAACGAATCTCTCTGCGACATTTGCTTTTATACTCTCAAGCTTACCACCCATACTTGTAAGTTGTTTTGTACTATTGTTATTTTGTGTGCATATATCTAAATCGTGGTTTCAAGGAATAGTTTTAGAGGGACTCAAAGTTGTGACTCAAAAAGGTGACTCCGACGACGTAGCATAAATGTCTTGGTCAGTGGGTAAAGTGGAATGAGTGTATGCCCTACCACCAACCAATGAACTTATGACACGTTATTCGAGTTGTTTTTTTAAGTTGCAAAATTTTATTCTCCCTATAATTACTATTATAGATCTTTTAACAAAAGTTTGTCTATTTCAATTGAAAAAAGATACAATTAACTTGTATTATCCCAATTGGGAGAGAAATATGTTATACTTATTAAGTACCAACCCTTGGTATTCTTGAGGAATGATAATGTGCCATATGAGTTACTTGAAATCAGCATGCACCTGGTACGTGGGTAGTATGTGCCCATGTGGAGCTTAACTATTAACTAGGTGTACCACATAGTTGTACACCTAGTTTCCTATAACTTTATTCACAACTAATATCCTATACAGGAGAATTACATTTTACTATGGAAAACATTATCCTGAGTGTACAAAAAAATTATGAATCCCATAGACTAACATTATATTATGTATTAGTAACTGCCATTGCTAAAGCAGTATTAACTTCTGAAAGTTGATGTTGCGTCAAATAGATGTAGTGTTGTACATTTTGCTTTTTAAGATAGTACATTGATTACATTATTGATAGAACTATCCTTTCTCGCTCTCTCTCTCTTGGCTTTTTTGTCCTCATTTTTTAGGGACAAGAGAAAGACAATTGTAATAACTACAATCATTCAATTATAACACATGTTTGTTACCATTTTTTGGAGTGATTTATGAGTGGAGAAAGATATGTGTGCTGGTTTTATTAACCATATGATCATCCCAGGCCATTAATAATTTCTACATTCTGAGAATATACTACCCATCAATGAATATGAAAGGAAAAACCGGTTGATGAAACTAGTAAATGTGGCATTGCTCTCTGTGAGTTGTTACCCTTAATGATATGACTGAGCTCATTATGTTCTTTTTAACACAACTATAATTCTCTTTTCTTCCGCATATTTTCAGTTGGCGACCTTAACCACTTAATCTCAGCTAAAATGTCTCCGGTTCCCCGGTCAACTAAATTTTGACCTTCGAAAACTCACGGTTAACTTAATCCCTTTCCCCCGGCTCTACTTCTTCATGGATGGGTTCACACCCTTAACCTCTTGAGGCTCCCAACAATACAAAGCCCTTTCCATCCCTAAACTCACCCAATAAATGTGGGACCCGAAGAATTTGATATGTGCCATGGACCCTTTCCATGGTAGATACTTAACAACATCGATAAGGTTCTAAGGGAAAATGAACAATAAAGAAGTCGACAAACAAATGATCAATGCCAAAAAAAGAATTCCTGGTACTTCATAGAGTGGATACCAAATAACGTTAAATTAAGAGTTTCTGATATAAAGCCAAAAGGGTTGACAATGGAGCCAACTTTTGTTGGGAACTCAACCTCGTTCTCAAAAATGTTTAGGAGGGTGAGTAAGCAATTCACGACCGTGTTTAGGCATAAGGATTTGTTGAATTGGTACGTAGGCTTGGGAAAGGACGAGATGAAGTACGTGTTAGAAAAATAATTAGATTATTCTACCGTGAAAATTGCGAAAATAATGAATAAATAAACTTATCGATCGAGGCTTGTGAGATCACAATTTCCTAAGATGAAATTGCCCGCTATAGTGAAGTGCTGACAGCCTTCGTGAGCACACACCTCCCAAGATTCAATGATCTAGGGTTCTACCAGCACAATAGAATCCCTATTTGAAACTCTCAAAATACTAGAGAAAAATCAAAGTCGAAAGGTATATGAAAGAAATCGAATTAGTTCTGTGTTTTCATCAATGAGGATGAGCTATAACAAAATGCGTAACAGAAGGAGAGTGGGGATAATGTGTTAACACATTACGCGTAACAGTCCCATGACTCAGTCAATGTTAATCTCTAAATAAATTAATAAACAAAATATTAATTAAATATTTAAATAGAAAAAAATATTAGAATTTTCAACGAAGCCCAAAGCCCAAAGGCTCTATCAAAGACCCCTTTAATAATAAGTGTAGCTCACAAGGCTTGAATTGAGAACGTCCGAGCCAAAATTTTGGGCCTATCTCACTTGAGCTACATACCCCAAAGTAATTATATGATTCACATCTAATATATAAACAACAGTAAGTAATATGAATGATCTTGTGGCAGAGTATCAGTAGTACCAAGATGCAACTTGTGATGATGAGGAGTAAGAGGAGGAAGAAGATGAGGAGTACGTAGACTAGAATTCTAGTGACTTGTTTTTGTTAAATGTATTTACAAATATTGGCAATGAAAATTGCCACCGAAAGCTTGGTCATTGTATGGACGGTTTGTCCGAAGACAGAGTCTATATGTATGTATGTGTGTGTATCTGAAATTGATATATTAATTTTAAAAGTGCTAAAGATGCATTGTATATAACAACAAATTGATGATAATGTATATTAAGTTGGGCCAATGTAGATTTTTTACCTAAACTAAGGTGGACAAAAGTTTAAATTAGTACTTAAATATATTTGTTTTGTTTCGAAACCTATGAGTAAATATAAATACATTAGAGAAATTAAGATGGACAATTGTCCACCTTGTGTGTGGGTGGCTCCGCCACTACTGCTCTAACCTAGTTAATGATCAATAATATAACGTATTTTTTATAGCGAGATTTTGGTTGATAATTTCTTGACTATCAATTTGAAACATTTTGAAAAGAAAAAAAATATCAATTGAATTGCTGGAACACAAACAAATGACCTCAAGTGTTTAAGTCCTAACAATCAGGCAACCGTTAATGTAATCACTTACGATCCAATCGTGTTTGATGTTATGCAGTCTAGGACTTTTTCAATTTTAATGTAACCAACCATCAATAGTTTTATTCTTTTTTTATTATTGTAAAATTTGATACAATGATTTATTTCTTAAAAGGAAAACATAACTCCTAATTTGATTAGACGAATAAAAATAAAAATATATAACTCCTAAATTGTGATGAATGAAGTATTACTACTACGAAATTCAAAAAGAATAAAAATAAACCTTTGGAACTACGAATACAAACGAGCATCAAATTTACCTACCCCGCGTCAAGATTTCCCTTCCGAACTTGGAAAACTATCGCTCTGTGTTCATTTGAATGTGTGTTCGGGTTCAAATGGCACTTTTTCATATTTATAAAAAATATTTGTATATATATAGATAGAGAAAATACTTGGCATAGAGAAAAGCTATGAAATAAGTAAATGATAATTTTATTTATATTCCGCGACTTTTTACAGTTTATCCACATTGCATACTAAGTTTAACCTCCGACTAGGACAAACTTACGAAAATAATTATTAACTTAATTTTTATAAATACTAAATGTCAATAATTTAATTATAGAATATCCACTAAATTAATTAAATATATCAGCATTAATATTTAACTGTAAACAATAATTAAAAAGAGAAAGGTAAAGGTAACAAAGGTTAAAATAAGACGATCAAATTCCTTCTCCTTCATCATCATCACAGGTCCCCACTATCCATCGTAAACCCTCCCTCCCGCGTGAGTTGTTCTGGCTATTTTTCGTTGGTTTAACAAAAAGTGATTTTTCTTCGATCACTGTACTTCTCATGCATCGTTCTCCTTATATTAATTAGTCAATTAAATATTTTTTTTATTAATTAGTCAAGTTGATAATCTCTAAAATTTTACATCTCCTACCTTCATTATCATACACAAAGTTGCAAATTGTAAGGTAAACTTTAAAAGAAAGGTGAAAAGATTGCGTGCGTTAAGAAAAAAAAACAAAAACCATAGTTTGAAATTTTTAGCTCCTTATATTTGATAGCAATTCCACTTGCGTAATGTTTGTGAGAATGGCTTCAACGACTTTTTAAGTAAGAATTGATATTAAGCGTAGTCTAGTAGGATTTATAGTGATGAACAAAAATACAACACACGTATAATGATTAATTCGTCTCCCATTGATAGCGTTTGAGGATCGAGATGGAAATAAATATAGAACCAGTGCTTAGTTTTTTTCTAAATTTTTAATTCCGCATTGTCCCATTTTGTTTGAAATGCATCTCGTGTTGGAAAAAAAATTGGACTCGTTTCTCAACAAATGATTGCTCAAATTTTTATACTATAATTTGATCAATTTATTATATTAAATTTGTGGATATACTTGTCAATTTTAGTAAGAAAATTTTGAAAAGTTGGACTAAAAAGTAACAGAATTTAACGGTGGATGAACTACAAGAAGTTGCAGATATAAACAAAATCACCCGTAAGCGAACCTTGACTAAGTAAGGAATAAACACTTGATACAGAGAAGAAAACACTCAGTTTTATTCCAAAATAGTCTTCGTTTAACGATTACAAATAAATTATCTTATAAGAGAGAAGAATTGCAAGAAAGGAAATAATTCAAAATTAATAACTGCCAAAAATAGAAAATCCCAAAGATCATGGGTTATAATGTTGATGCCAAGAATTGCACTGGATTTGATGGAAGTCAAATTTGAGCTCCGTAATCCAACTTATATTACTAAATTTAAACCTGCCATAAGTAGTAAATTACCGGATTCGAAGGCCCAAACAAAGGAATTTGGCTAAGAATTAGCGTGCATCATGATATATCAAGAAATTGGTATAATTTATTATGCTAATTTATATTTTAAAGATCATATATTATTACTAATATTTTTATTTTTAATGTTTTCTCAGGTGTTAGAAATAAATTGAAAAAGATTGAGAAAAATAGAGAAATTAAAGTGGGTTAAGACACTTAAAGTGTTCAATACTTCTGTGTGCATAACTTTTAACTCGAAACTCTAAATCATGTGATTATTCAACCTAATATGAAGAGAATTTCGAAAATTATAACTTTGCAGTTCAACACTTTTCCAAATTTAGTCATCGCAGGGTCCGAAATTGCGACACAAAATACAGTAGTTAAAAAATGGCGAAAATTCATTATATTTAATTATTGAACTATTCATATATTTACGATTTAAATTAAATAGGCTCAGCAGCTTACATGCCCAATTAAATATTTCAAGCCCTTTCTTATTTGGATATTCTAAAGGCAAGCCTAGCTGATGTATGAAAGAAGAAAGTCCATTCAATTAAAAAGACGCAATTCAGTTTAGCCCTTTCTTTCCAATTTTTTTTGTTTTGTTTTATTTCTTTTTTCTTTAATAGAAGACATTCTATTTATTCATTTAATTTTATGTTAAGTAAGTTTCTTTTAACTTTATTATTTTCTTGTTATTTAATTTTATTAATGCTAGCACAATTTATCCTATTGGATGCCTATTTTAATTGATAAAAATTAAGTTGGATTCTCACTATTTTTTGTTAAATTCACCTTATGATTTGTTAAGAGCGGCTATAGGGTGTGTTTTATGGATATAGTGAGTGTTTTGACTTTATACATAAGTTTAGCCATTGAAGAATTATAATTAAATTTGATTGATTTGATCTTCCGCAAATAATAGAGTCGAGAGACCAAATTATTGCGAGACAAGAGTAGAGCTGACGCGTACGAATACTTATAAAAATTATATTAAATATATGACTCCGAGACCGTGTGAGAATCCGGACCTCCGACCCGAGAAGTCCTCGTTCTCAATTTTCTTTGTTTTAAAGGAAAACGTGTTTTGTAGAGTAGCCAGTTTGTTTTACGAGAAAACAAACAAAAGATTGTACGAAGGACAAATTCAAAAATGAATTATTTTTCATATGTTCAAAACCAGATATTCATTGATAATTTATTTTTGCTAGGGTTCGGGAACTACGTTACGAATTGGGAAGGTGTTAGGCACCCAATTCGCCCTTTTGGTCTCTTAATGGATCATGTATTTAATTCCTATTTTAGATATCTTGCAAGTAGTTTTAATTGTCTTCAGAATAGTCCTTTCCAGAAAAATTTAGTTTAAAATAGTATTTTGAAATCAGACTCGACCTTTGCGGGCGCCTACGTACTCATTCGTAGAATGAAATCAGAGTCTCGTAGTTTCATTTGTTTGGAAACTGTCTTTGTATTTGGTTTTGTTTAAAAAACGTGTCAAAACATATTTTAGATTTCTTGTAAAACTTAGAAATGACTAGTTTTGAAAGCAGTGGACTTCTTTGCAAGTTATTTAGTTTTTTGTATTAAAACTGGTATTGAAATGCAGTATTGAAATTCAGGAAAGTTATAAAAATGCGTACCTGAAGCGCTAGAAGAAGACCGACGATTACTTGTTTGCTTCTTTCTCTCTCTAGAGCCTTCTCTTTAGAATTTTATCTTTCTAACTTTCTCTCTCTAAAAACTTTCTCTCTCTAGAATTTTCTCTCTCTAATAATCTTGACAGAGCTTCCCCTCTCTAAAAACTCTATTGAGTGTTGATGCCTCAAATGAGAGCCCAAAGGTCCTATTTATAGGGAAAAAATGCAGAAAAATGACATGGGTAGCCGCGCGGCTAGGAGCCAGCCGTACGGCTAGGGAGGGCTGCGGCTAGGGCGTGCTGCTCAAAGCCAACCTTACGGTCAGGGTACGACCAACTGTATGGTTGGGAGCCAATGGTGCGGTTGGGGACCGTGCGGCTGGCTATAAAAAAAAAACTCAATTTTCCTGGCTTTCAAAAAAACTCGATCACCGTCCTAGTAAGCGAAGTGGCAACATTGGTTGTAGTAGATTCCTGGTGACGCGTCGAAAATACTTCCGTGCTTAGGTACCCAAGTGCAGGTTGTCAAGTTATAATACTTGGTAAGTCCAAGTGTCGAACCACAAGGATAGTTGGAAAGACGATGTGGTGATTACGAGTCCAAGATTTTGTTTAGAGAATTTAATTGGTTGATTTTAAGGGTTGATTTTAAAGTCTTGCAATAAAAATTAAAATGATATAACAATAGATGAGAAAAGGCTAAGGCATTATAGAATTCATTTGTTTTGCAAATTTATTAAGTAAAATTAACCTCATTCAAAGTTCTCAATGCAATTCCTAAGTGTTGAATATTTTACCCATTTCTAAGCAAAAGGGTGTGAAGCAAAAGCAACTCATTCCCATATAAATGCCATATAAAGAAAGGGTGTAAGCAAATATCAACACAAGTGTATCTCTCATTTTTATCTTGTGACAAAGGGTGTGAAGCAAGTGCAACCCATTCCCATATAATATCAACCAAGATTCAAACTTAAAATACACCAAAAGAAAAGGCATAAATTTAAACTAGGCATTTAAGAACTCATTGTTAGTTTCCCATAGGCAAATGACTTGATTATGAAAATGGCCAACTACAAGGAGTTTAGCTCGATAAATCATAACATTTCATTTGTCTAAGATTGGGAGGTCTAGGTGGAGGTCAAACCGTCCTATATAGACTTATTTGATAAATACAAATTGAATCCTTAAAATGATTAATGAAGTTGTTTATGACATAAATTTAAAAGATCCTCTTTGGAAACACTTTATCTAAGAAGATGATGAGTCTCAAAATCACATAAAGTGTAGAAAGCACTCAACATATCATTAAAGTATTTAAAGATTAAAATATCAAATTTATGGTGTTTCCATGAATATTCAAAAACTAATCATGCTTGCCAATGAAAAGTATCTCATTCAAAGAAAGAATGGACATAGGCTAGTAAGAAATACACAAGTGTATCATCTCTCCATTAATGCTTGAGATCTATGTATACAAGGCATACAAAGTCAAATCATCATATGAAAATTATCTTACTAGCTTATGAATGGTTGAAAAAATGGAGAAGATGAAGGATTCAAAAAGTATTTAACAATACTAACAATGGAATGAGAATTGAACTTACATAATTAATGCATTGCAACTTTCATCTTTTAGCCTTAGCAAAGAAATTTACTCCATAATAAATGTAGAGACAAGAATTATAAAAGTAAACTCCATTTCTCTCTCTAGAAAAAACTATTACAAGCTCTCTATAAATTGAGAAATGAGAAGTAAAAAATGTACTCCTCTCCAAAGCAACAAATGAAGACTATAAATAGGAGAGTTGTGTTGGATGCTAAAAAATAAACAATGCTTATTTTATTTTTGGTGGATAAATCCACCATCTTGGATGCTCTTTAATCACATAGAGATTTCCACTTTTCTTCCTTTAATCACATGGACATGGAGATTTCCACTTTCTTTGATTCTTTTTGTCCCATGGAAAATTCCACCATTGTACTAAATTCAATATTTCTTGAAATCTAGAGACACAATCACATGGAGAATTTCACTTTCTTTGATTAATCACATGGACATGGAGACTTCCACTTTCTTGGATGCTCTTTAATCACATGGAGACTTCCACATTCTTGGATTCCTTTTGTCCATGGAAAATTCCATTATTGTATTAAATACAATAGTTCTTGAAATCTAAAGACACCAAAATAAACACAAAATGTGCCTTTCCAAGCATTGTTAAATATAAAAGTGCTACGAGACTAATCGCGAAATAAGTTGGCAAACCGAGTAGTTTTAGAGAAATAAACGCGTCAAACAACTCCGAAAATGAGCATATGAATGACAATATTAAGCGTTTATCACCTGGCGCGCCCGAAAGTCAAGATTTTTCCTAATGGCCTCTTATATGCACGATGACTCAAGACTTGATGCGGAATGCTTATTAGGTTCACACGAGAGTCGTGGATTGGGGTGTTCACAGACCGCAGTCAATTAAATTAATTAATTGTATTCTCTTGCTTAATATTACTTAATTTAGTTCCATTACTTTACTTTACTTGCTTTGCTTTGTTTTATATTATTTTCTTTATTTTATTTGCTTTATTTTATTTGTTTGATTATCATAAACGTTTTTAGCTAGATTGGGAATTTAGTGAAAAAATAATAAGAAAATTATAAAACATACTGTTTGAATCCTTGTGGGATTGACGTTGCTTACACGCTATACTATATAAACTAATTTGTGCACTTGGAGTAATTAAAACAGACACAACACATCACTGCCGAAGATGATGACGTGAGTTTTTTGGGCTGTTTCGGTCCATATAGCCAATCCTCACGTAATTCTAACATCGTCACTTTTTGAGTTTGGTGGACGTACGACGGTCCAAGGGTAGTCAAATAATTTTATGTGGCCTATTCTACATCAATAATATTGTCAAACTTAAAATGACCATTGTTAAAGCAATTAGTTAATTAGTGCATAATTTTCTTGTATATTAATTTTACATATAATGCATTACTTTGGAAAAAAATCATAATTTTCCTTTATATTATGTTATTATTATTATATAATAATAGTTTTTTTTAATATTATTATTATAAAAACAACTAAAATTATATTATTAAATCATATGTTTTACATATATCAATAGTGTTTTTTATCAATCTATACATTATTAATCAGGATATTGTAGGTTCAATCCACATTACCAACATTTTTAATCAAAACAATTAATAGTTAATGATAAAAATAAAATAGATTGATTAATCTAATGTCAAAACTCATAAGTCATAACCAAACATGATGTCTTTCAATTGAATTAACCTACTCACACTAGGCATAAAATTGTGTACAATAGGCATAACTGCCTGTAAGGGCTTAATAATGAAGTCATGTGTAGAATATAAAAGCCATTTCTAAAAATAATCGAAAATTAGGAAAAACAATAAAACATTAACTAGGATCTTTAAAACAAAAAAAAAACACTAACGAAAGTAGTGTTAACTAATTTTCCAGGTAAAAAATGGTTTAAAAGGTGAAAGAAAGGGGGAAGCATCACTTGGAGGCAAGGTCTCGTGGATTGTGAGACAAGTAGAGGTGGGTCCCACACATATTGGAAAAAAAAAAATCTACTCGAATTTTTTGTCACAATTTCAAGCTTCGAGATGATCAAATATAGAAATGTGTTAAACTAAAAAGTTGTAATTCTCAAAATTATCTTCAATTTGAACTCAAGAAATGCATGATTCAATGTTCCAAGCAAAAAAATTATGCTTCAAAATTATTTGAACAACTTTAAGTGTAATGCCTCACAAATTCTACAAAGTCAAGCATTTAATTGCATCAATTGAGATTAGGACAAGCAAAACATCTAAACATTAGACAATATAATACAATTTTTGACGCTTAAAATTAGGTATTTAGGAAAATATATATGATAATTTTGAGTGTTTATCATTAGCATAAGAACTTAATTTTTTTTTATTCAAGACAATTTGGCTGTGTTTTTTAAAGTAAGTGTACTTCCACAAGTTTAAAGTCAGTTTGATTGGAGTTTGTATTTTTAATAGTTCATAATCAATGAAAATTAATGTTGAAGAAGTGGCCAAGTTAATCTATGTTTGCATTTCCATTTGTGACTTTTTGAAAAAATAAAATTAGGGGTGTACTATAACATACTAAATTTTGGTATAACAAAATTATTAGTACGGTAATAGCAATAGATTTTGGTATACCGAATTTTTGGTATGTACACAATCAAAAGGTTTTAGTACGGTAATGGATCAGGTTTCTATGAAATAGCCTTGGTGGCATATTCTTTATAACATTGATTAGTTAGATAAGAGCGAATTTACTAGCGAAAATCTTATTTTAATTCTACTTTTCAAGCTGTTTGAATTCTACTTCTCCCACCAAAAACGTTGTCTTCTTTTTTAACTCATACTATTTGAACTTTATTTATGATTTTTTTTAATATTTTAACTTTTTTATATTGCTAAATCTTTAGATACTTAGACTCAAACTCTAAACTTGAAGGTCGAAAAAATTATTTCTAGCTACAAAGCTAACAATAATTTTATGTTAAATTTGACGTGTATTAGAATCATAATAAGATTTGCACGCATATATATTACGTGTATGTCTTTATCTAATTAATAATAAAAGGTATTCACCTGTTATACAAGTTTTTCAGCGTTTATTAATTTTTTTTATCTATCAATAACATTGACCATTATTTTGCTTATATTTAAAATGTAACTTCCATTAAATGTACCAAAAAATGTCAAGTAACACTTCCGTTATCGGAGGTTGCTGGTTCATTACCAGTTATATTACACACACAATCAAGGTACGGTAAAACTCTGACACTAGACAAACAATTGGGCCCCACAATCCCATGTGATCTGCTAAGAATCCAATGGGGGCAGACTTTGAATTTTATTTTTATTTTCTACTAGGAAGACTTTGATTGCTCTACCAACCAATAATAAGTCTATTTTTCAAACAAGACTTTAAATATCTTGTACATTCTTCCGTGAGATATACAACACAAAAAGTTATTTTGGGGTATCTCTTAGTCATGGGTGTTTATTTTTATTACCGGTGCTTTTAATTTTGGTCGGGGATAAAAGTTACGAGATTCAAATTTAAATCGAATTTAAAAATTTATTTTTAGTTCGGATTCGATTTCTAATTAAATCTTCCAAACTTAAACTTGAACCAAGCTTTTTGGTCAGTTTCGGTTTGATTTTATTCAGTTTTTATAGATATTTTGTTGAAAAAATAATAATTCTATACTTTGTCATACTTAAAAAATAAACTCTTAAATTGTTCAAATAAGATAACACTTAGGCCTTGTTTTTGACACAAAATTTTAAAAAATAATAATTCATATGTATACGGTTTAGTTTTGTCATACTCCCAAACCTACACCAAACACATTTTGGTTTCTTTAATTATAGTTTTTTTCGATTTGATTTTTTAGATATTAGTTCTGTCGTTTGGTTTTCGTATTTGCCTAACACCCTTACATTGAAGATATAATGAGTAATTGTTTTGGTAGAAAGTGAAAGTAAAGTTGCTTTTTATGTGTTATGTCTTAATAGATAATAACAATAATTTTCATGTGTAATATTCATGATAGTTTTATTACTTGGAAAATCAAGAAAAAGTGTCGATTTCTCAACAAAGCAGTAGCAATAGATCATTATTATCACACACCTAGCAATGCATTTCATAAACTCAAGGATTATGAGCTTCAAGGGTAAACAAGTGAAGAAAATTTGAAGAAACAAATAAATAGTTCATTGAAGTAGTGCTTATATTATAAAGTTTCTTATTTGATTATTTATATAGCTCATATATATTGATATATCATTCTTAGATTGACATATGTCAAAATTTTTTTTGAAAACATCATTCTTGCAAAAACCGGTTTTCAAATAAATTTATATTAAATTCAAATTCATATTTTGGTTTCAAAAAGAGTTAGGAACTTATTTTTGGTTCCAAAGCATTAGAATTGATTTTGGATTTTACAAAACAATATTTTTGGCCTTTTGGCCTGTTCACGTCCATCCCAAGCCTTGCTCACCTAAGGGTACACCAAGTTTTGCTTACACATTCAGAATATAGCCGTTGGATTTCTATTTTTTTCTATTTGTGGTAAACTTCTACCAAACCTTACGGCTATTATTTGGGACTATATAATTTCAGACTCATTCTAAACACCTTGAATCATTCATATACTCTATTCTTCATCTATTTTTTTCGATTCAAAAAATTGTTTTTGATCAATCATTAACCTTTTGAGCTTTACTGATCAAATAATTCTAGTGTGAGTTTCAAATTGTACTCTTTACACACTTTAGAGAGTTATTGTAAATTGGTGTGAATCACCAAACATTTATACAAATTGTGAGAGGTAAATCTTAGGAAAACTAGAAGGTAAATTCTTGTTTAGTTTTTGTGAAAGGTAAATTTCACAAGGTTTAGCAAGAGAGTTCTTGTGAGTATTTTCCAATATTTGTAAAGATAACACCCTTAGTTTTCTAGAAGGAGATTGAAAATCGGAGAATAATAAGCAATGGTTTGGTAAACCAAAACTGTTGGACAAAAAGCCTTGGTAGTTCAATCTTTCTTACTCAATCTCTTTAAAGTGATTTGCTTTTGAAGTTTTCTTAAAGTTTATTGCTTATATTCCTTGATATATTTGTTTAGTAAATTTATTTTATAAACATTGTTGAAAAATTTTTAATTGTTGTATTTAAACCTAACCCCCCTCTAGGTCCGACCAACAATTGGTTAGGTTGTATCTTATTTTTGATTTCACAATTAAGAGTTGATAATAACAAGGAACCGGCCTTTTAATTTAATAAACCGCCATGTGGCAAGTAATTTAACATGCACATTTCTACAATCGATTTTGAACAATGAAAAGTTAATTTGTTGGATTATCACAAAAACCGACGAAAAGAAAATATTATTCCCAAGTTATCCGAATACTGAGCATGATATTAGAAAAATTCAAAATCAAGCTTTAAATTCATTACATTGTGCTTTGTCTAAGAATACAATAAAATCTCTTGTTGCAAAACCGCAAAAGAGATTTGGGACACTTGATGCCCAAGGACTTCTCAATCAAGGAGGACAATATTAATAACTTGTCATGATTATGAATATGGACCCCGAATCACTTGCTTCATGTATAAGATTTTCTATTCTCAACTTTGACCTTCTTGGCAAGTTTATTCCAATGAAGAGAAGATTAGACTAGACTCTTCCAATGAAATAGACCTAATGACAGCATTCAAGAATAAGAACCTATCACATGGATGAGCTCTTGGGTTCTCTTAAAACATGAGAAGGAGCAAAGAGAAGAAGGAGGAGATAAAGTAAATAGCAATCTTTGCCTTGCATGAAGAAAAAGGAACAAAAGGAGATGGAGACATCACTTCTCTCTGAGTTTGAGAAATTCCACAAAGAAAAAGTACTCGCAAAAATCAAGATCCCTCATCCTCAAAGATCATATGATCAACTCATCCAAAAAGTTGATAATGAGGAAAAAGCTTCCTTCAATTGGGACATTACAAATCAAATTGTCCAGTAGAAAAGAGGAGAAAAGAGAGAAGAAAGCAAAGAGGGAAAGCTTCAAAAGATTGAAAGTCAAAGAAATTTCAAGATCGAAAGAAGAAATTGAAGAAACGATGAGGAAATGGCAATCTTATGAAAAAAGATGGAAAGGCATACAAATTGTTGCCTCATCATGAAGCACTCATGGCGTCTAATTTTCTCTCCGTGGCCTTGACTTTTTGATCGTTCATAGGGGGAGAAAATGTGTGTTATAGCAATCAATGTTGGTAAGTTAATGCTTTTGTCTTCAACATTAATACTTGTTTTTTTTTGAAAAACTTATTTGATCAAAAGTCTTATTGTTTTAAAACTTATGTTTGCAATGATTTTAATAATATTTTATTTTATTATGCATAAATTAAAGCATATATCATTTATTTTCTATTTATGCTTGTTTTGAAAACGCACATTAATTATTGTTTCAAAAAGGGGGAGATTGTTATAGTCTTAATCTTATTTTGATAATCAATAATTTAATATGTGTATAACATGTTCTTGATTGATAGTTTTATCTTGGAAAATCAAGAAAGCATGCCACTTAGATTGATCATCCGAAATCAGTGGACTAGCAATGATCATTATTATCACACAATCATTTTTGAAGCACAAAAAATCAAGGATTTGCCAAAGCTTCAAGGGTAAAGCTTCAAGTGAAGATCATGAAGAAACAAATCGAAGCTTCAAAGCATTAATTCGTTAAAACCGATATTATGTTTTCTTATTTGATTATTTATATAGCTCAATAAATTTATTCTTACTAAATTCAATTTTTTTTAAAACATCATTCTTGCAAAAACCGGTTTTCAAATAAATTTATACTAAATTCAAATGATCATATTTTGATTTTTTCCTAAAATAGGTGTCTTAGGAACTTATTTTTGAAGTCCCCAAAGCATTAGCTAGAATTGATTTTAGAGCTTATATACAAAAGTACAAAAATTAGAATTTTTGGCCTTTTGGCCTGTTGGGCAGCATAGTCCATCAGTTGACTAAGCAGCCTTGCTCAGTCAACTAAGGGTTCATCAGTCGACTAAGAAGCCTTGTTCAGTCGAATAAGGGTCCATCAGTCGACTGATGGTTTTGCTTAGTCGACTGATGCTCCAGAATATAGCCGTTGGATTTCTAATTTTTTACTATTTTTGGTACCAAACTTCTACTTAACCTCTCAAACGGTTATATCACTGTTGGGACTATATATATGACTTCCAAGACTCATTCTAAACACCTTGAATCATTCATATACTCTATTCTTCATCTATCTTCATTATTCAAAGATTCAAAAAATTGTTTTTGATCAATCATTAACCTTTTGAGCTATATCATCTTGATCAAATAGGATAACTCTAGTGTGAGCTTGAAATTGTACTCTTTACACACTTTAGAGAGTTATTGTAAATTGGTGTGAATCACCAAACATTTATATTCAAATTGTGAGAGGCAAATCTCATAGGAAAACTAGAAGGTAAATTCTTGTTTAGTTTTTGTGAAAGGTAAATTTCACAAGGTTAGCAAGAGAGTGTCTTGTGAGAATATTGTGGTCAAGCAATATTTGTAAAGAGTGTGTGAGACAACAACACTTGTAGTGGTTTGATCTTCACCCGGAAGGAGATTGGAATTAGTAGAAATTCTCGGGGAACTAACCGAGCGCGGATTATGGTTTGGTAAACCAAAACCTTGTGGACAAAAAGCCTTGAACTTAAAATCGGTTCAATCTTTCTTACTCAATCTCTTTATTCTTGATTGTTTGATTATTTTCTTTTGAGATTGTTTGCTTAAATTGTTTATGTGCTTACATTCCTTGATATATTTGTTTAGTAAATTTATTTTACCTAAACATTGTTAGAAAAGTTTTTAATTCCGCATTAAAGTATTTAAACCCTATTCCCCCCCCCCCCCCCCCTTCTAGGGTTGAAATCCGACCAACAATATGTTCTCTAGTCATAAATATATATAACCATCTTATTGAAATGACTTAAAAAAGATAAGGTCTAGTATATGTTTGGCCAATTTAATTGGCTTGTGTTGTAATTAATTAGTAGACTCCATCGAGTTTATTAATTGATTATTTTCTGAAGGAGGAAAACATTATATATATATATATGAGAAGGTTGAAGTTATATTGGTGTAAGATTAAAAAAATTTAAATTCATCCATAACTTTTTTTGATATTCAGAATTTATCAATTCTGCCATTAGATAATCTATATTTACTGTGTCTGTCACATATGCAAATTTTCAAGTCAATCCGATATTTGTAACTATGTAAATCATTATACTTACTTTTATTCAATTTTTAAAATCTTCATAATTCAATATATAACATGATTATAATGAGAGATTTATGCATATTGGATATATTAGTTCAATTTTTTGCACTTATGTTTTAGATATTATAATTAACTAATTGAACTATTAGATTGATATATTATGAAATCGACATAAAATTATGAATTGGTGTAAAACTTCTCTATTTTACGACAGGTATAATTTGAACCCATCTCATATATATATATATATATATATTATAAATGTGTTTGAAAAGTCCAATTGTAAATTGTTCTTTAAAACTGTCACTCTTGAAGTTCGAGCCTGCATTTCTTGCTCTTCTCTTAATACTTGCTTCTGCTATAGATTTGCTATATACCTCATGTGAAATATTTTATCAACATTCCCTAAGAAATGAACAACACAACATACATTAAAAAGGTTCTGTAAATATCTTTAAATATGCATAAATATTTCTAAATATTTGAGTAAAATGACACAGAAATTTCCCTCAATACTCTACATATTTTTTCTCTTTCACCAAATCTATAGCTAGTATAAAACAAAGCTCCATTGATGTGAGAGAGGAGCTTTCACCCACCTCTTTTTTTCTTTTTCTTTTATTTTTCTCTAACTCTATCTAATTTAGAATGAGGGGTCCTACTTTTTACCTTTCCCTAGGCATTTCCTCTCTCTCAACTTCACCATTTTCTCTCGCTCTTATTTTGTTTTTATTTTTTTAGTTTGAAGTGTTATTTACTTTTGATTCTAAATTAATGCTTATTTTTTTGAAATGTCTTAAATTAGTAATCTTAAATTATTATTACATAATCATTCTATTAAATTAATAGTTTTGATTCAATTTATAAACATGACTGTGAAGAATGTTACTGGCAAGTTACTTTAACTTTGAACAAGAACAATAATAGTGTTAACAGAAAACAATCACAAAAGTACAATTCAAAAGCAAGTATAGAAGTATTTCAACCACTCATTTAGACTACAATTTTTTAGCAACTATTCTTTTGGTTTGTAATTTGTTTGTATCAACATGTGAAAAATAGTAAAAATGCAAATTCAACTCACTTTAGTTAATACTTTAATACTCAAAATCAATTAAAAAATATGCAAATTCTTTTAAAAAAATTATCTTAAAATATGCGTTGTAAGTGTCTCTAAAGATGTTATTGAAATACTCAAAAAATAGTTTATTTATTTATTTATTCAACCAATTACATATACCTTAATCTATAAATTATATAATTGATTAGGTTGTGTACAACGGAGAAATAAATATGGGAAAGACAAGAATAGAAAAACTAAAGAAAGAAATTAAGGATTAATTTGGGTTGTCAATTTGAAATTCTTCTAGGACTAATAGAATTTTTCTTACTTTTGTTTTTCTTTTATTGTATTTTACTCACTTTCTCACCGTCTCCGGCTATCCCGTCAATTCTTTCTTTTTCAAATGGTATGTGGAATTCTTTGTATGTACAAATAATTCTTTGTGTGTAATGCTCATCCGGAAAAATCCACTTCACAAAAATGAAGCTCAAAAACACCACACCAAAGCAAATTCATTCTTCAACACTACACTCATTTGATCTTTTTTCTATTATCTTTATTTTGTGCCAACGCGGTTCGATCAGTGCTCATTTGTCCAACCAAACCGACCAACTCGCTCTCCTCGAGTTCAAGCATCAAATAGCCAACATCCCAGTGTTCAACTCATGGAACACTTCTCTCTACTTTTGCCAATGGAAAGGTGTTGAGTGCGGACACCGACACCATAGAGTTATAGGCTTGAATCTTACTGATCAAAATATGTTTGGAACCATTTCACCTCACATAGGAAATCTCAGCTTCCTAAGGTTCATCGACTTACATGAAAACCACTTCCACGGCGAAATTCCCCAACAAATCGGCTATTTGTACCGGCTAAGACTTCTCAACCTTTCAAATAACACATTGGGAGGACCATTCCCGGTTAGCATGAGCCGCTGCTTCAATTTCAGGGTCGTATATTTAGGAGGTAACCACCTAGTGGGGATGATTCCTGTAGAACTCGGCTTTTGAAATAAGCTCATTGTTCTTGATTTGAAATCAAATAACTTGACTGGATTCATTCCAACTTCCTTTGGTAACCTCTCATCCCTCGCTGGAATTTCTCTAGCATCAACTAACATTAAGGGAACTATACCAAGTGAGCTCTGAGGATTAACAAACTTAGTTATCATTATACCCAGTTCAAATAATCTAACAGGTACAATCCCTTCCTCTCTTTTCAATTTCTCGACCATTACCGATTTTTGGACAACAAATAATCGGCTCACCAGGACTCTCCCAGCTAACATAGGCCTCACTTTACCAAATCTGCAAACATTCGGTTTTGGAGTTAATAACTTTCACGGAGAAATTCCGAGTTCATTTACGAATGCTTCTCAGCTTCAAATTCTTGACCTCGATACTAACATGTTGTTGACTGGACAAGCTCCTGCCAATCTAGGATCTCTGCAAAATCTTCAGAGGTTTAGTATTTCGAATAATCTTCTTGGTACTAATGCGACTGACAACTTGAGTTTTATTACATCTTTGTCAAACTGTACCAATTTACAACTACTAGGCCTTGAGATCAATAATTTTGGAGGTGAAATACCAAGCTCAATAGGGAACCTCTCAGTTCATCTCAACGGATTGGCTCTAGGGTATAATCATATATCCGGAATAATCCCATCAGCAATTGAAAGCCTTGCAAATGTTTTACAGCTCGAGAACAACCTTTTATCAGGTCCCATTCCTTGTTCGTTGGGTAAAATACGAAATCTGCAAGCGTTGCTACTAAAGGGAAACAAATTGTGGGGACAAATCCCATTATCTCTAGGAAATATCACGCTGTTATCTGAACTCAACTTATCAGATAACAAGTTAGAAGGCGATATACCGACAAGTATAGGGAACTGTGAAAACTGAACAAACTGGATTTGTCTCAAAATAATTTGATCGGCCCCACACCGACAATGTCCTAAGCATTTTCTCTCTGTCTATTTCTTTAAACCTGTCAAGAAACTCATTGACTGGCTCCTTGCCCGTAGAGTTAGGTAGACTAAAAAGCATCAACACATTAGACACGTCTCAAATAACAAATTTACTGGAAGTATTCTAGAGACAATTGCGGCACGTTTGAGCCTCGAACACTTATATATCCAAGGTAATTTTTTCCAAGGAATCATTCCATCGGCTTTGGCCACTCTTAAAGGAATTCATAAACTAGATCTTTCACGAAACTACTTGTCTGGAGAAATTCCCGAGGATATGGAGAAACTCCCTTATTTGGAGTATCTGAACCCCTCTTTCAATGAGCTCGAAGGCGAGGTACCGAAAAAAGGAGCTTTTGGAAATGCAAGCGCCATATCAATTCTTGGAATAGTACACTTTGTGGGGGTATCGAAGAATTAAAGCTAGCATCATGCCAAATCAAAGTAAAGAAGCCAAGAAGACATCTAGCATTCAAGGTAGTGATCATAGCTTCTGGTGCTGCTCTGCCTTTTGTTTTAATCATCATCTCTATTTTCCTACATTCACCAAGAAGAAGAAAGGCAAGAAAGGACTCGGCTTCCATTCATTCAACACTCAAAAGGCTTTTAAGAATTTGTTACCACGAACTCTACTGAGCAACTGCAAGATTCTCTCCCCAAAATTTGATTGGATTGGGAAGTTTTGGGTCTGTGTACAAAGGCAAGATGAATCCATGAGAAGAGAAGTTAGTTGATGTGAAGGTACTTAACCTTCAAAAGAGTGGAACTTCTAAAATCTTTGTGACTGAATGCAGAGCTTTAAGAAACATTCGTCATTGAAATCTAGTTAAGATTTTAACTTATTGCTCCAGCATCGATTTCAAAGGCAATGAATTCAAACCTTTAGTTTACGAGTTTATGGCAAACGGAAGCTTAGATATGTGGTTGCATCCGCAATTTCCCGAAAGGTCAACAGCTTTGAGTCTTAATCAGAGACTGAATATTGCAATTGACGTGGCTTCTGCAATTCATTATCTGCACGACTTTTGTGAACCGCCAATAATTCATTGCGATTTGAAGCCAAGCAACATTCTCCTTAATAATGTCTTAACTGGCCATGTTGGTGATTTTGGATTGGCAAGGCTCCTTTCAAATTCTGCAGACACATTTGCACAAGCACGGAGTAGCTCAATGTGGATAAAGGGATCTATTAGTTATGCAGCTCCAGGAAACATTTATGTGCTTTTTACAATAGTTTTATAAAATCGCCATATTTCTCAACTAGCCATTAATTGAAGAGATCAATTAATTTCTCATATCCTGGAAAAAATAATTGTAAATATATTATTTGCAGAGTATGGGATGAGTGGGGCAACATCTAAATGTGGAGAAGTGTAAAGCTATGGGGTCCTCTTATTAGAGATGTTCACAGGAAGGAGACCAACGGATGATATGTTCAAAGATGGCCTAAATCTCCATAGCTACATTAAGATGGCATTGCAAGAACAAGGTATGGAGATTGTGGATCAAACACTTCTCGCAATAGAAAGAGCAGGAGAAACAGAAGCCGCAATTGTAGAGGAAGAAAGAGAAGCTGTTAATGAAATAGAGGTGGAACAATACACCGTAAACACAAGAAGTTTGTTCCATGGAAGTGAGAAGTTGCAAAAGTGCATCATTGCAGTCCTCGAAATTGGACTTGCATGCTCAGCAGAATCACCCAAACAGCAGATGGGCATGAACGATATCCTTAGGGAACTGCACCAAATTAAGACTGCATTTCTTGGTGATGGTATCGCCTAAACAGATTAGGCGGTTCTGGTTAAAAGGTGCAAAGCATAACTTTTGTTGTTCACCACTGTAGATACATGTATAAAGATTTGAAGAACATGGTTCCTCAATCAACATTTATCTATTTAGAGTCAAAACTCAACCCACATCAATTTGATGTTTTCTTTAATTGCAGGGACACATAGGTTTTGATTTTGTGCAAAATGTGCTTATCATGGGAGAATGCACCCGATGATCTTGAGTAATTATCTTTAGGAGAGTGCTTCCATGCAAGTGTCATTTCAAAGTCAACCAATAATCTTTCACAAGCGTAAACTAGATAAATAAGAATAAAGGGATCTATGTTAATTTTATGCAGCTCCAGGTACAATTAAATTTTGGTGTTATATATTTGTATAAAATCATCATGTGTTTCCTTGAGCTTTATTTTTTTTTGTTCTGCGTGAATGAAGTCTATCACTAGAATTTGTAATTAGCATGAAAGGCTTGACGCGCCGAAAATATTTTCGCGCTTAAGAACCCAAGTGTAGGTTGTCAAGTTATAATACTTGGTAAGTCCAAGTGTCGAACCACAAGGATAGTCGGAAAGACGATGCGGTAATTACGAGTCCAGGGTTTTGATTAAGAGAATTCGATTGGTTGATTTTAGTTGTTGATTTTAAAGTCTTGCAATAAAAACTAAAGTGATGTATCAATTGATAAGAAAAGGCTAAGGCATTATAGAATTCATTTTCTTTGCAATGTTGTGTAAAATTAATTTCATTCAAAATTCTCAATGCAATTCCTAAGTGTTGAGTACCTTACATTTTTCTAAGCAAAAGAGTGTGAAGCCAAAGCAACCCATTCCCATATAAATGCCATATAAAGAACAGGTGTAAGTAAGCTCAACGCAAATGTATCTCTCATTTTTATCTTGTAACAAAGGGTGTGAAGCAAGCGCAACCCATTCCCACATAATGTTCAACCAAGATGCAATCTTGAGATACACCAAAAGAAAAGGCATAAAATTAAACTAGGCATTGAGAATTCATTATTAGTTTTCCCTAGGCAATTTACTTGATTATGAAAATGATCAACTAAAAAGTTTAGCTCAATAAATCATAATATTTCATTTTTCTGAGATTAAGAGGTCTAGGTGGAGATTAAATCATCCGGTTTAGACACATTTGATAAATACAAATTGAATCTTTAAGGTGATTAGTGGAGTTGATTATAGCATAAACTTAAGAGATCCTCCTTGGCAACACTCTAAGAAAATATTGAGTCTCAAAATCACATAAAGTGTAGAAAGCACTCGACATATCATTAAAGCATTCAAGGATTGGAATCTCAAATTTATGGTATTTCTATGAATATTCAAAGACTAAACATGCTTGCATTATAAAGTATCTCAATCATAGAAGGAATGGACATACGCTAATAAGAAATACACAAGTGTATCATCTCCTTATTAATGCTTGAGATCTATGTATACAAGGCATACAAAGTCAAATCACCTTATGAGGATTATCTTACTAGCTTATGAATGGTTGGTTGAATGGAGAAGATGAAGGATTCGACAAGTATTTAACAATACAAACAATGGAATGAGAAACAAACTTACATAATTAATGCAATGCAAACTTTATTTTTTAGCCTTAGCAATGAAACTACTTCATGAAAGTTGTATGAACAAAAACCATTAAAGTGATCTACATTTCTCTCAAGATTTTCTCTAACTAGATTTTTAATAAGTGATAGAAAGAGAAAGTGCAAGAAAATTCCTTATATTCCTTGAATCTAGATCTAGAAAATTACATACTTTACATGAGGGACAAAGAGCAATTAAATAATCGGAGAGCAATGCCCAAAAATGGGTATTCTAGTACACTTTTCTAATGATCCCAAAGGAAAAGCACTTGATCCTAGATAGAAATGGAAAGTCCAACTCTTTTGGTGAGTTTCCATGCATTAAAAGGTGAGAAAAGCTGCTTTTGGGGGCTGTACTTTGTGATCTGGAAGGCCTCTGATCGATCAGAGGGTAGATTTTGCTCTGCTAGGTGGGCTCTGATCAATCAAAGGATTCTCTGATCGATCAGAGGGCAGATTATGCACTAAAAGGTGGCCTCTGATTGATCAGAGAACTGCTTCGGGAAACTTTATTCTTCTCTTTTGGCTTCTATCTCTCTTGTACACTTCCCAAAGCTCCTCAACTTGCTTCCAAAATCTATGGGCACAATCAAGACACTAGAAAAGGCTATTTTGAGCCATGTTAAAGCAATTCTTGATATTTTTTATTGTGTGCACAAAAAGTGGGTTAATTTAATTAATCTAGGCTAAGATAAACGTGATAATCACAATCAAAATAGCGTTAGCGACTACAAAATTGTGAATTTATCAACACCCCCAACTAAAATGGCGCAAAGCTGGAGCTCCAAAGCTCTTTCGACAAGCCCTAAAGCTCCCTCTCTTCTAACCACTCTGCTAGAGTGGTTTGTAGAGCTATGGGCGACTGTCACCTGCTCTGCAGAGGGCACATAAATCCCCTCAACTTCATTAAATGCACACCAACTGCATTTAATGCACCAAAATTCATGGAGAAACAAGGTCAGAGTCGGGAATGATCGAAGCATGGCTCCAGACCTGCTCTAAGAGCTCTGACCACACGTTTCCTCCAGTCATATATATACAAGAAGCATTTACTTCTTTCAATGACCAAGCTTGACCAAACAATAACAAAAGAATCCAGCATTCAATAACAAAAAAACAAGAGAGAGATATAGAGGCTTAAAGCACTCGGCAAAGCTCCTAAGGTAAGGAAGCCAGAATTCGCATAGCTCGAGCACTCTCTTACTGCAACATTGTCAGGACAAAATAGCTAGAGAGGCTTTTATGAGTTTGTGATAGCTATTTGTTCACCATCAATATAAACAAGACCGAGCTCCTAGCTCTATTCCACAGGGAAAGACTAACCCGTATCTCCATACGAGGCCAACATCCTCTATAAATCTTTGACTCTTTTAAATTATGTACCTTTACCATTCTAATCATTTGATACAACTATTCAAGTGTGTGGTCTAAAATACGCTTCCAATTTTTAGCACCAACATAGTCGGACTCGAGTAAATTTACCGGCCTTTTGTATAGTTTTAGATTATTTGTAAGGCTTCTTATCACACCTAAGTCAATGAGTACTACTAAATCAGTTCAATAATACATTCAAAAAGCTAGCTCAAGGGAATGATGAGGATGTTCAAGATACTTACTGCCAAGATGAGCTATGGTCTATACCAATTATTAACCAATGGGATCCACAATGAAAGTTGCACAAAGAATACACAAAATAATGTGTTAGAAACTGAATTGGTTAACAATTAATCTTTTCCTCCATATAGGAGGGGTATAGGAGAAGCCCTGAAACTACGCTTGAATCTTCATTAAGATCGATTCCACTTGCAGTTATGCCACATCAATTCGTTATGGCTTGACTCTTTTCCTTAGCAACTACTGATTCTCAGGGCAGCCATATTTTCCTTTAATTGCACAAATACATTAGTTAGACGAGCCTTATGTACTGTTTGATAACACCACTTAAATCTGAAAAGTTGGTTTTAAAGTTGTTTATGAGTCATCACAGTCACGTGCAACGTAATATGACTAGTTATTATAAAAAAATGAGAAAAAAATCTCTAAAACCGACCATAACTAGACCAGGTCTTTTGTTATGTAGGCTGGACACATGTGCATGATCCGTGATCAAGGTAATGCTTATATAGCCATCTTAATAATAGGGCTCATGTACACTAATTACGAAAGGGTTCATGTACAATTAACAATTTTACTAAGACACAAGGGTCCTTAAAGAATAAAAAGGCCCAAGAACTAAGAAACCTCCCACACTTTTTTCTCCAAAAATTAAGGGAAAAGAAAATTGTTAAGTAACAAAAAAAAATAAAAAAAATCCACACATGTTTAGTTATTGCATTCTCTTTTAGATTCTCTTAAAAAAAATTCTTCTATTTCCCTTACACTGATATGATATAATCTTTCTCATATATGTATATATAAAAGCTTTGATTTAGTGTGCATTCATGTATGTTTGTTAATATATATATATATATATTTGAGACAAGTAATGATAGATTCGATGGTTCTTGGTAAAGAGAGGAGGAGAGAGGGATTCAAATATTGGTCGAGGAGTTGATAACCAACCTTTCATACAAATCTAGTTCTTTTTTCTTCATTAGTTATTAAGTATATTTCTTTTAAGATTAGTTTACGTGAATATATAAAAGGTCCTATTTTAACTTTTTGTACAGGGCCTTTTAAATCTTAGATTCCTTGTAGCGGCCAGTAGCAACTATATAAGATAGAGAATAGAGCAAAGACCCCAACTGACAGGAGAAAAAAGGGTATGATATGGAAATTGATGCAAAAAAAGGGTATATATTGAATAAATGGTGTGCTCTTACCGATAATAAAAAGAGTATATTTTTCATATGAACTAGTCCGTACGGATTGAAACATTTAGCAACAGTTTTATGTTGTTATAATATTGGAAAAATGTTTTTAGCGACAAAACATTGTTGCTAAAATTTCAATCCGTACAAATTGGTTCATATGAGAAATTTTATGTACTAAAAGAAATTAAGGATCCGTTTGATAATTGTATGAAAACTAAGATGAAAAGCATCTCGTCATATGCCTTAATTTTCAACTCTTTACACAAATTAAATATTTTGTCTTTTTATTTTTTATATTGTTATCAAACGAAGTCTAAGATTATAATTTACCATTTGCCGCTATGAAATATTGCCCTTACTCCATAGTGCACATGTCTAGACCCCAGCACGCAGGGGGAGGGGGGGGGGGGTTATTGATTTTTCACATTTTCGCCATAAGCTTATTTAGTTGAACTATTTTTTGTGCATGTGCATTGCACGTGGTTTTAACGCTTGACAAATGTCATTAAGTGTATTAATGAAAACATATATACTAAGAATGATGATTTTTTACCTAAAGTAAGATGGGCAAAAGTTTAAATTAGTACTTAATATATTTATTTATTTTCTAAACCTATGAGTAAATATAAATACATTAAAGAAATTAAGATGGACAATTGCCCAACTTGCAGTCTGGGTGGCTCTGCTACTCTTTCCAACCTAGTTAATGGTCAATAATATAACGTATTTTTTATGGTGAGATTTGGTTGATAATGTCTTGACTATCGATTTGAAACATTCCGAAAAGAAAAATAACTATTAATTGAGTTGTTGGACACAAACAAATGACCTTAAGAGTTAAGACCTAGCAATCAGGCAATTTTTAATGTAGTCACTTACAATCCAATCGTGTTCGATGTGTTGTAGTCTAGGAGTTTTTCAATTTTAATGTAACCAACCATCAATAACTTTGTTCTTCTTTTTTATTATTGTAAAATTTGATACATTGACTTATTTCTTAAAAAGAAAACATAACTCCTAATTTGATTAGACGTATAAAAATAAAAAGTATAACACTTGAATTGTGATGAATGAAGTATTACTACTAAAAAATTCAAAAAGAATAAAAATAAACCTTTGGAACGATGAATATGAACGAGCATCAAATTTACCTACCACATGTCAAAATTTCCCTTCAGAACTTGGAAAACTCTATGTTCATTTGAATGTGTGTTCAGCTTCAAACGGCACCTTTCACATTTATAAAAAAATATTTGTGTATATATATATAATATTTGACATATCGAAAAGGGTAAATTTTGACTAAGTAAGGAACAAAACTCGATATAGAGAAGAAAACACTCACAATTTTATTCAAAAATAGTCTACCTTTAACAATTACTAAGAAATCCTCTAATAGGCCAATGGCTTTGTAGCCTAGTTGCGCTCTCTTTGGTCTTGTATCTCACAGGTTCGAAACCCATAGATGTGGTATTTGAACTTAATGAAGTAGTTTGTCGACCATTTGTAGGTGGTTGGTGATATGTCCACCTCTTATGTGTGGGTGGTTGTTGATGATGCATATGGTATGGCTCGTGGTGGTTCATGTGGTTGGTGACGCAGAAGGAAGCTGAAGTTGCTCTCGCGGTTGGGAGACTCTCATGAGGGTAACGTGAAGTAGAAGCTTGCTTATTCATCTCTTTGTTCAAAAAAAGAAATCCGTTGGATTTGATGGGAGTTAGCCTAGACGAAGGAATTTGGCCAAAGTACAACATGCGTCACCGTACTGCCAGAGATAGTGATCAATATGAATTATCTAGGCCGTTTCGGGTCAAACTAGCTTCACTCTAAATGATTCTGACATAGTTACTTTTTGGGTCTAGTGGCATGGGCTTGCAACAGTTTAGTGCAGCCAAATAAGTTACTGTGGCTGGTTCTACATCAATACTATTATCAAGCATCAAATGACTACTGTTAGAACAATTAGTTAATTAGTGCATCACGATCTCGCCTATTATATTTTAAATATAATACATTATTTTAACAAAAACTGTAATTATCCTTGCAATAACACAATCCCATATCTCTATTATTTTTGTATATGCTTGCCCATTTTTACTTTTCATTATTATATTTGTTGTTTTATGTTCATTAAATTAAATAAAACATTCTGTTGAGAATTGTTTCCTCGAGTCTCCCCAAGAAATATTATGTATAATATATAATCATGAAGACATAGTTACCATCATGCATTTTAGTAATTTAATTATTACACCAAGTCGCCCAAATATCCTTTTGAAAGAATATATATATATATAATAATAATAATAACAGGGCATTCCTTGTAGGAACTAAACAAATTAAATTAAATTAAGTTGAACTTACACCGAATGTAAAATAAAGAAATTTTACATACGTCAATAATTTTTTTTTATCAATCTATATTTTAAATTAGATTATTATTAGATATCAATGATGTATGGAAAAAGTTAAATTAATCGTAGTTGCAGAAATCACTCATCATAATAATGTTATATATTAAATTATAAGGCTTACAAAAGTTTAAGTAAAAATAAGCGCACTAATTAAATAGTTACATATATCTTATTGATTTGAAAATTTACGCACTTGATAATCACAAACAAAAAAGACATCGGAGCCACTACAAAAGAGAATACAAGCCAGTACAAATATTCGATCAATATGGTTGCAAAGTTAAAAATCATTAACAAAACAAAGAAGAGCGTCTTCAACCATAGTAAAAATTATTGTGTAAATCTTATGTGTCAAGCCACTTTTACACAAATTTTGAAGTCTAAAAAAATATGCTCCAATGTTACTTTTATAAACTTTTTGTGTAAAATTTGAATAAACCAATAAGATACCGACGCATGTTTGATCTCATTTTGTGCAATTATTATTATTATTATTATTATTATTTGAAAATTTATGTATACGTAATCTTATAATGACAATTGATCTTGATTTTTTGGTTTTGATGAGTAGATTTCAAATATAGAACTTTTATAATATATATCTTTTATATTAAAAGTTATTACATTTTAAAGTTTTATAAAAAAAAAATAAATAAAAAAAAACTTGAGAGAGACAGGTTGTCGTGGCAGTGTAAACTTGAGTATATTTTACTCAAAAGCCAAGTTTAAAAGTCTGTTGAAGACATAATTTTTTTCAAGTTGTGTAAATTATACACAAAACAATAATATACACTATTATTAGATTGCTTTAATTTTTATAAGAAGTTGAAAAATGAGATAATAATTTGTTTTACTAGGTTTTGTGCACGTGCAACATTTGACAAAGGCTGTAGTTCTATTAATAAATATTTAGTTTGAATTGGTTGATAAAGATGAAGTGTGAAATGAAAGTTCTAGCTAAAGAAAAAGCTTGCTAGGAATATAACAAAGAAACCAAAAACAATAGTATCAAATGTAGAAGCATTTTAAAATTATAAGAGAATGATAGAATCTATTAGGTGTACTAAATCTTTTGTAGATATATCATAGAGATTCTAGTTGGAGTGGCCTGAGTTATTATTTTAGTTTGGGGGTTGCTGGTAATGGAAAGATACAAAGGTTTTTCCAACAACTAATGTAGCGCCCCAAATCCCGTTCTGAGATTTACACCTCCAGGACTTGGTAAATCACGATACCGTACGCGATGGCGGGTTTTAATATACTTAATTAGATACCAATATGGAAAGAAATCAAGTGTAGGGCCATGTTTTGACATCTGTACAAGCCTTAATCATAAAAATCAAATGTTCAACATATACATTTATACCAATCCCTCCAACGATGTCCCAATAAAACAAGTAAATGGCCTTTATACATCAAGATAAAAATCAATTACAGTCTAGTCATACAAATGATGTTTATAATTATAACTCATAGGACACGAGTCGTACAAGGACGACTACAATTAATTACGGTCATCAGAGGTTTCAAATCTCTTGCTCGTGCCATCCCCGGTAAGCCACCTGCAAAACTATTTGGAAAATGGGAGTGAGCCAAACACGGGGCCAGTGAAAACTATAAGGTGTTGTATACAAAATACCCTTTTAAAATAATGCATACCATATGAAATAATGAAAGTAATTTCTCTTACGTGTATATATTGTATGAATACTCATTTACTTTGATCTATAAACTTTTATAGATTTATAATGTCAATGCCTTGAAAATCCTTTTATAATATGCATGACAAATGCTTTCCCGTTGTCAAAAGATAATATAATAAAACGAAGATCTCTGAAAATACAATTGAAACCGCTCTAGTAACATAACATAACCGTAAACTTCATACGGATTGAAAAATAAGTATCATTAAGACACAGATAGTCCATAACAAGAAATTATATACTACCCACTAGCATTCATATAGGTAAAATCCGGTGGCTAGTTTGCAAAACCCGGCACTACAATTGCATCATCTAGAAACGTCTCACCCGAGACAATTAACTCAAATAATCCGCCATTATCCAAGAGTTCGCCAGGTCTGCATTTCATGGCTTTTCACCCACACGGCAGTAGGGCCTTTCGTTCGTTTCCATGCACGATTTCGGGTCTTTCACCATGGACACTCGGTCCCAACTTACGGCCCCAGCCTTTAGAGACCAAACCTGGGACCTATCATGGATGAGCGCAACCACACATGTATTTATCTCCAGACAACCCAAGTATCAATCAACATATATGCAATTGTACCCATGAAATAACATAATCATTGATACTGATATCCATCAACAAAACAAACCATATAAAGATAACAAAATACTTCATTTGTTTTCTTATAACATCTCTATACGCAAATATCACATCTGGAACTAAAGAAAATATAAAATATCTATCACATCATATGATAAACTCAAATGTATATTCAACAAGGCCCGTCCATATATGCATGTGTACTAAATATATACTTAACATGAACGTATACCTTCTATATATATATATATATATATATTCCACCATGTGTATATATCTGTTTATTTTTATCGCATCATTGTGACACTTAAAATCAAATACGCCATGTCCGTCCACTAGCCGTTTAACAAATAATTTAGTTATCAAAACTCACCAATGGAGAAACTCTTGACATAACAGTGAATATGCTCCAAGCCGAGTACAGATCGTAATTTATAATTCTTTAACTTGTTATAGACTTCCCCACATGGACCCTGTATCATTTCTTAGTCAAAAGCATACAAAAATTTAGCTTGGCATAATTACGGACTGTCTAGGTGTATAGAAAATACCATAAACAATATTTTATAACTTAAGTACAATAATAATACCACCAATAGAAGTAATTGTGTCCAAAGTATACTTTAAAAATCCGGGTATAATATCATAAATATGAGTATCATAGTTTTGTGTAAACAATTGTATGCGTATGTAAAGGTCGCATACCAATCTTCATCATAAACTATAAATAAGTAGGGCTTCTTGTATTAAAATAATATTAAAGTCATAAATGATGCAAATCCATCGAAGAAATCAACCCGAGCCCCATGCACGTGCAATTTGAACAAAAACCCTAGGTTTAGTCGGTTTTAAAGTATACAATTTATAATACTTTGAAATAAGGCTTAATTACTAGTGTTCCCACCTTTATAGGGTAAGTCCTTCGAAGAATTGTGGAAACGAGTCATAGAAGCGCTAAGCTGAAAATCCCCAATTTCGCCAAAAGCCCTAACCATGGATGGAGCTCAAATATGAAGATAATGTTGGCGATGTGGATTAAGTGTGGAATTTAGGGCTTTAAATTATCCTTCACAAGCCCCCAAAAATCGCCCCTCATGAGCTGTAACACCCTCGCCTTAATCTACAGGATAACACCCGTAATTAAGACCTGAAGTGCTACTAACCCATCTTAGATTAACTAAAATGGGTATATATGGAAATGCATAAAGAAATACAAACAGTAATATCATGCGTGTCATGCAACAACTTCATAACTATACTGATGATGTTTGTACTGCACATAAACATACAAGCAGATACATATTCATGTTACATAATCATACGTACATTTAACCAATATACAAAGGCAAACTAAGAATGTTCACTAATCATATCCAACATTCTGGGCTAGCCGTGGCTTCCCGAGACAACATATATACAACAAAAATGAATCCGTATTAGAGCTACTAACACGTCCCCGATCCCGTGGCGTCCACATCCTCCTTGGATTCCTGAATACCTATTTAGTTTTAGAAAAACGGGGTGAGTATATCGCCCAGTAGGGGGGAAAGAAAAAGGGAACAACTTTGAAAACATTTTGTTGATTCAGTACTTTAAACAAAGTAAACCTTTTCATAATACAATTCAAACATGATTGGTAACTTATCATAATTTCATAAAACCATGCATGCTCATGCTAATGCAGGGTACCTCCTTTGTGTCAACCGTTACGTCAAATTACTAGAATATTGAGGGAGCCGAGATAGCAAATGATATAAGTCTGCTTGCCCAAGACCATAGCCGGCCCTTATCAGGAATTATAACTGGGCTGAACCATAACAGTAACAATAACCGTGGGCCTAACCGCCCCGCCAGAAGATCAATCCATAAACATTCATAACATGGGCCTGACCGTCCTCAAAAGACATAAGATCGAGATCATAACATGGCCTCTCCGCCTCAAGTGAATATCAACAGATAATAACAATTTGGACCACAGTCCACCACATCACATCAACAGCTCATTTTCATCTTAACCAGAATATTAGTGCCTTACCGTTGTCTAGGTTTTCGGACTACTCACCGCTGGCCCTAGACAGCCAACGACTTGCTGACCCCTCGGAGGTTTAAGGCTTTTCAACCCAAGGGCACCAGGCCCTGCCTATTTTCCATACCGACAAGCACTAATCACAATTATTCCCCTTCACCGACAGAAGGCCCAAACATAGATACTGATAACCGTGGGCAACATCCCACCATATAACATAGCCAAGAATATATCCCCATACGAATGAAGAACTCTTCGAAGATGGATAATCACATGTTCAAGAATGCCTCAAGAGCATAGAATGCCATCACATCATAGAGAAGAGATTTAATTCTCCTAAGAGACAATTTCCATGCCACATGCCATGGGGAGGCTCCGTACTTACCACGAGGTCATCAAGATGCCGGGTTGACACAATAATGATGCAAACATGCACAACATGCTCTAAATGCAAGCTAGAAACAATATATGCCATATAAACCTTATCAATCATCATACTTGTCCTTTGGTGTATACCAAAATCATTTATTAGTTCAATCATATCAACTTAACACATATACACCTGAAGGACATCCCGTAGATATCAAATACTATATGAATATCGAGTTCATATGGCATACCTTGCTTCACTTTACGAAATTCATAGCCCAATCATGCACAAATATATATATATATCAAATGATATGATCAACATGCTAACATACATGTATAAATCATCCACTTTTAATCAAATGAAATCATATTATCAAGTGTACATAGCATCTATTGTCTCAAACCTCACTTTTAGATCTTTATTAATCATAAAACATGAGGTTATAGGCCATACTTCAGATGAATAAGACAAATGAGGTGAAAATATGTTGATATTCATAAAGCAATGCCAAAATTTCAAGTTTAAGAGCATATAAACCCCTACCTCGACTTCTCAACGAGAAAGAAGAAGAAATATCAAGGTTCAAGCCTTATCCGAAGGAATCCCAGCGAGGAAGACGATGAATAGCGACCAGGAGGATGATTCGGAGGATTTGGAGCTTTTATTTCGGATTGATGTTGAAAAATGAGTAAGAAACCTTCAAAGAACCTCCTTCTATCTCTCTCTAAAGCCCTCAAGTTGATAGGTGTGCTTATGGGTCGAGTTTTGTGAGTTTTGGGGATAAATGGTGAGAAAGTGGGGGTGAAATCTCTAGAAAATTCGTCACACAGGGGTCTGGGACCGATCCTAGCCTGGGACCGATCCTAGGATTTCTGGGATCGATCCCAGAAACATTCTGTCCAAGCTTGTTTTGGCTGCACTGACCACTGTTGGTAATTTGGCCAAAACTCCTTGCTCGGAACTCGGATTAAGGTGATCTTTATGTCTACGGAAAGGTAATTCAAAGATCTACAACTTCCTAAATTGGAAGTTTTCCCAAATTATGGGTAGATTATCTCCATAAATTCGTCGAAAGCATTACTGAATGACCACAACTTAGCGCTGGGCCTACTTTGCGCCCTATTTTGACCCACAAGGAGTGCGAATTAGCTTTTGGTCAAACACGAAAATTGTAGAATGATATAAAAACTAGACATACACACGAACGGAATCTTAATTGGATAATTAACGAAGGAGTTACGATAGCCCAAAGTTAGCCAAAATCAACAAATAGCGAAGAACCAAAACTTCTTATTTATCAACCGAAATCGATTCGGATCACCCGAATCACCAAACGATCACTCATATGAGTATAAATAAGCTAATATACTTCAATTTAAAATAAATTAAAGTACGGGGTATTACATGAGCTCTCAAATGGTGGAGTCAAAAATGAGAAGGAACAAAGGAACACGAAAATATAAACTCTCGTTCTAAATTTTCGGTTACTGTTCACGCGCCTAACTTTTTGGGACCTGCAACACTGAACTTGGAACGACCATAACTTCATGAAAAACTTATTTAAAACTCTACAAGTTACTTAGAGGAAGATTTTCCAAATTCCGAATGGATTATTCCCAAAAATGCATCGAAGTCGGTGCATTGCTACAATGTCACCAAATCAATAACTATTAGCGATTAGCCTACTTCACGCTCAATTTTGACCAAGTAGGAGCCTGAATTGGTTTCATCCAAAATAGGAAATTGTAGATTGCATAAAAATCTAGACACTATCGCAAAAGGAAACTCAATCTGGCGAGGAACGAAGATGTTACGCTTCCTCTAAGTTGTCTAAAATTATGAAGTCGAGTAAATTAAAAACATGCAATTTACATCCGAATTTCAACTCAAACCACCCGAAATGACTTACGGCTATTCTAACATGCTTAAATATATTAATATAACTTATTGGAAGTGTTCGAGCCATTCAAATCCTTTCGAAGCAAAATATGGCTATCTGAAGTCCACTTCTGCCTTACACGTAACTTGTATCGTAATTCTGAGAAATAGAGATACGGGGCGTTACAACTAAACCCACACAACTTCTAAGTATTGAGATTTCAAATTGTACCTTATAGTACACACATTGTCATCTTCCAAATTCAAATAGAGGAAATCAAATCCAAATTCCATCTCTCTTGGTAGAGAGAGAGCCAAACTACAACCAAATGCTCACATTTGAACTTCTATCCTTTGTATTCAAAACAATGGGAAAATTAAATGCCATTTTATAGAGCCAAAAGCGCGAATTGGGACACATTGATCAGTTGACTGCCGCCAAAGACCAATCGACTGCACTGAAAGTAGTCGACTATTCTAGCTATTCTTCACATTCTAAATATCCTTTATATAAGAAGTGAATCTAGTTTGGTTCCCCTTGAAGTGTGACCAATTTCTTTACGTCCAGTGAGGTTTTGAGCTTTTAATTGAGCTTTTAACTTAATAACATTATATAAGGCTAAGCCTTCAAGAATACATTCACTTATAAGCATACCATAAGTATATTGTGAATACGGTATAAAAGTACCACCATGTTTACAAATAACTCTATCTTTAACTTTTTGAGCAAATAAAACTGGAAGACCAGCTATAAATTTTTCTTTCCAAAAATCTGCATTAGCATCAGCTCTAATCATAACTTTAGACAGGAAAGTATCTTTATACCATCTGAAATGGGTTAAAGTAAGACACTTCAGATTTATAAGAAGATCTCTACTTTTATCTAATACTTCAGGATGAGCACCAATAAAAGCTATAATAATGGAGTTCAAAAGAGAATACACAGCATTCTATTGAGTAGTAGGTTCTTGTTTAATTTCACTTGTTCCATCAGGTTTTTTAGTAGTGATAACAGTTTGAACAATTTTAACAGAATTTAAAATTTCATTTTTTTGAGAATCATTTAAAACATTATCCCACCACCCACGAAGTTGGCCACCAAAACCAACAATTATAAACTCAGTCATTTGTTTATCAATATTGCCAGCGGCTTTACACATAGTAGAATACATAGTCATCCGATGCAATTGAGTTAAAATAGCATATTCAGATAAACCATCTATAGTCCATTCATATATAATTTTAGCACTAAAATTAGAAATAGCTATACTAGCCTCTTCTTCAAATAATATATCTTGGGGCGTAGGCCTAGGATAATAAAATTTTCCTGGAGGCATAAGCACTTCTTTAGTAGACCTAGAAGGATAATTTACCTCTTGAATATTCATAAATTCATTTTGGATTCTAGAAACATCTGAAAACTCAGTTTCAATGTCAGAAACATCTTCACTACGTGTTATAGGCAAAACTTGTTTTCCAATATTCATAGAATCAAATTTTTATCTTTCAAACCATTTATAATTTCTTGACTTAAAGTCGATTTACCAAGAGAAAATCCTTTAGAAAGTTCAATAGTGGGTTTTAGAAGTGAAGAAGAAACTTCTACCCTTTTAGTTATATCTTCTTGCTGTTTAGCTTTAGAAGTGTCATGTACGTATTTCATCAATATTTTGTTCAAGACGAATAAGTTGATTTCCTATAGTTTGCAAATAGATACTTATATAATTACTCTGATTTATCATACGTTCCATAGTCGAAATATATGTAGAACCAGGCTGCGCAAACGCAGCTGCCTCGATATAATTATTGGAGGCGGATGGATAGCCCTTACCACTCCAGAATCAACTTTCCAATCTTTATAAAAAGTTTCTAAAACATTTATTTGTGGGAAATCGATTTCATTTTTATAATATGTTCATAGAACCAAAGAGCAAAAGGGACCACTTGCTCATGTTTATCAATATAAGTATAAAATAAATCTTTGAATTTATATTGTTGATCATCAGTATAATAATTAAAAAACCAAGTTCTAAATTCATTATATTTTCTTGAAAGAATTCTTTATTTATTTCATTCCTATCATATACAAATTGTTCGAAAATTGTTACCACATTTATAGATTTAGTATTTATACCTAAATCTTCCATATTTATACCTAATTCTGATGTAGTATCTGGTTCATTTTTAAAAGGTTATTCTTCACTAGAACTAGCTGGATGGTAAACCCCATGAGGTATATTTTGTTTAGAATTTGTAATTCCTTCAAAAACAAGATTATTGGCTTTAGTAACATAATTTACAACTGATGAAGCAGGGGTATAAAATTCTCCTTGCCCAGAGAACTAGGCAAATGAATTTGCTATAGTACTTGCTAAAATATTAGCAGGCGTATAAAACTTTTTTGAAGAAGTTTTAAAAGAGTGTCTAGAACTAGTAGATAATCTAATGGTTTTATTATTATCGAATTTTATAATAACATCACCATCTTGAAACTGAACTATTTCTTGAACTCTCCTATTTTCTACAGGCTCAGGAGGAGCAGCAGCTTCAAGTAGCCATGTAGAAGGGGGAGTTATGTCTTTCCACATAATAGTTTGGGGAATAGCAACATCAGAATTTAAAATGTTAGTTTCAAGTAGAATTATTTTTATCTTTACAATCAGATAAATGAGCACGGGGACTCAAAGTGTTCATAACTCTGTAATATATACGATATGTAAGATTTAAGGATTCAGATCCAGGTTTCATATCATAGCCATGGAGATGAAGATTTACAGTAAGCACATAAAGTATATTCCTATCTGTAAATGGTACGGAAAGATTTGGATGAGCATCAAAGTATACAGGCCCATTACAAAGGCTAGATTGAATCATTCCTATAACAGAATCATTGAATTTTAGATGACGATAGTCACGAAGAGCGATTAAAAACGAGGTATTTAATCCCTTCATCGTGAAGGGTTTTAAAGCCACTTGGACTAAACCAATATGCAAATATTTATAACGATCCTTATATCTATCTATTTCCTGTTGTGTTAACAACTGTATAGAATTAAAAGAATTTCCAACTGGAATAGTTTGTTCGATTGTTTTTATAGACATGGTTAAAAATAAATTAAACATACCAATCTAATATATTTTATAAGGACTTACTTTAGGTATATTACAGTTTAAAAGCAATTTTTCAATATCACGAAATTCTATATCTTCTATATTTTTAATTAAAGGTTTAGATCTAAAACGATTTACCATAACATAGTTTGACCTAGATAACATGATTATTATTGTTTCACAATTAATAACAAAGGATTTCTAACTCAACTGTCAACGAATTATAGAAAAATAAGCCTTAAAACGCCTTACCTTGGCTTGATTAGGCTTAAGCTCCAACGCGACTTAGATGTTGATCGATTAGATTCACCCTCTGATACCAAAGTGAGAACAGGAGGATATAATACAAAAAACAAAACAAAAAGACACAAAAAAACAAAACAAAAAGACGAGGGATAAAAGAAAAGGTTTTTCTTTATTATCAAAAAGAAATTACAATAAGAGAGAGAGTGTTAGCCGTCTACCGGATCGTTGGTCAGAGAGTTAATTGGATGTACAATTGGAGAGTTTGTCATGAAAAACAAATAGTGAAATCCACTTCAAACAAATTGCTTTTATCTATCCGAAACTGATTGACATTTATAGGTGTTGAATTAAGATAAATTTTACATTGCCTTAGAGTTTTCCAAGGTTTAATTAAGGATATGATTTCAAAGCTTCAATCTGAACTGATAAATTAAACCAATTGGAGTTTTAAATTTTAAATTTTTAGATGAACGATGATTCGATTCACTGTATTTTACTTTTATTCTAATATTGATTAACTATTTCACATCCAACAGAAATCCCCCAAGCATGTTCTCACTTTTGTTGTTATGTTCTCTTTCAACTTTTGTACAATTTAGGAACTGAATAATTTCTTTTAATTTCATGTTCAAGCCAATTAATTATTTTAAAAGTTCTCTTAGTTAAGAAAAGAAGCAATTGACCATTGAAATAGTTCTTTGTTTTATTTTAATTTAACTTAAATATTTATTTGCACACACATCGCATATACGTAAATTTCTAATACAAAAAATAAACATTATAAATCCTACCGGGGATAATGGATCATAGAACTCTCGAATTCAATTTAAAGAGTTGTAGTACTACGGACAAAGCCCATAAGAGGAAAAAATATCCAATTAATTATCTATAATTGGTAAGGTACCTGAAAAAGAAGAGCGAGGATGTTAATGTTGTGATTCCCACGCCGGAGAGACCACTGTGAGCTACTACATTCTTCTGTAAATAATATTAAATCAAGCCAGTGAAACCCCATTTTCTTTTTTTTATTTCTTTTGTTTTGTGATCGACTACTGTGTGTATTCGTGTACTATTTATTTATAGGGGCAATTGGGCATAAGGGCTCATTCCAAAAATAATATAAGGACATTGTCAAAAAAAGACACTTATATCCTTTCCTTATAACAAAGGAGAAGAACATTGTCAAACTATTATTGCAACTTTACTTTAATCCTTAAACTAGAAAACACACCACTTAGGCGGTTAAACTATTAATTGAGTATCAATTTAGCCCTTCCGCCCAATTTTTCCGTTAAGTTGGACTTATTCAAGGGTATTTTTATCCTTTCAATTATATTTTCAAAAAATAATTCTAATTAGATTTAAAAAATTATATATTACAAAAGAAAAAAAAAGATAGAAGAGATTTCTCCATTGTCATCTTCATATCCTTCGTTCATCATAGCCTCAATTTTTACCTCCATCATCGTCTCTCCTCACTACAATACAATACCAACACCTCAATCTCTTCACAAAACCTCCATCACACACCCTCTTCGTCTCTCTCACACACACCACCACCACACCGATCCACCTAGCACCGACTGTCTCCACAATCTCTCATCCCTGCGGACCCTGCCATTACCACCTCCCCACCACCAACATCTCACACCTCGTTCTCATCCCCACCCAAAATCAAACCCCCTCTCATCCCCCACCAACATGAAAACCTTTATCTCTCTCCTCAAATCTGAAATTAGGTAAAATAAATTTTAGAGAGAGAAAGCATTTTTCTCTCCCTACCACTGCCACCTCCAGCAACCTTCCTACCACATCCACTTCCGCCCACCTCTCCATTACCAATATAACCACTTAGGATATGAACCACCTTCAATTTGCGTTGCTACACTACACCATTACTTTAATCGCTCCTCCACCATTATCTGTCGCCGTGAATTGGTGATTTTGAATTAGTTTTGATTTCCATTGATTTAGTTTAATCAAATTTCCAAATCAAGTTAAAATTGTTGGTTGTGTTAGTTAGGGCTTAAATTGTTTGTGGTTGTTTATAAGATGTTTAATTTGATGTTAAGTTGGGATTTTAAAAAATCAAATATTTTGATCCATATTCTTAATAAAAAAGCTTTGGAACAATATTGAAAAAAACCAAACATGTTTCTCTTAAACAAGCTAAAAACAATATCTACTTAAAATAATTTTTTAGTTAAATTGACAAAAATACTCTTAATTCCATCCAGCTTAACGGAAAAATGGATAGAAAAACCAAAGTGAGATACTGCCAATAGTTTAAAAGCTTAAGTGGGTCCTTTTTTAGTTTAAGGATCAAAATGAGACTGTATGTGTGAATACTTTTTGGACCATTAGGGTAGCTTAATCAAAATGAGATTGTATGTGTGAATACTTGTCTTCTCTCTGCGGCTTCTCTCCTTGATAATTAACAAACCCTTCACAAACGAACCTTCTCTCTTATCCAATGACAATCGAAGCATTATGGGATTCTTTCTAATTTTTACAGGAAGTATTCCAACATCCAAAGCTTTCCAAAAGCTAAATTTATTTACAGAAGGTGAGGATTTATTCTCTTGTTATACTTTGATTTTGATTTTTGAAGTAATCCTTCTCTTAACTTATTTGAGGTAAATCGGGGAGGGTTTGGGTTTGAGGAATAAAAACCCGTCTTGGGTTCATTGCTATCCCTAGTAGCAACTGCTCAACGAAAAGAGTAGTATGATAAGAATTAACCCGACGAAAGTGGGGGAGGGGCTACCTATCAAAGTGAACTTATGAAACTCAATTTAGAGAATCAAGCTTTAATACTGCTCCTGAAAGAGGAGCACTTGATGAACAATTTGCTAAGCATGCCCAAGACCACTTATAAGGTTTAATTTCATCAACTTCGCGAGTTAATGCAACAGCCCAAATTCATACTGGTTGAACATATACTAAAGGCCAACTTGTTGAGAAGGGAAAGGCCATGTATATTAAGTCATTAGCAGTGCCAGCATAAGATATGCTAACAAATAGCATGTTCCATAGGCTAATAAAGCTCGATGGACACCCAAAAACATGGGAAGAAAATGATTTGTGCAAGCTCATTGATTCAACTATGGTAGGGAGGTCAGTCATAGCAGTTGCACATAAGCCGAGAGATTTGGCAAAGAAGTCTTTGAGGGAAGAAAGTGGATCCCCCTTTACTCAAAAGATTGCACAAGCTCCCCTACACAAGAAGTTCTCTATGCCAAAATTCAATGTTCGTAATGATCAAATATACTTGACCCACTATGTTATGTATTATCAATAGGTCATGGCCTATTGGAGCTTTGAAAATGCAGTTATGTGCAGGATGTTCCAAACAAGTTTGGGGGACTCTACGTTAAGATGGTTCACTTAGCTGCCTGTCGAGTGGATTGACAATTTCAAAGAATTGGCCGAGTAATTCATGGCTAGATTTGTTATGAAAAACTGAATGGTCAAAGGACCAGAAGCTGTCACCAGTCTAAGGAAAAAGAAGTGAGAAACGCTGAAAAAATACCCTTCTCGTTATTGGGAAGTCTTTTAGGAGGCAGAGGATTGTGATATCAAATTTGCCTGAACATCTTCAAGAGTGGGCTACCATATGATAATGATGGTCTACAACTCGATGACCAGACTCCTTCCTTACACTTTTGACCAATTGCTGGTCAGAGTTAATGAATACACTAGTGTAGAGGATGATGAAGCACTGAGAGCCCTACCTTTTAACAGAGCTGAAGGTGGAAATGGGAAAAAGTTTGATAATCCCAGGAGCAAGATGAAAGAGGACCGAGTTGGTAAAGTTGGTGACAAAGGATTCAAGGGAGTTAACACGGTTTTCCCTAGCCAATTCTCTAGTATAAATCGTACCTTGAATGGCTAAAGGCAACGGGAGACAACCCCAATGCCCGTAATGCTAAGCTCGGGTGTTCCTATAAAAACGACCACGGACATAAGACAAATAATTACAAGACTTTGAAGTAGTCATAGAGGGGTTGGTCACCAAGGGACACTTGACTAAATACATCAAGAATTGGGAGAAGAACACCCAGGATGAAGAAATAAAAGAAATGGAAGAAGGATATTTTAGATAAAGAAAAAGAAGTGTCCTTGTTTTGGAATGAAAACTGTAAGGTGTCCTTTTATTAAATATAATTATGGATGAAGCCCTTTTAAACAATTGCCTCCATTTTTAAAATATAAATGCATGTACAAATGAAGGTACAAATTATTTAGATCTACAAGGTATGAAGGCAACATTATAGTTTATTCAAATGAGTGGAATTTATTATCAAATATAATTGAACTACCCAACAAGGGCAGCCTCCCAGAATTGTTGAACTAACTAGATAATATATGGTATTTGTTATATACTAATTTTTAAAGAAATTTTTCCATGGCATGTTCATTTCAAAGATTAGGGAAGTATATCCGGATCGAATGATGTTGACATCCTCCATTTTTCCCTTCTCCAAAAATATCCAATACCGTTGTTAAGCTGTATATTGCTACCCTTTTCGTTCATTAACTTGTTGAGAACATCGATGAATTTATAGTTCCTGATAACGAAGGTCTCTACGACTTTTGCTTATGTACTCTCAAACTTACCACCCGTACTTGTAAGTTGTTTTGTACTATTGTTATTTTGTGCGCATATATCTAAATTGCGGTTTCAAGGAATAATTTTAGAGGGACTCAAGGTTGTAACTCAAAAGGGTGACTCAGACGACGTAGCATAAATGCCTTGGTCAGTGCGTAAAATGGTAAGAGTGTATGTCCCAACACCAACCAACTTATGACACGTTATTTGGGTCGCTTTTTTGAGTCACAAAAATTAATTCTCCCTATACAAAATGTAATTCTCCTTATAATTACTTTTATAGATCTTTTAGCAAAAGTCTGTCTATTTTCAATTGAAAAATGACACAATTAACTTGTATTATTCCAATTGGGAGAAAAATATGTTATACTTATTCCGTACTAACCCCTAGTATTCTTGAGGCAATGATAATGTGCCATATGAGATACATGAAATCAGCATGCACCTAGCACATGGGTAGTACGTGCCCAAGTGGAGCTTCACTATTGACCGGGCGTGGTACACCCAGTGTGCTATAACTTTGTTCACAATTAATATCCTATATTGGAGAATTACTTTTTTTACTATGAAAAATGCTATCCCAAGTGTACCATAAAATTTCTGATATCCCATATACTAACATTATATTTTGTAATAGGAAATGCCATTGTGAAAGCAGTATTAGTTTCTGAAAGTAAATGTTGTGTCTAATAGATGTAGTGTTTTATATTTTTCTTTTTCAGATAGTACATTGATTACATTGTCGATAGAAATCGATGAAACTAGTAACTGTAGCATTGCTCTCTGCGAGTTCTTACTCTTAATGACAGGACTGAGCTCATTCTGATCTTTTTAACAAAACTAACATTTCTTTTTTATTCTACAAAATTTTTGATAGGTGACCTCAACCACTTGATATTTGATACAATGTCTCTGATTCCCCGGTCAACTAAATTATGATCTTTTGAAACTTACGGTTAACCTAATCCTCTTCCCCTGGCTCTACTTTTTCATAGATGGATTCGCAGCCTTGACCTCTTGATGATCCCAATAATACAGGGCCCTTTTCATCCTTAAACGCACCTAGCAAATGTGGGATACAAAGAATAATGTTAAATCAAGCGTTTGTGATATACCACTAAAAGGGTTGAAAATGGAATGTACTTTTGTTGGGAACTCGACCTTGTTCCAAGAAATATTTAGGCGAGTGAGTGAGCAGTTCATGGCCATGTTTAGGCATAAGGCTTTGTTGCATTGGTACATAGGCTAGGGAAATGATAAGATGGACGGAGTTTACAAAGGCCAAATATCAGCAGTACCAAGATGCGACTGCCGATGACAAGGAGTACGAGAATGAAGAAGACGAGGAGTACGTAGACTATACTTCTAGTGACTTGTTTTTATTTTAAATGTATTTACAAATATTGACAATTGCCGCTGAAAGTCTGGTCATTGTATGTGACAGTTTGTCCGGAGACAGACTTTATATGGACTTGGGTCCTCTCTCCATTACCCCTTCGGTCCAATTCCTCCCAAGGGAGTCTAATTCGAAGGCTAAACAAATGGATTTTTTCATGAAACTTGGTACAGATGATCTTTATAATGAGTAAATCATGTCCACAAAATTTCGTCAAGAAATTCAAACTGGAAGTGGGCGTTGTAAAAATTTGATGTATTTGTTTATTTTCGACCATTCAAATTTTAGATCATCATTTAATAAAATATGTTAATAAATATAATATATTAATAAAATATGTTGAATAATAAGTGTCATAAATATCCTCACTTCCTTCATTTTACACATGGTTTCTTAAAACCCTTTTAAGTACTCCTTGACCAAAAGAATATGACATTTCTCAACTCCATGCTCTGCGTACCCTCACATCTCTCTCTCTCTCTTAGACAAATCGCGAAATACCTCCCTGAATTCATTTCAGTCCATGCTAGTTGAACTAGACATAGTCCCTTGAAAAACATGAAAGAATTGTTGTACTTGAAAAACAACTTGAACTATTACTTTAAAAAAAATGAGGACATAAATTACACAAAAAATGAGAAGAAAAAAGGGGAAAATTAATTTTAGAGAGAGAAACAAGCCTACTTCAATATGTGGTTTGAGAGAGTGTAATATGATTTTTACAATGCAGAAAATAAGGGTATACTTGTAACAATATGTTTCAATAGATAAAAACAAATAAATGAGGGCAGTTTGATCTTTTAAGTCAAAATCTCCTTCCTGTGTTAGTTTGTAAAGATCATCTCCTTCCTGTTACTATATTTTATCCTAAACATTTGCAAAATAATTAGTTAAAAGTTTAGGATAAACTTCGTAGAGATGATCTCTACCAAATTTCATGATAAACGCATAATATTGTCATGCATAAGCTCTTTTCCGGAGTCGCTTAACGCGTTTATTATTCAAACTTTGCTGAATTATACACTTATCTCAAGATTAGTGCCTTAGCGAGTTTTGTATTTAATGTGGCCCAAGTTGGTGTATATTTTGTAGTATTCCAAGTTCTCGTAGGTGTGCAAGTCATCGGCATTCAAAAGATTGATCAAAAGCATGCTCGGAGGCATGGAAGAGGATGGAAGTGAAGTCCTAGACCCATGATCGATCATGGGTATAATCATGATCGATCATGGCTTGATTTTTTCTGGCAGTGCACTTCCATGATCGATCATGGCCATAACCATGATCGATCATGGCCTGGCGAGGACACCAACTACCCACTAATTTTAGGGATCAATGTTCCTAGATATTTTTCTTGGCTTTATTTTATTATTGATTAGCTATATTGGGGTTGATTTTATTATTATTATTATTATTATTATTATTATTATTATTATTATTATTATTATTATTATTATCAAAGAGCAAGGATTAGAGAGAAGTGAGAGCTCTTTGAGTGTTTCTTCTTCATTTCTCTTGTAAGTTATTAATTGTAAGAATGATTTCCTCTTCTATAATATTTGTTTTTGCATTTATTATGAAGTAGTTTATTACTAAGGTTATGGAGGGTAATCGTGATATAATTTTCGGTGATTATTAGCTCAAACCATGTTTACAGCTTGTTAAATATTTGTGAATCCTTTTCTTCTTCAATATCTTCATCTTACAAGCTTTTTAGGTATTTTCATCTAAAGATTAGACTTTATATGTCTTGTATATTTAGTTCTTGTTTGTTAATAATATTACAACATATTTATATGATTCTGGAAAGCTTGTAGCTCTTTTCCCCCCATCTATGGATCCTTTTTCCTCTTTGTAGAAATTATGAAGAGTTTTTAAAAAATTCAGAAATGGTTTATAATTTTGTTTAGCTCATCTTTGATTCATTTAATGATATTTTAAGTGCTTATTACACTATATGTGTTATTTTATTGTCTATCCTAAATGATAATCGATTAGTTAACAACTTTATTCTATAAATTTCGGCTTGTTTCATAGTAAAGATTCACTATTTAATTTTCATTCTTTTAAACCATGAGATTTCATACACATGCTTCATGTCAAATCTTTTTACAATGAAATTATCATTTCTATTTCGGATTAGTTTCATCGGGAATAGGTTGTTTTACTTCACACCAGTTGCTAAGAAATAAACTCGATAATTTCATATTAGGTGGAACTTGGTTATTTTCCTTCTCGAGATAGCTTAAGACGGGGAATGAGTTGCTTTGCTTCACACCCCTTTGCTATTAAGGAAAAACATCAATTTCCCCCATTTTTTAGAAAAGTGTTTGAATATCTTTGTATGAACTAGTAAATGCCATTTATTGCATCGCAAGTAACTTCCAAATACCTTAGTGTTTTCTTATTAATTTTCACAATCAATTTACATTTTCGTTGTTTCAAAAACCAACCATTTACAAGACCAGGAAAACCGTAAAAATCTATAATGCATTCCATACCTTTCCAACTATCACTGTGGATCGATATTTTGTCTTCCAAAACTATAATATAACTTGACGGGCCTGTACTTGGGCTACCACAAAGCATTATTCTTACGGTGTCATTTCATGAAAAACTTCATCTATTTAGTCCTCAAACTAGACCCCCTTAGATGGAATTTGATCGAAAGGTAATTAAGAGGAGCCAAGTCCGACTCTATATGTATGTATGTGTCTATTTGAAATTGATATATTAATTTTAAAAGTGCTAAAGATGCATTGTATATAACAACAAATTGATGATAATGTATATTAAGGTGGGCTAATGTAGATTTTTTTACCTAAAGTAAGGCGGGCAAAAGTTTAAATTAGCACTTAATATATATATATATATATTTATAAACCTATGATTAAATATAAATACATTAGAGAAATTAAGATGGACAATTGTCCACCTTGCGGCATGGGTGGCTTCGCCACTAACTGCAACCTAGTTAATGGTCAATAATGTAACGTATTTTTTATAGTGAGATTTGGTTGGTAATGTCTTGACAATTGATTTGAAACATATATTCCAAAAAAAAAAGTAATATCAATTGAGTCGTTGGAACACAAACAAATGACCTAAGTCCTAGCAATGAGGCAACCGTTAATATGGTCACTTACGATCCAATTGTGTTTGATGTGTTCTAGTCTAGGACTTTTTCAATTTTAATATAACCAACGATCAATAATATTATTTTGTTTTATATATTATTGTGAAATTTGGTAAACTGGCTTATGTCTTAAAAACTAAAAATAAGTCCTAATTTAATTAGATGTATAAAAATAAAAAAAATATAACACTTAAATTGTGATGAACGAAGTATTACTACTATGAAATTTAAAAAGAAATAAAAAAAAATACCTTTGGAACGACCAATATGAAGGAGTATCAAATTTACCTACCACATGTCAAGATTTCCCTTCCAAACTTGGAAAACACTCTCTTTGTTCATTTCAATGTATGTGTTGAGATTCAAATGAACACACACATTAATCCACATTCCTTATATATAGAGAGAGATGGGTAGAGAAAATACTTGGCATACCGGAAAGTTATGAAATAAGTAAATAATGATTTTATGTCTATCCGCGACTTCTTACAGTTTATCTACCTTATTAAATTAATCGACATTGCATATTAAATTTAACCACCGACTGGGATAGACTTACAAAAATAATTAGTAACTTTAGTTTTTATAAATAATAAATGTCAATAATTTAATTTTAGAATATCCACTAAATTAATATATTCACTTTAATATTTTATTGTAAACATTAATTAAAAAGATAAAAGTAAAGGTAACAAAGATTAAAATAAGACGATCAAATTCCTTCTCCTTCATCATCATCACCACGGATCTTAACTCTCCATCGTAAACCCTCCCTCCCGCGGGAGTTGTTCTGGTCACTTTCCGTTGGTTTACCAAAAAGTGATTCTTCTTCGGTCATTGTACTTCTCATGCATCATTCTCCTTGTATTAATAAGTCTATTAAATATTTTTTTATTAATTAGTCAAGTTGAAAATCTCTAAACTTTTACATCTCCTACCTTCATTATCATAAACAATGTTGCAAATTGTAAGGTAAACTTTAAAAGAAAGGTGAAAAGGTTGCATGCATTAAAAAGAAAAAAAAATAGTTTGAAATTTTCAGCTCGTTATATTTGATAGCAATTCCACTTGGGTAATGTTTGTCAGATTGGCTTCAACGACTTTTTTAGTAAGTATTGAAATTAAGCGTAGTCTAATAGGATTTGTAGTGATGAACAAAAATTCAACACACGTATAATGATTAAATCGTCTCCCACTGATGGCGTTTGAGGATCGAGATGGAAATAAATATAGAACCAATGCTTAGTTTTTTCTCAATTTTTATTTCCGCATTGTCCCATTTTGTTTGAAATGCATCTCGTGTTGGAAAAAAAATAAATTGGACTCGTTTGTCAACGAATGATCACTCATGTTTTTATACTATAATTTGATCGATTTATTATATTAAATTGATGGTTGTACTTGTCAATTTGAGTAAGAAAATTTTGAAAAGTTGGACCAAAAAGTACCAAATTGTAAGGGTGGATGAACTACAAGAAGTTGCGGACATAAACAAAATCACCCACAGGCAAACCTTGACTATGTAAGGAATAAACACTTGATACAAAGAAGAAAACACTTACAATTTTATTCAAAAATAGTATGCCTTTAACGATTATAAAGAAATTCTCTTATAAGGGAGAAGAATTGCGTGTAAGGAAATAATTCAAAATAATTTCCAAAAATAAATAAATCCCAAAGATAATGGGTTATAGTGTTGATGCCAAGAATCGCATTAGATTTGATGGAAGTCAAATCTGTTATTCCAAATCCAACTTATTACCAAATCTAAACTTATCATAAATAGTAAATTTGCGAATTCGAAAGGCTAAACAAAGGAATTTGGCTAAAAAATAATGTGCATCATGATATATCAAGAAACTGGTATAATTTATTATGCTAATTTATATTTTAAAGAGCATATATTATTACTAATATTTCTATTTTTAATGTTTTCTCACATGCTAGAAATAAATTATAAAAGACTGAGAAAAATAGAGAAATTAAAGTGGGTTAAGACACCTAAAGTACTCAATACTTCTGAATGCATAACTTTTTACTCGAAACTTTAAATTATGTGACTCGATCTTGAGCCTAATTTGAAGATGATTTTGAGAGTTACAACTTTACGGTTAAATCATTTTCCAAATTCAGCAATTTTGGGATCTGAAATTGGGACCAAAATACAACAGTTACAAAATAATGAAAATTCATTAGATTTAATTAGGGGGCCATTATTTACACCCCCCATTTATGTCACTAACACCACCATTGTCACAAACACCCCCCTCATGCTAATTTTTAGTCACAAACACCCACCACCCAATTAAAAGTTAATACAAACCTTAATTAAAAATAAAAAGATAGAGAGATAAGATTTCTCACCTTTTCCCGCTCGTCTCTCACCTAATAACAGGTGAGTGAATTCATACATACTCACTCCACATTAGGTGAATGTGTTACAAGTGAGTCACCTAATATAAAGCAATGGAGTGTAGAGTGTACTGGAGTATTTTTAAATTAGACTCACCTAATGACAGGTGAGTGGATTCACACACACTCACCCCACATTAGGTGAATGTGTTGTAAGTAACTCGCCTAATAGCACAAACTCGCCTCACATGGGGTGAGTGTGTCTGTACACACTCGCCTTATTTAAGGAGAGTTGTAACTAGATTACTCTCCTTATATAAAGCGAGTCAAGCCTGGACAGAACCCATTTTATACTCTGTTTTGGGGATTACATCTTTGTTTCAATTTGAATGTTGTAGAATGATATATGAAAGCTAATATACACATTAATACATTAATAATAATAATTATAATACATCTTTGGCTTCATTTTGGAGTGAAATTTCATCACCAACTTTGTTTTGAACTTCTTCTTTCTCCACCATCTCATGAATATTACTTCTTATTTATCATAATCTAAGCTTCAAACTTCCCACCAATAATGTTTGTGCTTTGATTTGATTGTGATTTTTTGATTTTGAGAGCTCAAATGATAAAGAAGTGAGTCTCTTCTTTCTCTATCTTTTTACTTGAAGCAATGCAATGTAATTGTGAATGGGGGGAAATGAGAGATATAGGTTTAATTATTTGGGTTAATGTTTGATTAGTTTATTAAAAAATGAATAAATAGATAGGTTAATGTTTTAAGCATTGAATAAATAAGTTAAGTAATGCTTAAGTGAGAGGATGTTTGTGACAAAAAAGTGGAGTGTTGAAAAATAAGTTTTATCAAATTAGAGATGGTGGTGTTTGTGACAAAATTGAAGGGTGTAAATAATAGCACCCTTTAATTATGGGTCCATTCATATATTAACTATTATTTCTCAGTCTTCTACAATTTATACGACATTCCTTAAATATTTTAAGCCCTTTCTTGGATATTCTAAATGCAAGCCTTGCCGATGTGTGAAAAAAGAAGGTCCATCAAAGCCCATTCATATAAAAAGAAGCAATTCAGTTAGCCCATTATAAATTGGAGCCGTGGGGGAGCAGAGGGATGGGGGAGTTCCGTGCATCTTGTCTTCTTCTTTTCAATTTTTTTTTTTTTTGTTTTTGTTTTATTTCTTCTTGCTTTAATTTAAGACATTGAAGATTATTTATTAATTAAATTTCATGCCAAATAAGTTTGTTTTAACTTTATTAATTTTTTTATTTAATTTTATTAATGCTGGCCTAAATTTTTGCTAGGGTTAGAATGAATATATTTAATTGATTATGTTGTACGTGTTCATGCCAATTAACTCTATTAATTTAATACTTAAATGTTAAATACAATTCTTCCTATTGAATGCCTATTTTAATTGATAAAAATTAAGTTGAATTCTTATTATTTTTTTGTTAGATTCACCTTATGATTTGTTAAGAGTAGACGTAGGGTGTGTTTTGACGGATATAGTGAGTGTTTTAACTTTATACATAAGTTTAGTTGTGGATGAATTATAATTAAATTTTATAAATTAATTAAACTTGATTTATTTAATCTTCAGCAAATAATAGAGTCGAGAGACCAAATTATTACGAGATAAGAGTAGAGTTGACGCGCATGAATATACTTAAGAAGATGATATTCAATATATGACTCTGAAACCCTATTCAATTAAATTCATTAATTTTGTTCTCTTGCTTAATATTATTTAATTTAGTTCTATTACTTTAGTTTACTTGCTTTGCTTTACTTTGTTTTATTTTATTTGTTTGATTTTCTTAAACTTTTTTACCTTGATTAGGAATTTAGTGAAAAATTATCAAGATAATTATAAAATATACTGTTTGAGTCATTGTGGAATCGACATCACTTACACACTACACTATAAACTGATTCGCGCACTTGGAGTAATTAAAACAGACATAACACATCACTCTCAGAGACAATGACATGAGTTTTTTGGGTCGTTTCGGGTCAAACAACCAGGCCTCACGTAATTCTAACATCGTCACTTTTTGAGTTTGGTGAACTTGCGAGTGTAGCCAAATAAGCTTATGTGGCCTATTCTACATCAATACTATTGTCAAACTTAAAATGAACATTGCTAAATCAATTAGTGAATTAGTGCATCATTTTCTTGTATATTATATTTTAAATGCATTACTTTGGAAAAAAATTCATAATTTTCCTTGCACTAACATAATCCTATATCTCTATCATTTTCGTATATGTTTGCCCATTTTTACTTTTTGTTATTATATTTGTTGTTTTATGTTCTTTAAATTAAATAAAACATTCTTGAGAATTGTTTCCTCTCGAGTCTCTCCAAGAAATATTATATGTATAATAAATAATCGTGAAGACATAGTCATCATAATGGGTTTTAGCAATTTAATCGTTTGACCAAGTCACCCAAATATCCATTTGAAAGAACACGCATACAATAATAACACGTCATTCCTTGCAAGAATTAAAAAGTTTTACATATATCAATATTTTTTTTTATCAATCTATACTTTATATTATATTATTATATATCAATAATGTATGCAAAAAAATTAAATTAATCACAGTTGTAGAAATTCCGATCATCATCATAATCATGTTATATATATATATATATATTAAATTATGACACTTACAAAATTGAAGTAAAAATAAGCACACTGACTTAAATAATTACAAATATTTTATTGATTTGAAATTTTATATGAGTGATAAACACAACAAAAAAGACATTGGACCCACAACAAAAGAGAATACAAGCCGGTACAAATATTACTTCAATATGGTTGCAAAGTTAGAAATCATTAACAAAACAACTAGAAAATTGAGATAAATAAATTTTTAAATTTATATTCTATTTACTTATACGAGTTTTCCTTATGCAATTTAATTTTTTGGATGGTAGGTAAGAAAAATGTTTTTATCAAAAATTAATAATGGAAAAGTCTTATCAAATCAATCATCTAAGTTTTTAATTTCTCCTAAAATTAATTGTTACTCTATTTATTTTTCGACTTTGCAATCAAACGAATCCTATAAGAAAAATCATTACTGCTCATGTCTTATGTTTACTAAAATGCCAAAGATATTTTGCGGGTGACTTGTGTGTAGGCATGGGTCAAAGTGATCCCTAAAGTGGAGGGCAATGCGTGAGGCTGGCTTCACATAGCAACGAACACCTCCCTCTCTTGACAGTGGAGAGATAACGAGCAGGCGCACCCATGGTCGTTGTAGCTGGGTCAGTAGTCTTAAATGAACAACCACTTTCTTTATAAACTCAACAAACTAAAATGCCAAAGATATTGCCTTTCATTTTTCTAGGATTCCTTTCCTGAGACTTGCCTATCAATTTTTGTCTCCTTTTTTCCCTTGCAATGCTCTCTCTAGTTGTCCCATCAATTCTTTATTGTTCACATGGTATGTGGAATTCCTTGGCTGTACAAATAATACAACAAACAACCAACTCTATTTAATTACAAACGGTTAATACAATGTGCAGTTATCTTTGAAATTGATACCAACACTACACTAGCAGTATTACCCATTAGTTAATTTCACGTGTGACTACACAGCCACTAATTCATTTAAATCATTACATATTTCAAATTAAGAATATTATTTTTACATTTTTACTTTTTAAGAAAAAGAAAATCTTTAGTAACTATCTGCCTAAAAGTTTAAACTGTTAGGTAGTAAACCAACAATATATATATATATATCATGCTCTTTAACACTTCCTCTCGCGTGCAACTTCCACTCGCACCCACATGGAGAGACAAACCAAAAAAAAACTTCACGTCATGCACAAACAACAATGAGCGAACTTGTGGAACCTGAGTTTTTATACCATGTTGCTAATCATTTGTCCCAAAAGCTTAAACCGGTAGGTAGTAGACCAACAATGTATATATCATGAGGCTTTTCAACACAAACATTAATAACCAATCTAATAAATAGTGAAAAGCATATTTAAGTTTTTATTTTGATATTTTATACATTGATGACTATGTTTCGAAAACAAATGAGACTCTTAATTTTCATATGGGTTAAAAAGGAAAGTCGGAATATTAATTAGGGACGGAGAAAACTCCCTCCCTAACTTATGGATCTAGCTTGACTTTCACACTGTTTCAAGAAAACGCTATATAATTTGAAGGTTGGGAGCAAAGCTTGTTTCATAATGAAAGATTTGATACATTAATTATGCACCGGAAAGAAATCGAACTTTTAATTTCGGACATCTTAAAAAGAAATAGTTAACTCTTAATAACGGATAGAGGGAGTACATGGTAGTCCTACAAATACAATATGGAATAAGAACTGCTCACCATTCCGAATACAAATCCTACATGAAATTGGAAATTAGGGGTTAAGACCACATAAAATCGGAAATTAGGAGTTAGAACCACATGTGAAATTGGAAATTACGATTTTACCCCTATTTTTGAAACATATTAAGGGTTTGGACCACATGAAATTGGAAATTAGGAAAACCTCCCTAGTTTGATATTTTTACCATAAATTGCATTTATTTAATTAATGGTGAGCTGGAATATTATGGTAAAAACACAATTGCACCCCTGAAGTTTTTTATAGAATGTTTTAGGGTTTGCTTGATTTAAGGATTTTGAATTTTGGTTGTATTAAGGAAACTAGAATTACTGTTTTTTAAAATTATTTAAATTCATTAATTTTCATGTTACACACACACACACACACATATATATATATATATATATATATTCAAATGTATGTTTTCAACTATTTTTGTTACATATTCGTGTTTATAATTATTTAAATATATATGCTACATATTTAAATATTCATATATATATGTTATTCAGATATATGTTTTTAAATATATTTGTTGCATATTCGTGTTTATATTTACTTAAAAATATGTTATTTATATTTTCCATTATATGCTTATAATTATTCAATTGTATATTTAAATGACGGTTGAGATTTATTTTTCAATTATAAATCTGTTTTATATAATTTATAATATTTAAATATATCTATTATATATTTAAATATTCAAATATATGTGTTATATTCATATATATATATATATATATATATATATATATATATATATGTTTTTAAATATACTGTTTTGTAAAATACGAAACAAACAAGTTTTTGAAGTCAATAGCAGTACTACCCCAATAGTCTATTAAAAGAAACAAGTTTTTAAATATCAAATTTTTAAATATTGAAATTCTATTTAAATTTGGCTCAAAAATTGTATAATTTGGAGTTCCGAGTAAAAAGTTATACGTCCAGAAGCATTGAACACTTTATATGTCTTCACTTCCTTTAATTTCTCTATTTTTCTCAATATTCTCCGATTATTTTCTAACACCTGAGAAGCAATAAAAATATAAATATTAATAATACTATATGCTTTTTAAAGTATAATATTAATTTAATAAATTATAACAATTTCTTAGTTCACGAGCTCTCTCCTGTTGTCCCGTCAATTTTTTATTTTCCATATGGTATGTGGAATTCCTTGGATGTACAAATAATTCAACAACCAACGAACTCTATTTAATTACAAACAATTAATACAATGTGCAGATGTCTTTGAAGTCAATAACAGTACTACCCCATTAGTCAATTTCACTTCCGGTCTATCATGGCCACCGATCCATTTAAATCATTACATTTTTCAAATTAAGAATTTTATTTTTACATTTATACTTTTTACAAAAAAGTAAATTGTTAGTAATTATCTACACCAAAAGTTTAAATTATTAAATAGTGAACCAATAATATAAATATATCATGCTCTTCAACACTCTCTTTAACATGTGACTCCCACTCGCACCCACAGGAAGAGTCAAAAAAAAAAAAAAAAAAAACAACTTCACTTCATTCACAAATAACAATAAGCGAATTTGTGGAAACTAAGTTTTGATACCATTTTGGTAACCATTTGCCCCAAAAGCTTAAACTAGTAGGTAGCGGACCAACAATATAGATGCCATGAGGTTAACATTAGTAACCAACATAATCAATAGTGAAAAATATAACTTACATTTGTAATTTATTTTTTTTATTTATCATTTGAATATTGTTATTGCATATTAAGTCTCATTTTACAATTATTACCATACAAAGATTCGCATAATCGAATCACGAAAAAACTTAATGTTCGTAACCGTGCTACATTATACCTTGACATATATCCCAAATAAGAAAACATAATTTTTGAGTATCATAATAATATATTACATACATGCATTCATCAACGAAATCAAAATAAAAACGTGCTTATCAACAAACAAATATTTTGTTACACGGTTTTTTATTGACATTTTGTGACTTTTTTCATATTTTACAATTATTTGTTACATCTTTCGCCAATAATAAATTTAAGATTAACGAACTTTTTTTTTAATATAAATAACATAGATGTTTAACCATTCATTAGATCAAACATATATATATATATATATGTGTGTGTGTGTGTGTGAACATGAACCGTACAAATTATAACTTGATATTAAATTATAGGATATAGATATATTTCAATTTCAATTTGTATTTCTAGGATAGAAATATCTGTTTGTGCTAATGAATGATACGAAGGAACATATATGTTATAATTATATGTGTTATTATTAATACTATAAATTTATGCAATACTATTTTAAAAAATTATGACACCTTTATAATAAAAGCGTTAATAAAAAACATGTCCACCAAGACGTGTTCACGCCTAATTTCTATATAATCAATAATAGATTTAGTCCAATGATTAGAATAATTCTTATTAATCAAGATACTGTAGGTTCAATCCACATTACCAACATTTTTAATCAAAACAATTAATAATTAATGATAAAAGTAAAATAGATTGATTAATCTAGTGTCAAAACTCATAAGTCATAACCATGTTGTCTTTCAATTGAACCAAACTACTCACACTCGGCATAAAATTGTGTACAATAGGTATAACTGCATTTGACGGCATAATAGTTAAGTCGTCTGTAAAATATAAAAGCCATTTCTAAAAGTATTCGAAAGGTCTCGTGAATTGTGAGAGTGTGAGACAAATGGAGGTGAGTCCCACACATTTGGAATTTTTTTTTTCTTTTTCTACTTGAATTTTGTGTCGCAATTTCAAGCTTCGAGATGATCAAATATGAAAATGTGTTGAACTGAAAAGTTGTAATTCTCGAAATTATCTTCAATTTAAACTCAAGAAATGCATTATTTGAAGTTCCAAGCGAAAAATTATGCTTTAAAATTATTTGAACAACTTTAAGTGTAATGCCTGACAAATTCAACAAAGTTAAGCATTTAATTGCATCAATTGAGAATATGACAAGCAAAATATCTAAAAATTAGATATTATAATGCAATTTTTGACACTTAAAATTAAGTATTTAGGAAAATATATATGATAATTTTAGTGCTTATCATAAGCATAAGAACTTAATTTTTTTTTATTAAAGACAATTTGGTTGTATTTTTTTAAAGTAATTGTACTTCCGATCCACAGGTTTAAAGTCAGTTTGATTGGAGTTTGTATTTATAATAGTTCATAATCGATCAAAATCAGTGTTGAAGAAGTGGTCAAGTTAATCTGTGTTTGCATTTCCATTTGTGACTTTTTATAAAAATAAAATTAATTGGATAAAATTAGTGGTAATGTACTGTACCATACCAAATTTCTAATATACCAAATTTTGATATAACAAAATTATTGGTATTGTAATAGTAATAGATTTTGGCATACCGAAATTTTAGTAGACACACAATAAAAAGGTTTTAGTAGAGTAACTACTGAATTCCAATTAATCATATTTCTATGAAATAGCCTTGGTGGCATATTCTTAATAACATTGATTAGTTGGCATAAGAGCAAATTTACTAACAAAAACCTTGTTTTAATTCATACTATTTCAACTTTATTTATGATTTTTTTAATATTTTAACTTTTTTATATTGCTAAATATGTAATTAATTAGACTCAAACTCTCGACTTGAAGGTTGAAAAAGTAATTTATAATTACAAAACTAACAATAATTTTATGTTAAATTTGACATGTGTATTAGAATCATAATAAGACATCCACACACATTGCATGTACATCTTTAGGTACCCACCTGTTATACAAATTTTTCTCCGTTTACTATTATATTATTTCTTTATCTATCAATAAATATTGCCCGTTATTTCACTTATATTTAAAATGTAACTTCCATCAAATGTACTAAAAAATGCCAAGTAATACTTCCATTATCGGAAGTTACTGGTTCATTGCCAGTTATATTACACACTCACAATCACATTAAGATGCTAAATTGAGGTCTTATTTTAAATACTAATAAATATGTATCCTTAATTTAAGGGTGAGACTATTTACAACCTTCATTTATCTCACTAACATCCCCCACTTAATTTTGAATAGATCCACTTTTAAACATCTCCTTTATATCTCACAAACACCCCCCTCAATTAACATATTTACTCTAAGGTAAAAAAATTAATCTATCAATTTATCCATGGGTAATAAATTAATCACACACTTTAAAACACCCACTTATATCTCACTAACACCCCCACCCCCACATAATTTATTCACCCTTCCCCCACAAACCCCATTTACTCTCCCCACAAATCCTCTTCCCAAGCAAACTAAGTATTACATTCAAACTCGGTTCTTTACCATTTTGGCTCCAAAAATCAAAATTTCTACATTAAATCCAAGTGCAAGTATTATTTGTTAGTAGTTTGAACATTAAGTAAAAGTTTTGAATAGAAGAAGAAAGAACTTGGTGATGGTGAAGAAAGAAGAAGGTGGTGATAATGATGACATTTCAAAGAATAATGAAACAAAAGAAGTATGTACATGTTTTTTGGAGTATTAAGATGGATTAAATTTCTCATATATGATCTTACATTTATTTAGAATGAAGAAGATGAATGAAACCCACAAAACAGAATACTATGTGGAGAGAGTAAATGACTATTTACCCTCTCCCTGTGAGCCGAGTATAGTCTGGACAGATGATAGTCATTTACTCGGCTCACATGGAGAAGGTAAATAGTCATTCATCTTCTTCATTCTAAATAAATGTAGGATCATATATGAGAGATTTTTGATTTGAAGTGATCGGTCGTACACGAGTTAATCGTCGGGGTGGTCGTGCGCCGGAGGGAGATGCAGAGGGAGAGGGAACGCAGAGGGAAAGGGAGACGGAAAGGGTTTTTTTATTTAAAGTTTTGTTTTGATTACTTAGGTTATAAATTAATTTTAGTTAAGGTTAATTATATTTTTAATTACATACTTTATATAAATTACTTAAGGTAAATAGAGGTGTTAGTGATTAAAAAATTATATTTAAAAAATATCTGTGAGATGAGAGGTGTTAAGTAAGATAAATGGTGTCGTAAATAGTCTCACCCTAATTTAAAGCAACGGTAAAATTATGACACTAAGACAAACAATTGGGCTCCACATCCCATGTGATCTGCTAGGAATCCAATGAGGGAAGACTTTGAATTAATTAATTTATTTTTTGGTCTATGGGGTACACTTTGAATTATTTATAAACCCGACATTCTCAACTTTAAATATATTATACATTTTGTGATGTAAAATATACAACACAAAAAATTATCTTAGGGCATCTCTTAGTCATAAATATTTATTTTAATAGATAAATAGATTAATTTAACTTGCGTGAATTAATTATAAGATATGGTGATTAGAAATTCCCTCTAAGTGCATTCACAGCGGAGTTAGAAAAATTTAAGCTAAATTTAATATACATTTAATTACATTTTAGAGCAGAATACAACGGATATGATAAAAAAAATAATAAAATAATGCATACGAATGAAGCTCATTCATATAGGTTAAACAAAATAGAAAAAGAAAAAAGGTCATACGAATTACCTACTATTGTATGGGATTTTTCAAAAAAAAAAGAAAGAAGAAAGTTATACGAATGAGCCACATTTGTATGAGATTTTTCAAAAAAAAAAAAAAGGTCATACGAATAAACCACATTTATATAAGTAAAATATAACTGTAATATAAATTTACTCGTTCTCTACTTTACTTATTAAAATTTTGTTTTACAATTTTTTCTACTATAACTTAAATAAAATAAATTTATTATTTTATTCTATCTACCGTGAATGCTCTAATAAAGATAAAACTGATGACATGGATAAGGGCAAAAGGAAGCTAGCTAGCAAGCGTTGTTCCTTCCATGTGCCCCAGCTTAAATGGTCACAAGAGTCAAACAAGTTTTAAAAAATTCCAGGAAAGATCATAGGGAACAGGGCTCTGGCAGCCTTCCGTGTACGCAAAAAATCTGACAGGAAGCACTAATTCTGATACTACTAATTCTATGCAAAAATTCTGACAGTAACCAAAAGAAATAAATAAGACAAGCAATTGGGTCCACAATAATTCTGACACTACTAATTCTATGCAAAAATTCTGACAGTAACCAAAAGAAATAAAAATGCAAAAATTCTGACAGTAACCAAAAGAAATAAATAAGACAAGCAATTGGGTCCACAATAATTCTGACACTACTAATTCTATGCAAAAATTCTGACAGTAACCAAAAGAAATAAAAAAGACAAGCAATTGGGTCCACAATCCCATGTGATCCACTAATAATCTAATTGGGGGGGGGACTTTGAATTATTTGATTTTTTTTGGGTTCTACCGGTAAGACTTTGACAAAGCTTTTAACGCGAACCAATATCCCTTCCCCTTTTTTTCTTTTCTTTTCTTCTTCTACGGGGAAGACTTTGATTACACTAACAACTAAAAATAAGTTTATTTATCAAACCCGACTTTAAATGACTTTTGTGCTGTGAGATATACAAAACAAAAAGTTATTGTGGAGTATTTCTTAGTCAATGGGTGTTTATTTTAATTACCAGTGTTTTTAATTTTAGCTGGATATAAAAGTTATGAGATTCAAATTTAAAATTTTATTGTTAGTTCGATTTCAGTTTTTAAACCTTCTGAGTTCAAACTTGAACCAAATTTTTTGGTTCTGTTTCGATTTATATATATTTTTTGAAAAAAAAAATAAATTGTAAGATAACACTTATTTTTGTTAGAAAAATAGTAATTATATACTTGGTCATACTTATTTTGGACAACAAGAGATTAACTCTTACATCTATAATATATTTCAAAGTGTCGATTTTTCACTAACTCTTGTAAACTTTATGATACAAAATTTTAAATAGTGAAGTAATTTATTTTCAAGTCACATATATAGTGATTCGATTTAGTTCGGTTCGGTTTTATAATGTCACATCCCAAATCTGAACCAATCATATCCGATTTCGGTTTCTTTATTTCGGTTTTGGGTTTTTTTCAATTTGATATTTTATGGATTGATTTAGCTCGATACAATTCAGTCATTTGGTTTTTCGATTAGCTATAACACCCTTAGTTTCCATGAAAAATATAATGGGTAATTGTTTTTGTAGAAAGTGAAAGTAAAGTTGTTGTTTTTATATGTTTTCTAGTCATAAATATATGTAATCATCTTATTGAAATGACTTAAAAAAGATAAGGTCTAGTATATGTTTGGACAATTTAATTGGCTTGTGTTGTAATTAATTAGCATACTCGATTGGGTTTATTAATTGAATCTTTTTGAAGGAGAAAAACATTATATATATATATAAGAATGTTCAAGTTATATCGGTGTAAGAGTAAATTTTTTTACATCTATTTATAACTTTTTTTTCATATTTTTAATTTATCAATTATGCCATTAGATAATCTATTTTTATTCTGTCTATCACGTATGCAAAGTTCCAGGCCAATCCGATATTTATAATTATAGAATCGTTATACTTATTTTTATTCAATTTTTGTAAGCTTCACAATTCAATATATAGCATGATTATGATGAGAGACTTATGCATATTCAATTAGTTCAATTTTTTGCACACATTTTTAAAATATTATAAGTAACTGATTGAACAATTAGATTGATAAATTATGAAATTAACATAAAATTATGGGTAGGTGTAAAACTTCTCTATACAACAGGTATAATTTGAACCCATCTCATATATATATACACTAGGGTATACCCGTGCCATCCGGCACGATAAATTAAATAAAAATTGATAATAAGATAAAAAGGAGTAACGTGTGATGAATCTAAATCGACAAACTTAGGTTCAATATATCTTCATGCTGGAACAACTAAAAGTAGATTGGATTGGAGCGACTTGTTTTTAATTTTTAAAGAATCTTTTAATCATATTTTTTTATCTTATTTTGATCTCAGCAAAATAAGTTTTTAACAAATTAAACTCAAGGCCATATGTGAAAATAATTCAATCACCTTTGTTGCTATGATTTGAAAATAGTTCAAAAATTTGACTGATGTATTGTAAACACTCTTAAAAACGATTTACTAAGATGATCAATAATGTAGAAACATATAAAATACGTTGTTAAATGTTATTCAATAATTTTTATTATTTTTTTTACATAATTCTATAGTCATGATGCATCTCGTTTAATTGATCTTAATTAGTAGATTTTAAATATTAAATTTAAAATTTTTTATTTTAAGTTATGACATTTTAATGTAGAAACAATGATTGATATGTGAGAGTTTATTGTGTGTATATTATTGGTGTTAAATGTTACTTAATAATTTTTCTTAATTTTTTTAGATAATTCTATAGTCATGATGAATCTTGTTTAATTGATCTTGATTAGTAGATTTAAATATTATTTTTTTATGAAATTTGTTGATTAGTATATTTTAAATATTAAATATTTTTTTTATTTAAGATGAATCTTGTTTAATTAATCTTGATTATTATATTTAAATATTAAATTTTTATCAAATTTCTTGATTAGTAGAGTTTAAATATTAAATTTTGAATTATTTTTATTTTAAGTTATGGCATTTTTAATGTAAAAATATTTATTGGTGTGTGAGAGTGTACTTTTGTGTATATTATTGGTGTTAAATGTTACTTAATAATTTTTTATTTATTTTTACATAATTCTATAGTCATGATGGATCTTGTTTAATTAATCTTGATTAGTAGATTTAAATAAAAAAAAATTATGAAATTTGTTGATTAGTATATTTTAAATATTAAATATTAATTTTTTTTATTTAAGATGAATCTTGTTTAATTGATCTTGATTATTATATTTAAATATTAAATTTTTATCAAATTAATTTCTTGATTAGTAGAGTTTAAATATTAAATTTTAAATTATTTTTATTTTAAGTTATGGGATTTTTAATGTAAAAATATTTATTGGTGTGTGAGAGTATACTTTTGTGTATATTATTAGTGTTAAATGTTACTTAATAATTTTTTATTTATTTTTACATAATTCTATAGTCATGATGGATCTTGTTTAATTAATCTTGATTAGTAGATTTAAATATAATTTTTTTATGAAATTTGTTGATTAGTATATTTTAAATATTAAATATTAAATTTTTTTATTTAAGATGAATCTTGTTTAATTGATCTTGATTATTATATTTAAATATTAAATTTTTATTAAATTTCTTGATTAGTAGATTTTAAATATTAAATTTTGAATTTTTTATTTTAAGTTATGACATTTTAATGTAGAAAAAATGATTGATATGTGAGAGTTTATTGTGTGTATATTATTGGTGTTAAATGTTACTCAATAATTTTTCTTATTTTTTTTAGATAATTCTATAGTCATGATGGATCTTGTTTAATTGATCTTGATTAGTAGATTTTAAATATTAATTTTTTATTAAATTTTGAATTTTTTATTTTAAGTTATAGGGTGATTTACCTTTTGACCCCCATTTATTTACCCCTATTCCACTTTGGCACCCAAAGTTTGCAATAATTACCCTTTGACACCCATTTGGACGGATTCCGTCCGGTCAAAAAGTCAAACGGTTAAATCCTTTTTCAATACCGAAAATACCCCTGTGGCTAGATTTAAATGAAAATCAAGCCATTTTCACAAGGCCATATCTCACTCAATTCACGTCCAAATGATGTGATCCACATATGGTTGGAAAGCTCTTGCAACATAGATTATGAATACATTAATAATATACGATAATAATCAATCTAATTGCCTCGAAATTGCTGCCAAAGTTGACAAAAAATTACTTATTTCAAAAAAATGTTTCACGAAGCCATTTTCGCAAGGCCATATCTCACTCGATTTAAGTCCAAATGATGCGATCTACGTATCATTGGAAAGATCTTGAAACATAGATTATGATTACATTAATAATATTTAGTAATTATCAATTTAATTGCCTCGAAATTGACAAAAAATCACTTTTTTCAAAAAAAAAGTTCCACGAAGCCATTTTCACAAGGCCATATCTCACTCAATTCACGTCCAAATGATGCGATCCACATATGGTTGGAAAGCTCTTGTAATATATATTGTGAAAACATTAACAATATTCAATAATAAGCAATCTAATTTCCTCTAAATTGTTGCCAAATTTGACAAAAAAAACTCACTTTTTTTTTGAAAAAAAATCACTTTTTTCAAAAGAGAGTTTCACGAACTGTTTTTCACAAAGCCATATCTCACTCGATTCACGTCCAGATGATGCGATCCATATATGTTCTGAAAGCTCTTGCAACATAGATTATGAACTCATTAATAATATTGAACAATAAGCAATCTAATTGACTTGAAATTTTTGCCAAATTTGACAAAAAAACTCACTTTTTTTTTGATAAAAAATAACTTTTTTCAAAAAAAAGTTTCACGAACTCATTTTCACATGGCTATATCTCATTCGATTCACATCCAAATGATGCGATCCACATATGGTCGGAAAGCTCTTGCAACATAGATTATGAACACATTAATAATATTCAATAATAAGCAATATAATTGCTGCCAAAGTTGACAAAAAACTCACATTTTAAAAAAAAAAATTATACGAAGCCATTTTCACAATGCCATATCTCACTCGATTTACGTCCAAATGATACGATCAACATATGGTTCGAAAGCTCTTGCAACATAGATTATGGATACATTAATAATATTCAGTAGTATGTTTGTGAAACATTTTTTTTGAAACTTGTGAAAATGGCCTTGTGAAAATGAGTACATTAATAATATTCGCATCATTTGGACGTGAATAGAGTGAGATATGGTCTTGTAAAAATGAATTCGTGAAACTTTTTTTTGAAAAAAGTGAGTTTTTTGTCAAATTTGACAGAAATTTCAAGTCAATTACATTACTTATTGTTGAATATTATTAATGAGTTCATAATCTATGTTGCAAGAGCTTTCAGACCAAATATGGATCGCATCATTTGGACGTGAATCGAGAGAGATATGGCTTTGTGAAAAACAGTTCGTGAAACTTTCTTTTGAAAAAAGTGATTTTTTATCAAAAAAAATGAGTTTTTTTGTCAAATTTGGCAGCAATTTAGAGGAAATTAGATTGCTTATTATTGAATATTGTTAATTTTTTCACAATCTATATTACAAGAGCTTTCCAACCATATGTGGATCGCATCATTTGGACGTGAATTGAGTGAGATATGGCCTTGTGAAAATGGCTTCGTGGAACTTTTTTTTTGAAAAAAGTGATTTTTTGTCAACTTTGGCAGCAATTTCGAGGCAATTAAATTGATAATTACTAAATATTATTAATTTAATCATAATCTATGTTTCAAGATCTTTCCAATGATACGTAGATCGCATCATTTGGACTTGAATCGAGTGAGATATGGCCTTGCGAAAATGGCTTCGTGAAACATTTTTTTGAAAAAAGTAATTTTTTGTCAACTTTGGCAGCAATTTCGAGGCAATTAGATTGATTATTATCGTATATTATTAATGTATTCATAATCTATGTTGCAAGAGCTTTCCAACCATATGTGGATCACATCATTTGGACGTGAATTGAGTGAGATATGGCCTTGTGAAAATGGCTTGATTTTCATTTAAATCTAGCCACAGGGGTATTTTCGGTATTGAAAAAGGATTTAACCGTTTGACTTTTTGACCGGATGGAATCCGTCCAAATGGGTGTCAAAGGGTAATTATTGCAAACTTTGGGTGCCAAAGTGGAATAGGGGTAAATAAATGGGGGTCAAAAGGTAAATCACCCTAAGTTATATCATTTTTAATATATAAAAAATTATTAGTATGTGAGAATTTATTGTGTGCATATTATTGGTGTGAGTGTTTTAACTTTGATTTGACATCTTGATGTGCGTATAAACCCCATCCAATGGTGTAAAGTTAATGCACACCATAACACGTATATTTTTAACCATTAAATTTTTATACTTTTTGAAAATAAATTTGGTCAAACTTGGTGTTTTATAATATAGATATATATATATATATATATGTTATAAATGTGTTTGAAAAGTCGAATTCTAAAGTTTTTTTTCCCTATTATAATTCTAAACTTATGTTGATTAATTTCCGAAATATAATTAAATATCTAAAGTAACCAAAAAACGGTTAAATAACGAAATTGCTTTTGAGAATATTTTTGTTTTGCAAAAACACCTTAATTATAGAAGGAAAATTATTTTGTGATATAAAAAAAATCTAATCAAGGATTATAGCATATTTTTTTATTTTATTTTATTAAGAAATAGTAGTGATCTAAACAAATAAGAATCTTTCCAATTAAATTGTTCCTTAAAAGAAATTTAAAACTGCCACTCATGGAGTTCGAGCCTACATCTCTAACTCTTCTCTTAATACTTGCTTCTACTATAAATTTTGCTCTATACCTCATGTGAAATATTTTATCAACATTTCCTAAGAAATGAAGAACACAACATATATTAAAATGGTTATGTAATTAAATATCTTTAAATATGTGTAAATATTTCTAAATATGTGAATAAAATGATACAAGAATTTCCCTCAAACACTCTACATATTTTTTCTCTTTCACCAAATCTATCATATAAAACAAAGCTCCAATGGTATACAACTATAATAGACAAAATCCAACAGCCAAGAATTATTATTGGCAATCAAGGGAGGAGCTTTCACCCACCTCTTTTTTCTTTTTGTTTTATTTTTTCTCTATCCTACTTTTTTCCTTGCCCTAGGTATTGATCTCATCTCTCTCCGAGACAATTTCCTCTCTCCCAACTTCACCATTTTCTCTCACTTTTATTTTGCTCTTATTTTTTTAGTTTGAAATGTTATTTACTTTTGAGTCTAAATTAATTTTTTCTCTTTAAATTTTCTTAAATTAATAATCTTAAATTATTTTGACATAATCATTCTACTAAATTAATAGTTTTGATTCAATTTATAAACATGACTGTGAAGAATGTTATTGGCAAGTTAATTTGAATTTGAACAAGAACAATAATAATGTTAACAAAAAATAAAATAAAAAATGTTAACAAAAAACAAATCGCAGAAGTATAGTTCAAAAGCACGTATAAAAGTATTTCAACCACTCATTTGGGCTACTATTTTTTTGCTTTGTAACTTGTTTGTATGAAAATGTGAAAAGTAGTAAAATTGCAAAATCAATTAACTCACCGACTAAATCCTCCAAGGTATTTACCTATTAATACTCTTTTTTAAAAGAATAAAAGTTAGTTAAACAAGGAAGGGGATAGGCTGTGTGGCAATTATCATTTTAGTTAATATTTTAATATTCAAAATCAATTATGAAAAATGAAAATTCTATTAAAAAAAATATCTTAAAATATGCGTAATAAGCCTCTTTAAAGATGTTATTAAAATGCTCGAAAAATAGTTTATTTATTTATTCAACTAATTACATATACCTTAATTTATGAATTATATAATTGATTAAGCTATGCACAACGGAGAAATAAAGATAGGAAATACAAGAATAGAAAAATTGAAAGAAAAATTAAGGATTAATTTGGGTTGTCATTTTGAAATTCTTCTTGGACTAATAGAATTTCTCTTAATTTTTTTTTCTTTTATTGCATTTTACTAACTGTCTCCTGTTGTCCCATCAGTTCTTTGTTTTTCAAATAGTGTGTACAGATAAATCAACAAACAAACTGTACAATTCCACATTTCCACTAGCAGTTGTCTTTGAACTCGGTGAGCACTAATCCATTTAAATCATTATGCATTTTAAATTAAGAATTTTATTTTTATAATTTTATTTTTTTTTAAAAAAAAATCTTTAGTAACTATCTATTCCCAAAAGTTTAAATTGTTACATAGTAAATTAATAATACATATATATTATGCTTTAACACTTTTTTTCACGTACGATTCGTACATAAAGAGACAAACTAAACAAAACTTCACTTAGTGCACAAACAAGAAGTAGAGAACTTGCAAAACTTGCTGAAGTTTATACCATGATAATAACAGTTTGTCCCAAAATCTTAACTTGGTAGGTAGCATACCAACAATATATATACCAAGCTCTTCAACAAAAACATTATTAACCAACCTAAGCAATAGTAAAAAATATATTTAATTATGTATTGTGATATTTAATACATTGGCTTATGTTTTAAAAACAAATGAGACTATTAATTTTCACACGCATTAAAAAAAAAGTGGGAATATTAATTAAGGAGAGACAAAACTTCCTCACCATTCGGAATACATATCCAACCAAATAGTAAAAATAATTTAGCAATTGACCATTCCAATAACTAAAATATCATCGTCAACACTAACATTTTTCGTGCATAGTATTAATGTTCTATTTTAGCCCTATATATACCAAATGCTGCAACAAGAACAACTCATCCTCAAAAATCAACTTCACAAAAATGAAGCTCCAAAACACAACACCAAAGCAAATTCATTCTTCAACGCTCCGTTCACTTGTTCTTTTTTCTGTTATCTCTCTTTTGTGCCAGCGCAGTTCGTCGAGTGCTCACTTGTCAAACCAAACCGACCAACTCGCTCTTCTCGAGTTCAAGCATCAAATAGCCAACAACCCAGTCTTCAACTCTTGGAACACTTCTCTCCACTTTTGCAAATGGGAAGGTGTTGAATGCGGACACCGACACCATAGAGTTATAGGCTTGAATCTTACTGATCAAAACATGTTTGGAACCATTTCACCTCACATAGGGAATCTCAGCTTCCTAAGGTTCATCATCTTACGTAAGAACCACTTCCATGGCGAAATTCCCCAACAAATTGGCTATCTGTACCGGCTAAGATTTCTCAGCCTTACAAATAACACATTGGGAGGACCACTCCCGGTTAACTTGAGCCGCTGCTTCAATTTCAGGGAAATATATTTAGGAGGTAACCACCTAGTGGGAATGATTCCTGTAGAACTCGGCTCTTTAAAGAAGCTCAGTCGTCTTGAGTTGCGATCAAATAACTTGACTGGATTGATTCCAACTTCCTTTGGTAACCTCTCCTCCCTTACACTAATTTCTCTAATAGAAAATAACATCATGGGAACTATACCAAGTGAGCTCGGCCGATTAACAAACTTAGTTTTCATCACACTCGATGTAAATAATCTAACCGGTACAATCCCTTCCTCTCTTTTCAATACCTCAACTATTACTGTGTTTGGGATGGCAATTAATCACCTCACCGGGACTCTCCCAGCTAACATAGGCCTCACTTTACCAAATCTGAAAATATTCGGTATTGGAATGAATAACTTTCACGGAGAAATTCCGGGTTCATTTTCGAATGCTTCTCACCTTCAAATTCTTGACCTCGATACGAACATGTTGACCGGACAAGTTCCCGCCAATCTAGGATCTCTGCAAAATCTTCAGAGGTTTAATATTGATGTTAATCTTCTTGGTAATAATGCGACTGACAACTTGAGTTTTATTACGTCTTTGTCAAATTGTTCCAATTTACGAATACTAGCCCTTGATTTCAATAATTTCGGAGGTGAAATACCGAGCTCGATAGGGAACCTCTCAGTTCAACTCGAATTATTGGCTCTAGGACATAATCATATATCCGGAATAATCCCAGCAGCAATTGAAAGCCTTGCTAACTTGTACGCTTTACAGCTCACGGACAACCTTTTATCAGGTCCCATTCCTAGTTCCTTGGGTAAATTACGAAATCTGCAAATGTTGCAACTAGAGGGAAACAAATTGCGGGGACAAATCCCATCCTCTCTAGGAAACATCACGCAGTTATTTGTGCTCGACTTATCAGATAACAAGTTAGAAGGCAATATACCGGCAAGTATAGGGAACTGCAAAAAACTGAACCTACTGGATTTGTCTCAAAATAATTTGATCGGCCCCATACCAGACAATGTCGTAAGCATTTTCTCTCTGTCTATTTCTTTAAACTTGTCAAGAAACTCATTGACTGGCTCCTTACCTGTAGAGGTAGGTAGACTAAAAAGCCTCAACGCATTAGATGCCTCAAATAACAAATTTACTGGAAGTATTCCAGAGACAATTGCGGCATGTTCGAGCCTCGAATACTTATATATCCAAGGTAATTTTTTGCAAGGAATCATTCCATCGGCTTTGGCCGCTCTTAAAGGAATTCGTGCACTAGATCTTTCAGGAAACAACTTGTCTGGAGAAATTCCCGAGGATATAGAGAAACTCCCATATTTGCAGTATTTGAACCTCTCTTTCAATGAGCTCGAAGGCGAGGTACCGAAGAAAGGAGCTTTTGGAAATGCAAGCACCATATCAATTATTGGAAATAGTAAACTTTGTGGGGGTATCAAAGAATTAAAGCTACCATCATGCCGAATCAATGTAAAGAAGCCAAGAAGACATCCAGCATTCAAGCTAGTGATAATAGCTTCTGGTGCGGCTCTACTTTTTGTTTTAATCATCATCTCTATTTTCCTGCGTTCACGACGAAGAAGAAATACAAGAAAGGACCCGACTTCCTTAGATTCAACACTCAAAAGGCTTTTAAGAATTTCTTACCACGAACTCTATCGAGCAACTGCAGGATTCTCTCCACAAAATTTGATTGGATCGGGAAGTTTTGGGTCCGTTTACAAAGGCAAGTTGAATCCACGAGAAGAGAAGTTAGTTGCTATAAAGGTACTTAACCTTCAAAAGAGTGGAGCTTCTAAAAGCTTTGTGACCGAATGCAGAGCTTTAAGAAACATTCGTCATCGAAATCTAGTTAAGATTTTAACTTATTGCTCCAGCATCGACTTCAAAGGCAACGAATTTAAGGCTCTAGTTTACGAGTTTATGGCAAACGGAAGCTTGGATATGTGGTTGCATTCGCAAGTTCCCGGAAGCTTAACAGCTTTGATTCTTATTCAAAGATTGAATTTAGCAATTGATGTGGCTTCTGCGATTCATTATTTGCACGACTTTTGTGAACCGCCAATTATTCATTGCGATTTGAAGCCAAGCAACATTCTCCTTAATAATGACTTAACTGCTCACGTTGGTGATTTTGGATTAGCAAGGCTCCTTTCAAATTCGGTACACACATTTGCACAAGCACAAAGTAGCTCAATGGGGATCAAGGGATCGATTGGTTATGCAGCTCCAGGTATATATTTATGTGTTTTTACAATAGTTTTATAAAATCGTCATATGCATTAACTAGCTATTAAAGAAATAAAGATAATAGACCAACCAGCTATTAATTTAAAAGATCAATTAAGTTCTCTTATCCTGGCAAAAATAATTATAAATATATTATTTACAGAGTATGGGATGGGTGGGGCGGCATCGAAATGTGGAGATGTGTACAGCTATGGGGTCCTCTTATTGGAGATGTTCACAGGAAGGAGACCAACGGATGATATGTTCAAAGATGGCCTAAATCTCCACAACTACATTAAGATGGCATTGCAAGAGCAAGGTAGAATGCAGATTATGGATCAAACACTTCTTGCAATAGGAGAAGCAAAAGAAACAGAAGCCGCAATTGTAGAGGAAGAAAGAGATGTTGTTAATGAAATAGAGGCGGAACAATATACCATAAACACAGGAAGTTTGTTCCATGGAAGTGAGAAGTTGCAAAAGTGCACCATTGCAGTCCTCGAAATTGGACTTGCATGCTCATCAGAATCACCCAAACAGCGGATGGGCATGAACGATATACTTAGGGAACTGCACCATATTAAGACTACATTTCTTGGTGATGGAATCGGCATAAACAGATCAGGCAATCCTAGTTAAAAGGTACAAAGCATAACTTTTGTTGTTCATCACTATAAATACATGTATAAAAATTTAAAGAATAGTGTCCCTCAATCTTTATGTTATATAGTATTTAGTCTTTGAATCAGAAACTTTTCAAGAATATGATTTAGATCTTTCCCTCCCCTCAATCGAAACGGACTAGTTTGAATTTTCAGTGTTTGTTTTCTTAAAGTTCCTGTTTGTTTAAGTTCTATATTATTGTTTCCTCTATTTGGACATATTTATCCATCTAGAGTCAAAACCCAACGCACATCAAACTGAAGCTGTCTTTAACTGTAGGGACATATTGGTTTTGATTTCGAGCGAAGTGTTCTTATTTATCATGGGAGAATGCACCTGATGATCTTGCCAGCCCTGACATGAAAGACTCATTTCAAAATCAACCAACAATCTTCCATAAGCACAAACTAGCTAAATGAGAATAAAGGAATCTATGTTATTTTTATGCAGCTCCAGGTACAATTAAATTCTAGTGATAGTTTGCATAAAATCATCAGATGTTTCCGTGAGCTTTATTTCTTTTGTTTTGCATGAATGAAGTCTATGACTAGAATTTGCGGCATGAAAAGCTCCTGCTAAAATTTTGGAATTAAACTAGGTAGACGATTTAAGAAACTTAATCTAGTGATTGCAATTTGGGAGAGATGTAAATCAGTTGAGTCAAGTTTTATTAAGTAGTGGACTACTAAAGTTTCAATTATGTCATTTTAAAGTATTTTTTTATATAAAAAATTAAGGATAGAAAAAGATGATGCGGATGTGTAAATTAGGTTTGTATTTTATATAACCTTTTTACACAAATCATAGGTGTCAAAGTTTCTTAAAAAGACCGTTGGAGACTACTTTTTCACAAAACGTGTAAATTTTACGCAAATAAAAATTATGAAAGAATGTTGGAAATGCTCTAAATTAGTACTTTTTGTCCATTTTTTTTAAGTGAGTGGCTTTAGTATCCAACTAAATATCATAACATTCAAAAACCATCTTTAGTAACACTTTGAATATATATTTTGTGACATTTTCAATACGGTTAAGACAAATTGTGGATTACATAAGTAGCCTTCCCTTTTTGTTTGAATAATATTATTTTACATTATATAATATTTGAGTTGATTACTTTTGTGACATTTTTGATACTTAAAAGACAAAGTGTTACTAATTGTACTTTTATCTAAAACAAATTTGATAGGATATTTATTTTGCATTTAAAAAAAAATGACCTAGTTACTTTTCATAAAAATCTCTTGTTTTGACAGCATAAAATCATTTTGATAATTTCATTTTTATTTTATGAATCAAATAAAATTTAGCAAAGTTTTGTTTATTTAAAAATAAACATTATTATAATATATCATGCGGAATGTGAATTTTATGAAATTTCAGTGGTCGAAGAATTAAGTTTATCAATTTAATTACTTAAAAGATGCAAACAAACATCAAACTAGAAAGGACTCAGAAAAAAACAAAAACAAAACTAATCAAAAGCAACTCATATATATATATATATATACACAAAAAGCACGGGATAAATAATACCACTTTTTGGGCATGTTTGAAGGGTAAGATAGGATAATTTTATCATTTTCAGTATTTGTGTTAAAGCGGATAGGATAAGTTTATTATATCCGGTGTTTGGTATTAGGATGAATATGATACATTTATATATCTTGTCCTACATTTGGCATCACTAGACATGATTGCATACGGGATAATATTATGCCACTTATTTCATGAAGCACCGAATAAAATAATACTATTTCAGGCATAATATTATTTCATCCCCTTTTTGTCGAATAAAAAGAAAGTAGATATATGTCTGTTTATATACATGTGTGTGTCCCTTTAATTTGTGGTGTTTTGTTTGTCTCTTTTAAATAATTAAATTGATTAACTTAGATCTTAGAAATTTGACCGATAAAAATCTTTGTAATATTCATCTATCACGTGTTAATTTATAATTCTATTTATTTAAAAATAAATAAAATTACGAAACTTTATTTGAAATTCATAAAATAAAATTACATTACTCAATAGTGATTCTTATATACACCATCCAACTCAAATATTTCTAAGGTAAAACAAGGGTATTTCAAAATAAAGGCACCACTATTGACGCTTTAAATTTGTTTTCAATCTATATTAATATTTATATATAAAAGTACAAATAATATAAATGTTTTTCCCTTTTTTTGTAAGGACAAATATGTCCTTTAACTCTACTCAAAACATTCTTATCATGAAATCTCTTACAATGCATTGAAAAATTAAGTTGGTTTTAAATTGTACTCCAGTTTATAATATTTATTCTACTCAAATTCTTACCCTATTTGATTAATAATATTTAATTTAATTCTAGAAATGAGATAAAAGGTCTCGCGTGACAAATATTTTTCACAAAAAAAGCAATGAATAATAATTTTTTTTAAAAAAAATAAGGGCTTAGATATCATTATAATTCTGAAATAAGGACTTGTTTATCAATTGTATTTTAAATAAGGGTTTTGACATAGTGCAAACTTAACTTTGTAATAAAAAAAATTTAATGCAAATTTGTTTTAGAAAATAAGGAGTATATTCTTAACAAGTATATTCTTATGTTTCCTTTATAAAACTTGAAAACAACGTCAAATAAATACAAATACATAATAATATTTTAGAAAATAAGGAGTGCAAACTTAACTTTATATAACTCTGAAAAAATTATTATGTGCAATTTATTAATAAATAGGTTTTAAATATGTAATTTGTTAAACTTATTCTAAAGCACTATCAATTAAACACTTATTTATATGCTAAAAAAAACATATTGCAAACTTAATTTTGCATGATTTCATAAAAAAAATACAATTTAAAAATATGCTATAAAGTTAGCTTTGTACTCATTTTAGAGTTTGGTCAAATATAGGTCCTTAATTTACAAAAATATTATTCCCGGATTCTTTTGTAAGAAAACTATTTCAAACAAGCCCATTTTTCACTATCTCGGAATTTAATTTAATGTACACAAAATATAACACTGTAGTTAAGTTAGTTTCAAACTATACTCAAATTTATAATATTCTACTCAAATCCCTACCCTATTCGATTTTAATAATAATATTTTAGGTTATTTTTTGTAATAATACCGACTGACCTTGTGCTATATTCTAAGAATTTTGATATATTAGTTATCTATTTCTAATATATTTTGATTTATATTTATAAAATACTTTTAAATTGCTAATAAATAGGATAGAGGCCATTAGACAAGTTTGACATAATAGTTACATTGATGCAATTATTTTATGGTTGTAATAATTACATAATCTTTTTATTTCTAAAACTAAATTGAGATAATGGGTTATAAGGGCTCGCTCCGTAATATTTTATAACTCTAAGGACAGACTTATATTTAATAAAGAGAACTAGTACTAATTTCATAATTTGGTTTTACAATAAGGACACTTTTCATAATATTAATTTATTTTAAGGAAAATGATAAATGTTGATGGACAAAAATACCCTACTATATCATTTATTCTAATTATATAAAAGACATATTATTCTCTCTTACATACACATAGTTTAGAGAGAGAAAACAAAGAATAAGAAAAAAGAGAAGTCTCACCAATAATCTCACCTCTTCCACCACCACCACCACCACCACCACCACCACCAACACCACCTGACTCTGAGCGCCATTCTCATCATCATCGTCGCCGTTGTCTTCTTCTTCTTCTTCTTTCTAAATCTACAATCGTAAAATATATATAATTTTTGATCGAACCGTTGGATTTGGCTGATTTTTGGATATGTTGTTCGGAAGACAAAGTTATTTTAATTGCGCGAAAAATTAAGATGATCAGAGGTGGTTTTGCTATCGAAATCGACTAATTTCGACAGCCCGGCGAGATTTTAAAACAATATGATCGTAACTCTTTTTTTTTCTTTTATAAACCCTACGTCGATCCATATATATATATATAAATTGAATGGATGTTGATCTCATTAATTTTGTTCTTCTCTATTTTATAATGGTGCTAAAATCATTTTAGCACCTTCTAGTTTATTGTTCAAGTTGCAAATTGAGAGTTGAAATAGAAAAGTTATGGCAAAAAGAAATTTGGTGGAAGAAATAAAGAATCGGCTTTATGGGATTAAAACAAAAAGGAGTGAAATTAACTATAAAGGAAGTGCATAGGTCAACTTGCTAGATTAGTGAGTGTTCATAAGCTAGACATGGATTCAAATCTTGGTAGTAGCATTTGTTTTTTGGCCTAAACTGCGAGCCTTTGCGTTAAAATTATTAAAGCTCAAATGGGTTGGGCTATTCGGCATTAAAATAAAGGAGCCATATCACATGCAGTGGGCCAAGCCCATTCCATTCAACCCGATGAGCAAGCCAAGCCCAAATAAATTAAATCAAAACAGCTAATCAATCGAAGCCTATAACCCTCACTTTCTTATAATTACATCATATACCTTTACGTTTTTTATACTTCTTACTTCTCACACATTCAACCCTCACTTTAGGAAAATTATACCTATAATTACTCATTTGCATATAATATACACAATTTTACTTTCTGACAATTACACTTAAATGCCCCTTATATTTTTACACATGCACAAACAGAAACACATATATATATATATATCTCGCTTTTTACACATATGCCCCCTTCACTTTCTGACGATTAAACTTATACCACATACTTTTTCATACATATATGTATATCTCCCACTTCTCACGCATACAAATTTATGTATCTTATTCCAACAATTATTTTGGCTTTCTAAAATCGTGATTAGATTTAGAAAAAAATGTCACAAAATTTGTCACTTAGGATGCATTTGATTGGCTTGCATGAAAAATAATTGTATTCATGATTTTTTTTAATGGAAAATGCAAATGTAGAATGAAAGTAAGTTTTCATATTTATAACAATGCCTTCAATAAATTATATGTGACGTGGACGTAATTAAAGTTCATAACAAAAAAATTCGTGTTTGTATTATCATATTTTCATGTCTATAAGGTAATAATGACAATATTTTTTTTAATATATATCCATGGCGCTTCTCGACTGGGAGATGCTTCAGTGACCCCAAGAATCTTGACACAGTGGGAATTGAACTTAAGATCGTGCACCATTCCACAATATCTCAAGTACGCCCTTATCGCTAAGGCAATCCTTTAGGGTTACATGATAATAATTTATTTATTTTTATCTAGATACTTTCTAGCACTACATGGTGTTTGGGTCAACTTTCGCTAAACAGTGGCTAGCTGCTGGTCACTAAATGTTTTTGCAGTTACCAAGATTCGTCCTAGGAAGCTCCCAATAATCCTAGTGCGCTACCACTGGGCAACTTGCTGGTGGTTTAATGATAATAATTAATATAATAAATTATTTAAATAAACCATATTGCCTCCACTTTTATTATTAATTCTAGCTATTGTAATAAATTTTAAATATTGTTGACATATCTTGGGTATAAAAATTTCACATTAGCTTGTTTGTCATTTACATGTGTTCCCACTAAACTGTTTTCTAGCTCCACCACTAGTTCTTTTATATGACATCGATCGAAATCTTTGACCGACAACAAATTGGTTTTTCTAATTCTGACGTAAGATATTTGGCATTCTCAATCTTGCCGTCATCTCTAGACGTGCAAAATCTTTGTTGGATTAAAGCTTATAAAGATTTTCGGTAAAAGTTTTATGAGTCTTTTCCTTTCTAAAACTCAAAAAGATATCAAGTGGAAAAATAGACTTCTCCAGCCCTTATAGTTGTTATTATATTATTTAGAGAAAAATATATAGATTTGGGCAATGAAATAATGGGGCAATTATATCGATGACGATATCTCATATTGCTTGTCAAGAAGAAGATGAAAGATTGATTGGCATGATGACAGTGAATGAATGAAGTCTTCCATAAAAGACAAAAAAATAGAAAAAGGAGTTTCTCAAAAAAAATAAAAAAAGAGATGTCATAAAAGTTGATGACTTTATTAATAAAAGAAGATAGAAAGTAGTTAAAAAAAACAAAAAAAAAACGAAGAAGATAGAAAGTAGTTCAAAAGAAAAAAAAGAAGATATAAAGTTGTCGGAGATAATTATTAGAATAGTAACTTTAATTTGTATATATGTATATGACTCTATTGTAATTGAGAAAAAGCGCGAAATATTTTAGTCAGTCTTAAATATAAAATATTATCATCCATATCATTTAGTTAGATAATAATATTTAAGACTAGCTAATGATATTTTATTAAGAGGTTTATGAAGAGTATAGAGAAACAGAAGAAAATTTTCCATCTATTTTTTTGTATAAGAGGTTTATGATTGTTTATAATAAATTTAATTAGAATATAAAACTCCAAGAATTAATTCTGAAAGAGAAGATCGTTTAATTTATGAATACTAAAATATCTAAATTAAGAGATAAATGAATAAAGAGATACTGACAATATAAAGTTATTTGTTTATTTTCTAATTAAAGAAGATCAAAAATATCTTTTCCATAAACTTGAAACATCTTTAGAAAACACAATAGTAGATTTGTTAATAAATTTGTCAATAAGTTTAAAAGAAGACGACACTAGTATAAAAGACAAATTAGTAGACAAGAATTCTATTATAAGACTATTAAATAATTTAGACTATATTAAGGAACAAATTGAAAATAATAAAGTAACTATTAGTACATCAAAAAGCATACAAAAAACAATAGAACAACAAATAGAAATTCAGAATAAATTAGCAAATTTAGAGAAGTAATTAGGCGTAGGAAAAAAAAATTAAGTTGGTGATTTAGACAAAACTGTAGATATATTTCAAAAGTTAGAATGAGGGGTCCTACTTTTTTCCTTCCCCTAGGCATTGTCTCTGTGGGAGGCAATTTCCTCTCTCCCAACTTCACCATTTTTTCTCACTTTTATTTTGCTCTTATTTTTTTAGTTTGAAGTGTTATTTACTTTTGAGTCTAAATTAATACTCCTTTTTTTTTTAAATGTCTTAAATTATTTTGATATAATCATTCTATTAAATTAAAGTTTTGATTCAATTTATTAACATGACTGTGAAGAATGTTATTGGCAAGTTACTTTAAATTTGAACAAGAACAATAATATACAATGTTAATAAAAAACAATCACAAAAGTATTGTTCAAAAGCAAGTATAAAAGTATTTTAACCACTCATTTAGGCTACAATTTTTTTAGCAACTATTTTTTTGGTTTGTAATTTGTTTATATCAAAATGTGAAAAGTAGTAAAAATGAAAAATCAACTCACCGACAAAATCCTCCAAGGTATTTACCTATTGATACTCTTTTTTAAAAGAATAAAAATTAGCTGAACAAGGAAGGGGATAGGCTGTGTGGCTATTATCATTTTAGTTAATACTTTAATACTCAAAATCAATTATAAAATATGCAAATTCTATTAAAAAAATTATCGTAAATATGCATAGCAAGTGTCCCTAAATATGTTATCACAATGCTCGAAAAATAGTTTATTTATTTATTTATTCGACCAATTACATATACCTTAATCTATAAATTATATAATCGATTAGGCTGTGCCCAACACGGAGAAATTAATAGAGGAAAGACAAGAATAGAAAAATTGAAGAAAGAAATTAAGGATAAATTTGGGTTGTCCTTTTGAATTTCTTCTTGGACTAATGGAATTTCTCTTAATTTTGTTTTTTTTTATTGTATTTTACACATTTTCTCGGTGTCTCCGTTTGTCCCATCAACTCTTTGTTTTTCAAATGGTATGTGGAATTCTTTGTGTGTACAAATAATTCAACAAACAAACAATCTCTATTTAATCACATACAATAATGTGCAGAAGTCTTTGAAGTCAATAGCTGCACTACAGTAGCAGTACTACTCATTAGTCAATTTACATGACAGAAATTACAAACAAACAAGCATAGAGAAAAGCCAGTGCAGATGATGGCCTCAGTTCTTTTCATTCAAACAAAATAAGTGCCTCTGAATCTGAACTTCAATATTGATCTTTTTTTTGCCCTTGGAATATTTGCTTTCTCCAGTTGGCCCATTAATTCTTTCTTTTTCAAATGGAAAGTGGAATTCCTCGTGCTGCTGTATGCATATAATTCTACAAACAAGCAACTCTATTATCATTACATACAATAAAATTTGCAGCGTGTTTGAAGTCAATACCAGCACTACACTAGCAGTACTACTCGTTAGTCAATTCCACTACTAGTCTGTCACGGCCACTAATCCATTTAAATCATTATCTGTCTTAAATTAAGAGTCTCATTTTTACATTTCTATTTTTTAAGGAAAAAGAAATTTTTAATAACCCTCTACCCCAAAAACTGTTAGGTAGTGAACTAACAATATATATTATACTCTTCAACACTCCTACTCACACGTGGAGAGACTAACCAAACAAAACTTCACTTAGTGCACAAACAATAATGAGCGAACTTGTGGAACCTAACATGGAGAGACTAATTAAATTATTTCAGCCGTATATACATAATATGTACGTGTGTGTAGCATTATTCATTCAACATATCACGACTCTCTCAATCTTTGACAGAGATTACAAACAAACATAGAGAAAAACCAGTGCAGATGATGGCCTCAGTTCTTTTGATTTAAAAAAAAAGGCTCTGAATCTGAATTCTGAACATCAACAGTCAGATTCAGCATGCTGTTTTGGTGGGATTTTGAGTGGGGTCCACTTTCCTATCAATTTTGATCTTTTTTCCCCTTGGAATATTTGCACTCTCCAGTTGGCCAATTAATTCTTTCTTTTTCAAACGGAAAGTGGAATTCCTTGTGCTGCTGTGTACATATAATTCGCACTCTGCATAGATTAGGCATACAAGCATTTCTACAAGCATAAAATAATCATTACATACAATACAATGTGCAGTTGGCCAATTAATTCTTTCTTTTTCAAATGGAAAGTGGAATTCCTTGTGCTGCTGTATATAAATATAATTCTACAAACAAACAACTCTATTATTATTACATACAATAAAATTTGCCCACAGTTGCTTTTGAAGTCAATAGCAGCACTACACTGGCACTGGCAGTATTACTCATTAGTCAATTCCATTTCTAGTCTATCATGGCCACTAATCCATTTAAATAATTATTTGTTTTAATTAAATTAAGAGTATCATTTTTACATTTCTATTTTTTAAGAAAAAAAATTGTTAATAACCCTCTGCCCCAAAACTATTAGGTAGAAAACTAAAAATGTATATTATACTCTTCAACAATAAGCGACTAACCAAACAAAACTTCACTTGGTGCACAAACAACAATAAGCGAACTTGCGGAACCTGAGTTTTGATACCATGTTAGTAACCATTTGCCCCAAAAGTTTAAGCTATTAGTTAGTGGACAAAAAATGTATATATCATGCTCTTGAATAAAAACATTAGTAACCAACCTAATCAATAGTGAAAAATATATTTAATTCTCTATTGTGATATTTTATACATTGATTATGTTCTAAAAACAAATGAGACTCATAATTTTCATCCGGGTTAAAAAGGAAAGTGGGAATATTAATTACAAACAGACAAAACTTCCTCCTCCCCAACTTATGAATCTAGCTTGACTTTCACACTGTTTCAAGAAAATGCTAGTTTGAAGGTTGGGAGCAAAGCTTGTTACGTAATGCGAGATTTGATACATTAATTATGCACCGGAGAAAAAATCGAACTTTTAATTTCAGACATCCTGAAAATAAATAGTTAATTCTTACTTAGGGACAGAGGGAGTATATGTAGTCCTAAAAATACAAGCTGGAATAAGAACTGCACGCCAATCCAATAACTAAAATATCATTGTGTGCTCCAACACAAACATTTTCTGTGCATTGTATTACTGTCATATTTTAGCCCTACATATACCAAATGTTGCAACAAGAAATGCTCATCCTGATAAATCCACTTCACAAAAATGAATCTCCAAAACACCACACCAAAGAAAATTCATTCTTCAACGCTGCATTCACTTGCTCTTTTTTCTATTATCTTTCTTTTGCGCCAACGCGGTTTGGCAAGTGCTCACTTGTCAAACCAAACTGACCAACTCGCTCTTCTCGAGTTCAAGCATCAAATAGCCAACAACCCAGTCTTCAACTCGTGGAACAATTCTCTCCACTTTTGCAAATGGGAAGGTGTTGAATGTGGACACCGACACCATAGAGTTATAGGCTTGAATCTTATTGATAAAAACATGTTTGGAACCATTTCACCTCACATAGGAAATCTCAGCTTCCTGAGGTTCATCTACTTATTTGACAACCACTTCCACGGCGAAATTCCCCAACAAATTGGCTATCTATACCGGCTAAGATATCTCGACCTTTCAAATAACACATTGGGAGGACCAATCCCGGTTAACTTGAGCCGCTGCTTCAATTTCAGGGAATTATTTTTAGGAGGTAACCACCTAGTGGGGATGATTCCTGTAGAACTCGGCTCTTTAAAGAAGCTCAGTCTTTTTGATTTGGACGCAAATAGCTTGACTGGATTCATTCCAGCTTCCTTTGGTAACCTCTCATCCCTCACACAAATTTCTCTAGCAGTAAATAACATCAAGGGAACTATACCAAGTGAGCTCGGCCGATTAACCAACTTAGTTTTCATTACACTCAGTCTAAATAATCTAACCGGTACAATCCCTTCCTCTCTTTTCAATATCTCGACTATGACTAATTTTACGTTGGCAAATAATCAGCTCACTGGGACTCTCCCAGCTAACATAGGCCTCACTTTACCAAATCTGCAAGCATTCTTTGTTGGAGGTAATAACTTTCATGGAGAAATTCCGGGTTCATTTTCTAATGCTTCTCAGCTTCAAATGCTTGACCTCAGTACTAACATGTTAACCGGACAAGTTCCCGCCAATCTAGGATCTCTGCAAAATCTTCATGTGTTTAATATTGAGGCTAATCTTCTTGGTACTAATGCCACTGACGACTTGAATTTTATTACATCTTGGTCAAACTGTACCAATTTACAAATACTAAGCCTTGATAACAATCATTTCGGAGGCAAAATTCGGAACTCGATAGGGAACCTCTCAGCTCAACTCAACGAATTGTTTCTAGGAGCTAATTATATATCCGGAATAATCCCAGCAGCAATTGAAAGCCTTGCTAACTTGTACGTTTTACAGCTCGAGTACAACCTTTTATCAGGTCCCATTCCTAGTTCCTTGGGTAAATTACAAAATTTGCAAGCATTGTGGCTAAAGGAAAACAAATTGCAGGGACAAATCCCATCCTCTCTAGGAAACATGACGCTGTTATCTTCACTCGACTTATCAGATAACAAGTTAGAAGGCAATATACCGGCAAGTATAGGGAACTGCAAAAAACTGAACCAACTGGATTTGTCTCAAAATAATTTGATCGGCCCCATACCCGACAATGTCGTAAGCATTTTCTCCCTATCTTCTTTAAACTTGTCAAGAAACTCATTAACTGGTTCCCTACCTTTAGAGGTAGGTAGACTGAAAAATGTCAACGCATTAGACGTCTCTAATAACAAATTTACTGGAAGTATTCCAGAGACAATTGCAGCATGTTTGAGCCTCGAATACTTATATATCCAAGGTAATTTTTTCCAAGGAATCATTCCATCGGCTTTGGCCGCTCTTAAAGGAATTTGTAAAGTAGATCTTTCACGAAACAACTTGTCTGGAGAAATTCCCAAGGATATGGAGAAACTCCTTTATTTGCAATATCTGAACCTCTCTTTCAATGAGCTCGAAGGCGAGGTACCGAAAAAAGGAGCTTTTGGAAATGCAAGCACCATTTCAATTCTTGGAAATAGTAAACTTTGTGGGGGTATCGAAGAATTAAAGCTACCATCATGCCGAATCAAAGTAAAGAAGCCAAGAAGACCTCTAGCATTCAAGGTAGTGATCATAGCTTGTGGTGCGGCTCTGCTTTTTGTTTTAATCATCATCTCTATTTTCCTACGATCACGAAGAAGAAGAAAGCGAAGAAAGGACCCGGCTTCCGTAGATTCAAAACTCAAAAGGCTTTTAAGAAACTCCTACCATGAACTCTATCGAGCAACTGCAGGATTCTCTCCACAAAATTTGATCGGATCGGGAAGTTTCGGGTCTGTGTACAAAGGCAAGCTGAATCCACGAGAAGAGAAATTGGTTGCTGTGAAGGTACTTAACCTTCAAAAGAGTGGAGCTTCTAAAAGTTTTGTGACCGAATGCAGAGCTATAAGAAACATTCGTCATCGAAATCTAGTTAAGATTTTAACTTACTGCTCAAGCATCGATTTCAAAGGCAATGAATTCAAGGCTCTAGTTTATGAGTTTATGGCAAACGGAAACTTAGATATGTGGTTGCATCCGCAAGTTCCTGAAAGCTCAACAGCTTTGAGTTTTATTCGGAGACTGAATTTAGCAATTGATGTGGCTTCGGCAATTCATTATCTGCACGACTTTTGTGAACCACCAATTATTCATTGTGATTTGAAGCCAAGCAACATTCTCCTTGATAATGACTTAACTGCACACGTTGGTGATTTTGGATTAGCAAGGCTCCTTTCAAATTCTGCAGATACATTTGCAAAAGCACAGAGTAGCTCAATGGGGATAAAGGGATCTATTGGTTATACAGCTCCAGGTAAACATTTATGTGTTTTTTACAATAGTTTTATAAAATCGTCATATTTCTCAACTAACTATTAATTGAAAATATCAATTAAGTTCTCTTATCTTGGCAAAAATAATTATAAATATATTATTTGCAGAGTATGGGATGGGTGGGGCGGCATCAAAATGTGGAGATGTTTACAGCTATGGGATCCTCTTATTGGAGATGTTCACAGGAAGGAGACCAACGAATGATATGTTCAAAGATGGTCTAAATCTCCATAACTACATTAAGATGGCATTGCAAGAACAAGGTATGCAGATTGTGGATCAAACACTTCTCGCAATAGGAGAACCAGAAAAAACAAAAGCCGCAATTATAAAGGAAGAAAGAGAAGCTGTTAACGAAATAGAGGTGGGACAATACACCATAAACACAGGAAGTTTGTTCCATGGAAGTGACAAGTTGCAAAAGTGCATCATTGCAGTCCTCGAAATCGGACTTGCATGCTCAGTAGAATCACCCAATCAGCGGATGGGCATGAATGATATCCTTAGGGAACTACACCATATTAAGATTGGATTTCTTGATGATGGAATCAGCATAAACAGATCAGGCGGTCCTAGTTAAAAGGTACAAAGCATAACTTTTGTTGTTCACGCTATAGATACATGTACAAAGATTTAAAGAATAGGGTTCCTCATGAATCTTTATGTTAGATAGAATTTAGTCTCTGAATCAAAAAAAATTTAAGAATATGATCCAGAGCTTTCCCTCCCCTCAATCCAAACAGACTATAAGTTTGAGTTTTTAATGTTTGTTTTCTTAAAGTTCTTGCTTGTTTATATTCTTTATTATTGTTTCCTCTATTTTGACATATTTATCTATCTAGAGTCAAAACTTAACCCACGTCAAACTGAAGCTTTCTCTAACTGTAGGGCCTTATAGGTTTTGATTTCGAGCGAAATGTGCTTATTTATCGTGGGAGAATGCGCCCGATGATCTCGCGAGCCCTGGCATGAAAGGCTCATTTCAAAATCAACCAACAATCTTTCACAAGCGCAAATTAGCTAAATAAGAATAAAGGGAACTATGTTGATTTTATGCAGCTCCAGGTACAATTAAATTCTGATGATATATAGTTTGTATAAAATCATCATATGTTTCCAAGAGCTTTATTTTCTTTTATTCTACATGAATGGAGTCTATCACTGGAATTTGTACCTAGCAAAAGACTCATGCCAAAATTTTGGAATTAAACTTTAGCAGTTAATTTAAGGTGTGCCTAATAGTGATTGCAATTTGGGAGAAATGTAAATCAGTTAAGTTTTATTAAGCAGTGGACTATTAAAGTTTCGGTCGTTGGAAATGCTGAGCTTTAACATGCGATAAAGCATAACTTGCTTAGCTTTCAAGTCAAGTTCAAAAAAGTTAATTATAGCCTAGTTAAACTCGAGTAACTTTACCTTTTGTATAGTTTTAGACTATTTGTAAGGCTTCTCATCACACCAAAGTCAATGATTACTACTAAATCAGTTCAATAATACATTCAATAAGCTAGCTCAAGCGGATGATGAGGATGTTCAAGATTCTTGCAGCCAACACGGGCCATTGTCTATACCAATTATTGACCAATAAGATCCAATGATAGATGCACAAAGAATACACAAAATAATGTGTTAGATAATAAATTGGTTAACAATTAATCTTCTCCTCCATATAGGCGGGGTATAGGAGAAGCCCCGCAACTATGCTTGAAGCTTCATTCATATCGATTCCACTCGCCTCTACGCCACATCAATTCACTACGGCTCGACTCTCTTCCTTAGCAACTATGAATTCTCAGGGCAGCCATTTTTTCCTTCATTCGCACAAGTACATTAGTTAGACAAGCCCTGGGTGTTGTTTGATAACACCACTTAAATATGAAAACTTAAAGTTTCTAGATTTAAGTGGTTTTAAAGTTGTTTATGAGTCATCACAGTCACGTGCAACGCACATGTATTGTGACTAGTTATTATAAAAAATATGAAAAAAAATTGTCTAAAGCCAACCATAACTAGGCCAGGTCTCTTGCTATGTAGGATGAACACATGTACAAGATCCGCGATCAAAGTAATGCTTAGCCATCTTAATAATAGGGCTCATTTACACTAATTACAAAAGGGTCCATGTATAATTAACAATTTTACTAAGATATAAGGGTCCATAAAGAAAAAAAAAGGCCCAAGAACTAAGAAAGAAACCTCCCACACTTTTTTCTCCAAAAATTAAGGGAAAAGAAAATTGTTAAGTAACCAAAAAAAAATTAAAAAATCCGCACATCTTTATTTATTGCATTCTTTTTAGATTCTCTTAAAAGAAAAATCTTCTCTCCCCCTCGCACCGGTATGATATAATATTTCTCATATATATACACGAAAGCTTTGATTTAGTGTGCGCGCATGGATGTATGTTATATATATATATATATATTTGAGACAAGTAATGGTTGATTCAATGGTTCTTAGGAAAGAGAGGAGGAGATAGGGATTCGAATCTTGGTCAAGGAGTTGATAACCAACCTTTCGTACAAATCTAGAGTATTTTACATGAATATATAAAAGGTCCTATTTTAACTTTCTGTACATAGCCTTTTAAATATTAGGGTTGGTCCTGACAATGACCTTGATTCCTTATAGCGTCCAGTAACAACTATATAAGATGGAGAATAGAGCAAAGACACCAAGTGATGGAGAAGAAAAGGTATAATAAGGAAATTGGTGCAAAAAAAAAAAAGAAAAAGATGATTCTGTATTGAATAAATGGTGTTCTCTTACCAATAATAAAAAATAGTATACCCCCCAAAAGTAAATTTCTAATAACTAATACCCCCTAAGACTTGCCTAATGAGAGGTGAGTGTAAATATACACACTCGCCCTACTTGAGAAGAGTTTGTTTGTAATAACTCGCCTAACATCAGGCAATAGATTACTCGAGTGTTTTCCAAATAAGGCCCACCTAACGAGAGGTGAGTGCACTTGCATAAACTTAGCTTACATGAGTAGAGTATGTTGCTAAACCTAACATCAAGCAATGGAGGGGGGTGTTTGTGACAAATAAGGTGGCGTTGAAATTTGTTTTTAGTTAAATTTTAGAGGGGATGTTTGTGACAGATTTTGGGGGTGCAAATAACACCATCCAAGAAATTAAGGATCCATTTGATAATAATATGAGAAATAATAATAAAAACTTTTGTTTTTTATGAGAAGTTGAAAAATAAGTTGGGGTATATGGTGAGATCTTCTTACTTTTTAACTTTCTCTATGAGAAAATTTTCTTTGAGGGTTGAAAAAGAAAAAAAAAAGTGGCAAAAAATAATGAAGGATGATGGACAAAGACATTTACTCATAAAAATGATTATAAGATGAAAAGCTTCTTATCATACGCCTTAATTTTCAACTTTTCACATAAATTAAATCATTATTTTTATATCGTTATCAAACGAAATTTAAGATTCTAATTCACCATTTGCCGCATTGAAATATTGCCCATAGTGCACATGTCTAGACCTCGAGCATAAGGGGATGTATTGATTTTTCACATCTTCGCCACAAGCTTATTTAGTTGAATATATACCCCATTTAAAAAAAAAAAAAAAACAATTAATTTCCTATTTAATAATTAGCTTGAAGTTTTTGTTTTTGTAAAATATAATAAAATCAAGGTTGAACTATAAATTTAAAACTAAGAGAGTAATAGATATGCAACAAATATTGAAAAAGGGTTATTTAAGTTATACTCAAGACTGCTTTAATCAAGAGTTTACTTTCTTTTATAAGGTAGGCAATATCCATTCTTACTTTGAGATCAAGGGTTCGATTTATGAGAGTGGAATGAGGAGATTTTTCTTTATTCGTAGGATTAAAGGAAAGACCTCCCCTAAATATTTTATTCTATTTGTTTAAAAAAAAGAACAAATTTAACAAGCTTAAAAGATTTAATATCCAATGCAAATAAACTTAGCTAATTAATAGAGTAACCACATAAATGGCTACTAAACTATTGCAAAAACCGTAAAAATGCCCACTAAATTTTAAAAAGCACAAAATTGTATCCTAAAATTCAAATCAAGAGTGGATCCAAGGGTGAACTTATGTGGGCCACCCCCTTGAAATTTTGGCTTGTTTTTTACCTATATACAATGCTTGATTACTTGCATTATAGTATATGTTCTACTCGAATATAATTGAAGAGAAAAATATAAAACTAAAGAGGCAAATTTAATTTTTAATCTGGTCCAAATCTTGTTACAAGCAAATTTTTATCATTTATTTTTGTACTTTGAAAAAAGATTAACTCCTCAACTAAAAGTTAGGGTTCACCCCTAATTGAGTGTAATGAAAAGGTGACATATTTATTTTTGGCCATTAAATTTCTTTTTCCTTGGATTCTAAATTTGAGATAACCTATAACTTGGAAGTTTGTAGCATCCGGTGCATGTACAATATTATATATTTTTTAAAACTTACATAATTTTTTATGTGAACAACAATAATGTGATAAATATTAGTTGAATGGTTGGGGCACATCTTGTTTAGGGGACGATCACCCACTCAAGTTCAAATTTCAAGAAAGTTACAAAATTATTAGCTCCAACAAATTACATCAATGTTCAATTATAGACAAATTTGCTTGAAAAGAAAAATTAGAAATTAAACTGTGAACACACTAAATCATCAGATTGATCATCAACAAATCAAATTCTTTAACCAATTTCTTCTTGAGCTTGTATATCCAATTTCTTCTTGAGCTTCTAACCAATGTTAAAAATCATCTTAACTGCACTTTTTAACTATTCACCAAATCTATGAACACAAATTTTATTTGAAACTTATTCCAATACATATGGTTGCTGGTTGCTACAATCTTGAAGCTAAATCAGTGTACCAATAAAGTTAGATGAGAGAGAGAGAGAGAGAGAGCATCCAATTTGGATGTGCAACTGGTGCAAAATCCTTGAGCTATGTAGTGAGTATATAGAACTTACAAAATTGATTACAGAAAAGGAGAGTTATGCTTTGCATTTACACAAACAGTGAAGAAATGGGTCAGTTTTGAGTAGGTACAAGTGCTAATATCTGGGTTTTGATTCTTCCCATAGACATTTGTATCTCTCTGTAAACTCCAAGGTTCTGGGGACAGCTAGGTTGCAAGCTTCTCACCGCTGAATCTAATATCTGTGCCACCTCAGATGGAGGGTACTGTCTTTCCGTACACATCTGCGTTTTCCAACAACAAAAAACCGAATCCCACATGGAAAACTTTTATATTATCCTTTTCAAAAATTATATATCTTAGCAGCAAGTTGAAAGGAGGTTAAAGCAAGTCCCGGTGGCACAAAGCTAGGGCTATCAATGAGCCTGTGCATGCCAAAATTGCTCAATTCATACTCGTCTTCATGTATAATCGGGATCCATGATGTATATATATATGTATAAATCTTGTGTTATGGATTTGTGCCAAATACAAGAGAGAATGACACCTAAAAGCTAGAACAAGAAAATACAGAACTGGGCACTAGACAGAAAATAGGTATAAATATACAGAAGATATATGATCTCTAAGCTGTAAATACGGCAACTGCAGTGTTATGAAAGGTTTTTGTAACTAATGTAAGGGTCGGGCACATTATTTTTAAATACAGCATTATAATAAGGACCCAAGAAATACAATGTTTTTAACAAACACTGTATTTCTACTTTTGGAATAATGGGAAACATATACCAAACAACTACTTGTACTCACAAAGTACTCCATATTTAGAGGTGAATGAAAACACAATTCCCTAAAAGAGTAATGCTAAATGTGCATAAGATGAGGTATCAACTCATCTTTGGGGGAAGAGTGGCTCCACTTCAACTATTCATCCAATCCATAAGGTGACACCTCATCTTGTGCACAACTTTTTGGTGAGAGAACCATTCTTCCTAAAACTGCCAAGAAAATATTGTTTGTTTATGAACTTTCGAATTTACCTGTATCATAAGCCACGTGGCAACGCAAGAGGTGATAAGCTCAGACGGGATCTGAGCTTCACTCGAATCGGAATCGTGTTGGAAAACGGGAACCGAGGCACCACCTATTAGCGACGATGTGGAAGTCAACTGGTGTTGACGAGTTGACCCAGAATCAGGGGTGGGTTTTTGCCTACCAAAAGAATCTAAAGCCACTCCGATCCTTGAAAAAGCATCTTCCCCTTCCTTCACTGATGAAAACACCTGAAAAATTTATTGAGAAACTTGAAATGTAATTATGTTATGTGTTTGGCTATAAGTTATAATTATAACAAACAGATACATAAATGCAATGGGATAATCCGAAACATGAATCTAAATGTATGCTAAAACATCTTCTATCATATACATATATATATATATATATATTCCAGATCCTACACATGTTTGTACCTCTTTGGTCCACTTTTCATAAATTAAAATTTTACTCGAGTTTGGAAAGGAACCGTTGGAGCATAAAATGGTCAAGTACATAAATTTTGTAGAAAAACCCACCTTTGCAATAGGATTTACACAGTTTTTATTAACATGGCAATGCTGTAACAAACATACAAAAACCGTAATAACATTCAGGAATAACCAGCCAGACAGCCAATAAGATGATATAACAGTCAATTGGGTTGGGGGCAATCAAATGATAGTCATTGAAGGAAAGGAAAAGAAAATTCTTGATATTTGATAAAACCATAGTAAAGTACAATTAGTGGAAAACTCTCCATTCAGGTGTAGGTTAGAATCTACTATTATATATAACGAGCACCCATTTCAACTGCCAAATGAAGATGTGCGTGTTTTTGAAATGCATATTCTACCCTTGCAATCTTCTTTTTCATAAAAAAATTTGCTTGCAACAAGATTCGAACCTCGTCACTAAGAATTCTAAACACATACTTAGCCACTGGATTATTTATCATTTTTATTAAACAATTTTCTTCCAAACTTATACATGCTAGTAGCACACATATCAGGAGATAGAACAAATTTGAAATGAAATGTCCGAGCTGGTCAGTAGTTTGAGAGAGAAAAAAAGGACGGTGAGGGACACGCATACCTGAATAGCAGTGTCTACCATCGTCTGTGCTCTATGCCTTGAATCATTGACAATTTCAACCACATTAGATCCTAATTCTTGGTAACTATTACATGAGTTGTCAAGAGTATTTATGGTGCAACCAAGGCCACTAGAAACCGAAGGGCACTTCATCCAAGGAGGCAGGGAGTTAGCTGGATAAGTGTTACGTTGCCTCAAATTAAGCCAAGCGGAAGAAACCTGTAAAGGAAAAACGATCAATTTACAATTTTCAGAAGGCAAGACTGAAGAATGGTAAACTGAATATATATATATATATAGAGAGAGAGAGAGAGAGAGAGAGAGAGAGAGAGAGAATTAGAGTCCATGGAAGCCACATGCCTGGTCACTGGCTTCCTTTAGCTGTACTAATACCATGGCGTATTGCTTTTTGAAGGTTTCAGAGTCTTTTAAGGAGCTGTCTCCTTCATTTTGCATTTTATATAGATCATCATTTGCTTGCTTAAGCTCCCTCAGTATTGATTCCTAAAGGCACAAACAATACGTATAAGATGCGATGCTTTTAGGGTTATACATTATCATACAGTTCCTTGATAACTGAACCTAAATGTAGCTTATCACGTACAGGAAAAGTGCAAAAAGAGGCCTTCAACAAATGAACAATTAGAATCCATTATACCAAGAAGAATTTGGTAATGGCTTACTCAATATGAGGGCTAGAGCTTATATTTATTTATGGAAATTAGGAACACTGACGAAACAAAATAAATATAATGATTGTAAAAGACACAATTGCCTGTGTGACCAAATCCTAATTGAAACCATATCTATAACATCCCTTATTTATGGGAAGTACAAAAGATACCTAATAAACCAATAATAATAAATAAATAAAATATGATTTCCAACAATAACTATCTTGTTCTTGGTTGCGAAAAAATCAAAGACATGCAAATGTGCGAACTCCTCACGTATTTAGATTTGACCTTACAATCCCATTGTCCATGAGAGTTTGTAACGAAAACATCAATTAAGAAAAAAAACGTGGTATGACCTTTTTATCTAGAGAACGAGTCAGCTCAGAAATAGCCCGTATATCAGCTTCTCTTGCATGATTATTAGCCACCGAATAAGGTTGACCATATGCTGATTGCTGCAAGTTAACATTGTCTGCTGGTTTAGCCACTGGGGCACAGTGCGAATCTCCCTGGGAAAAAACCATTAAATGCGTAGATAAATTTAAAATAGGCATTCCTAAGTCTGTAACTGCAGTTTGTAATATATGGCACTAGAACTTCTAAGTGGTGCTCTTCTCTTGTTTGTTCATATACTACAGGTGAGTTTAATAAAAAAAATAAAATTGGAAAATGATTGAAAACACTACTAATGATTATGAAAAATTTGAGAAAGAGATGTGTAATTTGGTGAGATGTTCTAATACTTTCTAAGTTTTCCATGGAATCCAAGTGGGCAAGAAGAAATTTCGATGAAAAAAGAGAAAGAGGGAGAATATATCACCAAATCACTCATCTATTTTCCAACTTCCAGTAAAACCTAAATGTGTTTCCAATCATTTTTCAACTTTTTTTCAAATGGACCCTACATATCTGAAACCCAAGAGAACCTGATTCTCAATTGTCACAGTTCAACTTCAACCTACCTAGTACTCTAATGAAAGCAATGGTTGGGCTATGTGATGCTGTCCTAATTTACTATTATTTTCCTGTCTAATCTTCTGCTCAATGGGATTCCCTCTGCTCCATCAAACTCAAAAATTTCTTATTTGTAACACTTCCTACTTTGTTTATTTAGTTAAAAATAAAAAAAATAAAAAAGAAACTAAAATCAAGTTTTATATAGCATAGTGATGTGTAAATGCATTGTTAATATAACAGTCTACAACACAACCAAAGGCCCCCTTCCTCATTTATTTAAAAAAAAAAAAGGAAAAAGAAAGACTTATTCTCAATTTTCACAATTCAAAAACCTACAATAAACTTCCAAAAAACTGGAAGCGTAATGGAAAGAGAGATCTGGGAAGTTGGCCTCAAGGAAGTACATTCCAGGGTTTAGAATAACTCAATTAGTTAAATAACTAACCTTAGCCAACTTTATCGAAGTATGGATTGGAGTGTGTCCATTTTCCATATGGTCGTTTAGAGCAAATGCCATAGAGCCTCCAATATCAAACTGTCCACTCCCTGGCTCTCTAAAGTTCTCCGAAAGTTTATCAAAAACCGCAATATTCCGACTCCTTAGAGCTTCTGGCATGTTTTCCAGTGGATTTGAAGGCATGCAATCGATATCCTATAATAAACAGATCAATTGTCTTATGATATTTAAAAAGAGGCAAGAAAACCAGATAAAAACAGAAGATAGAGAAGAATTTTGTAATTGGCTTTCTCAAACCAACGGCTAGAGCTTATATTTATACATATAAATTAGAAAGCAAAATAAATAAAAAGACAAGAAAAAAGAAGGGGCGGAATAGCCTATGATCAATCCTAATAAAAGACAACATCTATGAGATCCCTTATTTGTGGGAAGTACAAAATATACCTAATAATAATAAATAAAATATGATTTCCAGCAGATAGAAATAAGCGTCATTAACATCAACCAAAGTTTAAACTATTGCTAAGCCGCAAATATATCTGACATGGTGTTTCAGACAGGGGAAAAAAAAAAGGCCCCTGATAAAGCCGTAAAAGGACAATCACAAATCTAACAGCTGAACATCCAAAAAAGAGTGGATGTAACATAAACATATTGCTCTACAGCATACACTAAGGAGCACGGATACTTCAACTTCTCGGACCCAGTACCTGATATATTAACCCCCCCTCCAACCAACCCACCCACCCACCCACCAAGTGTCCTAAAGTTAAATAACTAAATTCCTACTTATGAGGACATTGACTATGAACTCGTGAACATGGGAATGACAACATTGCATATTGAGATAGAAACAAAATATCTGCTATAGGGCAAGGAAATGCAACTATACAGAAAAATTAAACTAAAAAATAGTATCACAACACAAGAATAGAGGGGGGGGTTCCATAGCTTGGGTATCTAAACCTCTTAAAACACCTTAGCAATCCCCAAGGACGCATTTTAAACCTCTCCACTCCATGCGCATTAAGACACAAAATGGGAGGAGGCCCCAAAAAAGATTCAAACTCTTGACCACGTTGTGAGGTTGCACTTTAGAATTGTAATCCATAAATCCACACACACTCATGCAAATCCTTTGGTGTCTCTATCCATGTAACTTGGGCTATGCAATTATATCACTCAATTGTGAAAGATTTCTTCCTCAATTATTGAAAGAACGTCTGTTTTATGTTTATTATAATGTTATATCAGATATACAAGTGTAAAAGCACCTAGTATTAAACGTTGCCTTGGCGTGCCAGCATACTAATTTATTTTAAGAAGCATAGCTGTCGTATCCGTATAATATGCTACATTATGGTATCCGCATCTATGTTTCTTAAGGTGTACATATAATATCTGAAGGGTAATATTTATACCTAACTTTTAAAGAGTAAACGAAATTAAGTTTCCCCTTATGTTTACCATTTGAAGAGGAGAAGAGTTTCTCCCAAGATTAAGGAAGAATATAGCAAAAGCAAACATTATATAGCACCTCTCTTTGCCTCAAAGGGCACCTGCAACAGAAGGAAGCAAATGAAACCTGTATCCTTCAAGAGAATTAAGGGAAGACATTGATCACAAAAGATCCTGATTGCTTTCCACTACAATACAATCTTTCATCATAATGGAACTGATTCCTCCTACGTTATGTTCATTATTTGTCTTCTCAAGCTAGTACTTATGTGATATCAAATAGACTTAATTGAAATTGCTAGTTGTATATTCAGTTCTAGGCACAATTGTGTTACCAAACACCACCAGGCTCCGATTCAAGAGCATATTCAGAAATGAGAGAGAGAGAGAGAGAACAAATTTACCATGACAAATTCGACCCCTAACTCTGGACGGTCAAATTGAATCCTGCACTTGTCATGATCAACGGTGAGCACACTCCCATCATGAACTTCTCTTGATTTTGGATGCAGAGCAATTACACGTTGCCCAACAGATAAGGGACGTGCTAAATCTGTCGGTAGCCCTTCCCTAATACCAGCGCGAAGCTCAGTATAATGTTTTCGAACAGATTCCCGATACTGCCTAAGCTTCTCTCTCTCTTCATGCAAGAAATTCTCAGAGAACCTTCGAGGCTTTCCAAGGGAACTGAATCAACAAAAAACGCAACATCAAAATCTTTGTTTACAATAAGTGCATCAACTTGGAAAATGAGTGTAGTGTGAATGCCTAATTACCTTCGTATGACACCCCACTCAACACGAGTTAGTCTTGGAATGTGGCCCAGTCCAACATGATTTAAGTACTCGACAAACTCCCTTTTGGCAAACCAAGGGTAATCGATTGCACTATAGAACCACTCAAAAGTGCACCATCTACGTACCATGTAAGATGAGAGGCTACAAGAAAGTCTATCCTGCAAAATACATATTAACTTTCAATTTAGAGTCATGTTCTAAGATAATGGAGTCTTTATAAGATAACACTCCCTCTGTCCCTAACTAAGATCCCATGTTCAAATTTTACATTTTTTAAGAATGCACAAATTTCATCACAATCAACGCTTTATAAGAAAACTTGTTCCCCATTGTGAGTTTCTGTCGTTGATAAAGTCCTGAATAGGAAAGTGGACTCTTAATTTGGGATGGAGGAAGTAGTTTTTAATGGAGGATAAATGGGTAAGAGTTAGCCTTTAGAAATAATACCCCGTCCAGATTTGTTGAGGTTTCGCTAAACCGGTCTTTTGAAATGATCTCGGAAAACTTCATTTCCTTCTGGATCGGTAGTCTCTTGGGATTCATTTTCCGCCTATTTTTCCGTTTGGTATGAATGTTAACTTCATTTGTAGTGGGAACTTGTGCTGTTGATACTGCTGAATCAGTCCATGCTCTTGTCTGATCACTGTCCGAAGCAGAACATTCCACGGGTCTGGTTGATTTACATTGTTTTGACGGAGAAAAATCTTGACACTGACCTTTAGATTTATTTGTAGGTTTATCCTCTTTTTCAGCAAAGGCCTGAAAAACATTTGCAAGAGGAATTGAAGAAGAAACATCAATGCAACAAGGTATAAACCTACAAAATAATTCATACACACACAAAGAACCAATTATTTAACCATACTCCGAAAAACAGCCGTCTTATCATTCTATCTTTTTAGTAATAAATTTATTTGTTTCTTATCACAAAAACAGAAAGGAAAAAAAAATAAAGATGGCCCAACATTGACAGAGGTTTTTTGTGTGCACTAAAATCCCCTTTTGTCCTTCATTCTCCCCATTGTCAAGTCCTCATTTCAAATATAGCATTGGCTATAAATGGAGACTTCCAATTGGCAGACTAGGACGGACAAGATGGACTTGAAACTACTTTGTATTGAAACGTATGAACAGCCTATAAAGGAGACAAGCCTATAAAGGAGACAATGTTACAGATGCTCTTTCTTTTCCTGGTTGGAGAGGTTAGAGTGCTCTTAATAGAGTATATAATCAAGGACAAGGCGAAGGATTGAATTAGATATATATGGCATTCTCCAAAGTACTGGAGGTAAGCTATAAATGGAAACTTCCAATTGGCAGACTAGGACGGACAAGATGGACTTAAAACTACTCTGTATTGAAAAGTATGAACAGCCTATAAAGGAGACAATGTTACAGATGCTCTTTCTTTTCCTGGTTGGAGAGGTTAGAGTGCTCTTAATAGAGTGTATAATCAAGGACAAGGTGAAGGATTGAATTAGATATATATGGCATTCTCCAACGTACTGGAGGTAAGCTTATTACCTTCTTCTTAGGAGATGTTACGGCAACACTGGTAAAGAACTGAAAGTTATTTTGTGTGAGAATACTGAACGGTTCTTACACTGTGTTGGTACCCAGAAAGGGTGAGAAAAAAATTCACGAGATTATAGGCCATCAATCTGGTGAGGATTAGAATTTTTCATAGGGAAATGAGTGATTTAATTGTAAATTAAATTCAAAGGTGTACAGTCATGTCAATTTGATATCCTCAAAATTGAAGCAAGCGGCTTTTGGTAGGATAGTCGAGGCTTACATGTAAGCCTCACATTTGTACAAGTAGAGAATCTCATAAGAATAATCATAATTGGATAACCAAAATTCAGCTTTTGATTATTCACTACTAAATTTCTAAAGAAACAATGGTAAGCGCCATAAATAGTACTACTTCTGTCCCAATTTAATTGTCCAACTTTGAAAAACTAAAACTTAAGGAGACATAATGATTACTCTAAAAGAAAATGCTTATTTCCAAAAATGACCTTTACTTTTTCTCTAATACAAAAAGGTGGTGGGACCCACAATAAAAAAAGTGGTAATAACTTAAAGGGTAATATTGGAAATAATTAAAAGTGCTCTAATTAAAGACTTGCTAAATATAGAAAGTGGACAACTATTTTGGGACATCCAAAAATGGAATAATGGACAATTAAATTGGGACGCAGGGAGTATTTTTTTCTGAAGAACCAAAAAAGTCTGGCCCTCTATTCTGATTGGACAAAAAGTTAACAAATCCAAAGTTATGACAAAGAACGCGAAAATAAGCATTTACGTTTGATTCTCTTATCTTGTGTTTTGAGCTTCAAAGTGGTAGGCTCGACAAATTTTCTTAAACAAACAAATTTCAATTTTGATTATGGATGAGGTTAATTTATAATTTATAATGGTATTGGGCCATTAAGGTGGATATTTTAAGCAAGCTGCCAGTTCTGATCTAACTGATGTTCAGCTATCAGTGACACCGTAAGTTCCAGTAGGATACCAATAGATAATTCTAGTCCTGGATGTACCTTGAATTTAAAGTTTATTAATTCTTCACAGATGAGGACCAAATAAGGTTTGTAATGAGATAAACAGATCCCCACAAGTACAAAAATGAGTCGAAGTTTAAAATGAATAAGGAGAAGTGCATTGTCCAGCGCATGATATATTATCCTGCTCTACAAAACTCTTCTTGTACTTAGAGTGTGTATTCATCTCCAATCGTGCTATGTGTTTAGCTTTCTATCTATTGAGCCCAATATAGACTTGTTCTGTTAATCGTACTTTGGCCATTCGTGTCAAAAAGGGGAGAGAGGGGAGTTTATGCTATTTATATTGGTTTTATCAAATTGCAACTGGTCTGGCTTGCTCAACTAAGAGCCAAGAGTCTATATTTTATTGAAAATATATTCTACTTTAGGAAATGAGATCAAACCTGATAAATGCCTAAATCTAGAATAAGTATAGGACATACATTCGAATTTAGGAAATGAGAGTCTATCTTGTGATATCTCAACACTTTTGTGAAAGATAGTGTAAAGCAGTACCATAGACCAGAATGCCCCTAACATCAAACGGATCAAACTCAAACCAACATAACAAGTCAAAAGTGGGAGGCAATTAAACTGCCTTTCGACCATTAGTTTTGATCCCTCCTAATGATAAGTAGTACAATGATAAGGACAATGGATACAACAAAGAGATATTATTAGGACCCCACATGGTCATACGACATCAACAAACCATTTGCTTCAGAAAATACTGAAGATAATTAATAGAAAAAATAAGTGAAGAAAAATTACATACCCCAATTTCGGGAGTTTCCTTCGAATGAGAATCGGTACAAGCTTCCAATTTTGATGTCTGCAAATCATAAAGCAATGTGTTCATGGTCATAAATCAACCCATAAACAAAGCACGATATCATAAAAACAAGTAGACTGGAGAATTAAAAATAATAATGAACGGTGCATTTGATAAAAATGTTGCAAATTTTTTGAAAACATTACTATTTTTTATGAAAAGTTAGAAAAAAGATGAGTGATTTGGTGAGATGTTCTTCTTTTTCTTATTTTCCATGATATTTCAACTTATTCCATGGAAAACCCAAAAAATAAAAGAACATTTGGCTAAATTGCTCGTCTCTTTTTCCAACTTCTCATAAAAATTAATAGTGTTTTTAATCATTTTCCAACAGTTTTATCAAACACACCCTAACAGTGAGAAATTATTCCCCAACACTCGCCTTAGAAGTTGAGGATTTGCGTTTCTTTTTCCACGACTTATTGATAGATTGAGGCTGCTGGTCTCCTTCACAAAGAGCACTAGCATTGGATGCTGATTCCCTTCCAAGTTTAGATTTTCCATTGAGTACTTTCTCACTACCACACATTTGTTTAGTTGTGTCTCTTCGACGGCTAGTAGAAGCTTCCAGTACGCTAGAGCTATCAGCTAAATCAACATTTGGTTTTTCCTCTTTCAATTGAACAGATGATTCTGAGACACAGAAGTAGAAGAGGGAAAATAGAAAATCAGAAAGAATGGATTGGTTGATAGCATGTCTCTCCCAAAAAAAAAATATTTAGTAATAAGTTCATAATACTGTGTCAAAATACAGCATAATTCTATGTTGTGTTACCAAATGTACTAAAAGAAGTGATAGTTTCAAACTCAATTGAAGAAACAACAGCGCTCAAATGCAGACAGCCGGCCAATGCAAGATCACAACTGTTAGACAATATATTCCCCAAAAAACCACAAACGTTTGAAATTCTATAGACACTGGATGACTACAAAGTATGATATTCCCGTTGCCACTATGATTCCAGTAAGCCGACCAACATAGTTTCATTGGAACCGAGCACCCAATCCCAGCTGATGAGCTGAGATAAGATGCTCGGGGGGCAATTGTGGGAGGTAAAAATTATGAATGGGCTTTTATCCAAGCCCAGCTCTAATGGCCCATGCTCTAGTCCACCCATGGCCCATTGCATAGAGGCCCATCATATATACAGACAGAGAGAATAAAAGTCCCTGAAAAGGAATATGTGAGCCGAGCGGGTGTATCACCTGGGTTGGCCGATCAGGATTACTTAGCTGTGCGTTGTAAACAAGGCAATGAAGAGATAATTAAGACCAACCATCAATGGTCGGTCAACTGACAAAGGAAGCTGGAGGATAAGTGATGGGAAATAGCCACTTATACGAGTGTGAATAGGGTTAGGGACAGCTGTTATCTTGGAACAGTGACCAAGTTTACCCTTTATAGTAATTTCCATAACTTACCAACCCTAATTTACACCTTATACTATACTTATAAATAGGAAGAGATAACCCTTAGCTCAACACAATTGAATTCTCTATACAGTCACTCTTAGACAGCCACCTTCCTCAAGCCAAACCCCTATTTCTTTGTAATCTCACCATTGTAACGACTATTAAGCCTTAAGCTAATACAATCCACTCACACACAAAAGGGAGGACGTACTGCCGGATTGGGTATAAAAGCCACTTGAGGAACCTACCCTCAAACTCATATCTGGTCTTTGCTCTTATTTCTATTTGGTTACTGTTTCATTCGTCTATTGTTTGGTTGCTTGGAGAGTTTATTGAGGTGATTCTGTTGCATTCCTGGTTCCCAACCACCTGTGTTGGGCTAGGATTTTCTTCTTATTGGGCTGAACAACTTTTAACCACCCACAGTATTGTTTAGTATTTGTTTAGGATGTATCATCCGAGTGCGACAGAAGCTGGTATTACAATGTAGACGGTGCAATTTGTACTAGATGACAATATTATAATTATCTAAATTGGTTCATCTTATTGAACTCATTTTTTAGAATTTTTTAAATCATTCTCATAATTTTTCTAGCCTTCTAAATAGGGAATCATTGTGAAGTGTGAACTGTTTGAAACCAAAATCAAGACCGATACCTTGAACCATGGAACCAAGGCTTGGAAGGATGAAGGACAACCTCAGCCCAACCAAAGCAACAATTGCTTCAGTTCCTTGTTTTATTATAATTATCATATCTCAACCTCAATATTCAAAGTTCACAACATAGGATACCTCCCTTCAAACATCAAATGTAAAAGACATGATTTGTCGGAAAACATAACAATGTAAAATAGGTGATTAGTTCTACGCCCGGCGGTACACTGAACACCAACCCAATCTCGACAAAAAACAGAAAACTACAAGCAACTACATCAACAGCCTGACCATTATATTAAAGAAAATGTTGTGATACATTGAACTTTAACATTCAAGATCAGAAAAGAAGAAAAAGTTGAGTATCACAATTCATAGTACCAAAATCATGTGCAGTGACTAAATTAGGAGATGAGATGTACGAGGAAGATATCATATACATAACAGACCTATTCAAAATTTTAAATATAAGAAATGAGAACTAGAAGTATCAAAGTTTACCAGATTCTACTTTTGATACTGGCATCATTAGAGACAAATCAGCCAATGTATGCAGGGCATCCAAACAAGAATGTTCAGCTGCACAATAAAAAGGGTTATAGAAAAATAACATATTGGTTAAACATATTTACACAGCTACAAAAGCTGTTCTTAATAGGGAATGAGTACATTAAGTAAACATTCTCCAAAAGTCCCAAATTCCTGTAAGATATTGCCAGAAAACCCATTAAATTAGACCTTCCATCATCAGATATGCTTGGGCAACATGACTAAGGGTGTGCACGGTCCAGTCAGTCCAATTTTTAGATCATTTTTCATTTTTTGGACAGGACCAACAAGGTCAGTTTTGAAAATTTGAAATATTAGAGACCAGATCAGACCGATTCATGGGTTGAGACCAGACCAACATTGTCAGTTCTCGCAGTCGATTTCAGTCAGTCCGTCATTTTGGCATTGGACTTTTTTACATTCGGACATCAAATTTTAGACTTAATTTAAAATGCAATTTTGAGGCCACGGGGTTGGTCTGGTCAGTTTTGTCGGGTCTCCTGCACACCCCTAAACATGACGACCCTTTACAGGGGGAATAGGTGAAATCTCTCTTCAGTAACAATCTCCACCCATACTTATCATTTTCCTTGTTATAAGAAACTCCCACGTTCCAAACTGGTACAAAATGAGATCCACAATATAACAAATGTGGAGGGGGGGGGGGGATATGTACTTTTACAATATGAGCAAAAGTTACACTATAATGCCATACTCCCAAGGAAGTTATATCTTCACAGGCAATAGAAAAATATGATCATGACCATTCGAAGAAAGTAGTTTGTAGTAGAAAATATTCAAGAACCAGAAGAGGAAAACACAAAATGCAGTAAATATACCTTCAGATAAGAGTTTCTTATTTTTCTTTCTTTTACCCTGATAAGTAGACATGTCAATTTTAGCACTCCTCACTTCAATATCAGCCTTTCCCAGAACATCACCAAAATAAAGTCCTTCTGTGCCACTACATGCTTCATGACCATCTTCATACTGATTGAATCTAACTTTTTCTTTACTTTCAAAAAACTTTTTCCCTTTCTGATGGACTTCTATCATACCAAAACCCTCTGTATCCATAAAAGTACTTGTATCTCTGCCATTATCTCCATTTTCAGCTCCCCTGCTCCCTAAACTACCCTCCAAGCAATCTCCATCCATCATGATACTGCGAAGCTTGGCCCGGACCTTATCCGATTGTAAAGGCTATAATCACAGAAATAGGAACGTAGTTGTTAATTAATGTTCCAGCAATATTATAGGGAAGGGCTTTTTGGATTTTGCCCCCCGCTATTAATGAAATCTAATTACTCCCTTATTCTCATAATCATTAGACATTGCCCCCTACATGCAGGTAAATCTCAAAGAATCACATAAAAATGGGGGCAATGGCTAATTTTCTTCACCAAATCCTTTGACTTAACCCGTTGTTTTTATGTAATTCTTTGAGATTCCCACGCATGGAAGGGGCAAGCTCTAAAGATTATGAAAGCAGGGGGTTAAGTCAAATGGATTCCCTAGAGAGAATAGCAACAAATAAAATGCCTGGGTATCCAAAATGATTACCCTCCTTTCCCTGCCCTTGAGAGGAGAGGATTTGATGTGATCGGTTCCGAATGGTGATTGAGATACTTGAGAGGAGCCTCCTCTGTGTGAAGCCTCCGTTAATGCTAATGCGGCCACGTGTGCAACATCCTCATCCACGTCTAACTTCCGGCGTCTTTTGTTTGGTGAAACATAATTTTCAAAATTGTCCTTTCTATATGAATATGAAACAGGGATACGAGGCGTCCTTTTCCTAACAACAAACCCTAAAATAAAACGGAAATTATTAACATTTGAATTCATGCCGCACAGATAACTGCTGACTAAAACATTACACTAAGGGTCTGTTTGATACAAAAAAAAAAAGGAGTGGGAAATGATTGGAAAACGATTAAGTTTTAAGAAAATTTGGAAAAAGAGACTGACTGACGAGTAATTTGATGAGATTTTCTCCATCTTTTTCCTCTTTTTTCATGGAACAAATTTCTTACCCATCCCCCCAAGATTTGGATTCCATGGAAACCCCGAAAAAGAAAATAACATCTCACCAAATCACTCATTTCTTTTTTCAACTTCTCATAAAAACTAATAGCGTTTTCAATCATTTGCCTGTTTTATTGAGCGAATACTAGGAAGCATTGTGCAGTCAATCGAGCTTGTATTCTACAAAAACATTCATATTCGCAGATTTATATCATTTGTAACTACCAAAAGGAAACATAAGCAAAACCCAAAGTATGTTAAATCTGAATAATCAAACTATGAGTTTTCATAGAACCAATCAGGAATTTCACAGCATCAAAAACTTTTTAATTTATTTTACCATACAAGTCTGACTCTGCCAGAATATGGATTGTAAGGACACAAAGCAATTTTAATAGGAACCTCGTTGACAATATTGATTCTTGATGACCATGTGAGTTTCACTGATTCCAATGGGTCTCAATTTAATATAAAGACATCAAAGTTCACAGCTTCACGTGATTGAGACACACCCAAATGTTTCCGAATAACCATTACTGATGCAAAGGCAGTATAGATGTAGGAGAAACCCATTTCCACCAAAGAAAATAAAAAAAATACAAAAAAAGAGTTGGATGAGCGGAATCCTGTGGATTAATTTATCACCTTCCTGTTCATAATATTCACCCTTGCTATTATAATAAACCTCCATTCTTTATAAAATTGAGACAAGATTGAATAGATTAAGAACACCTCAAAAGTTATAAAAAAGAAAAGAACATACTGTCAAAAATAAAAAATAATAAGATTGCAAACAGTAGTTTTAAAGAATGTCTAGCAGATTTACCATCAGAACCCCTTCTCGGCAAGAATGGTAAACAGTCATTTGATGGAACTGACTGAGATTGCAAAAGTTCTTTTGATCCACTGACCCTAACTTTTCCCTGCCCGCGTTTCTGCGACTTGCGAGATAACCTCAAAGCATCATTGCCCCCTTGGTCGCTCTCACTCCCTTCCTGCCATTAATAATTTTATTGAAACAATATCCATAATACTACCTAAAGTACATGCAATAAATGCGTTCACATTGTAAGGAATATCATCGATACAGAATATAAGCACTAAAGTATGTATAATGAGGGCATCTCTGCCTATTTTAAAACCAATCTCTCAAAGTGTCATTGACTGCATTCAGAGAATATCAACTACAGATATGCAAACAAATTGGAGGGTTTATTTTATCCCAGGCTTTTAGTTCACAAATGTTTTAGTGTGCTCACTATATTTTAGAGAATTTATCTCTTACTTCATAATTCATATGACTACGTCCTCCCATCTTTTTTAATAACATTCTTTTTCAATTAAAAAAAAAGGTTACAATTTTTTAAATCATCCAAACACTGCATATCCATGGGAACGAATATGACTTGTTACCAGAAAGAACATACCTCATCTTCTCTATTTGAATCAAAAAATATTACTTATTTGCATATATGAACAAATATGACTTGGTATTTTGCTGCTGCCAGAGACTTTGTACCATTGGCAAAAGCACATTTTCTTGGATTCATTATGCTAAAATTATTTTACTTACATATGTCCATCCTCTTCACAAACATCCAAAAAAAATTACCTTTTTAATAATTGAATCAGGGAAAAAACTTTCAAATATCAAATGTAAATATACGCCAAAGGCAGGATCCATATTGAAGCATTCAAACTGTCAGTGAAAAACAAATATCCAGTCTCACCAGAACATGATAATGATCTGTCATCATTGCTATCAGACCAACCACAGAAGCTGTCCCCTCAGGCAGGGATAGATATGCCTGGAAAAGAGAAGCAAGAAAAATGTTAAAAGTTCATATCAGAATGAAACTCTTAGTAAGGGACGGCCAGTTCAGTATAACATAATAATCGCAACTATATACAAACTTCACATCTATATACACTATCTATATTTATACAAACAGAAGCCAAGCATGGGTGCCATTTAACAGGACTTTTATAACAAGATCTAATGGTCAATCTATAAAGATTTCAGAAGGAACATATACAGGTATCCATACATATTATTTAAATAACACTAACATAATTAATTAATGCAAATAGGAACCAATAATTCCTAGGGCCTATGCAAAGGCCAGAAGGTGGACAATGTACAAGCAACAGTCAATGTAAAAAGAGCAGCTAAAATCTTACAAAATCAGGAAAAATAAATGCTTGTAAGACAAAAAGTAGAAGAAAAATAAAATAGTAAAGACGGAATAATGTTCGGCGTTAGAGTTCGGAGCATCCAAGCATCCAACCCAAAACTAATTGGCAATGGGTGGAGTAGCCCCTTATTCTTATACATATTGTTTTGGGAGGATCTCATTTCCCAATGTGGGATTTATAGTCTCAACATGACATGGACTGTTTTATATTGGGTGACGTGAAACCTGTGTGGCCGTTGGGTCTTGACACAGTGAATAGCCTTCCCTCTAACACCATAATAGAGTTTGGAGCATCCAACCCCAAACCAATTGAATGGGTGGAGTAGCCCCTTATTCTTATGTATACTGCTTTGGATCTCATTTCCCGATGCGGGATTTATAATCTCAACATTCAGCAATCCTCATATTAACAATCTAGCTTGCATTAGGATCACAAATACCTTATTCATATTGTAAAGAGCTTCCACCATTTCAATAGTTCTATTATGTAATACACCAGCCACCTGGAAGTTCACAGGAAACAATAAATCAGAAAATTATGATAAGCACGAGGTAGTTATTTATTTGAAACGAAATTCTTATAAATTATACAATAGCGTATTTGATCATCAAACTGTTAAAACAAAAATGAGAGGCAAGGCATCACGATCATGCATTTTTGTTGAAGAGTATGATATACATTGTTGGCCCACTACTTAAAAGCTTAAGCTTTTGGGTGAGATGGTTACTAACATGGTATCAGAGGTCAGGTCCTGCAAGGTCTCGAGTTCAAATCCTCCCGCTTGCATTTGTTTCCCCCTTTGTGTTTGTGCACAAAGTGCACCTTTGGTTTGGCCAGTTTGGCCTTTGGTTTCGTTTGTCTATCCACGTGCGAACTCGCACGTGAGGGGGAGTGTTGAAGAGTATGATATACATTGTTGGCCCACTACTTAAAAGCTTAAGCTTTTGGGTGAGATGGTTACTAACAATTTTGCAATGAAAAAGAGCAACAGAACATAAACTAAGGGTCATTTGATAAAAAGTTGAAAAATGATTGAAAACAACTAATTTTTATGAGAAGTTGGAAAAAGAGTGGGGTGATTTAGTGTGATGTTCTCCATCTTTTCTTTATTTTCTATGGAAAATTTTTCTTACCTATTGTGACTTGTGAGAACCCCGAGGTGTTCACACCTACTGCCCAAAGAATTTAATTCCATGGAAACCCCAAAAGGTAATATAACATTTCACCAAATCACTAACCTCTTTTTCCAACTTCTCATGAAAGTTAGTTGCATTCTCAATAATTTTCCAACTTTCTTATCAAACACACCCTAAAACTAAGTAGTTGATACCTTCTTCCAGTCTTTCCCATGCTTCCTATAGGCTTCATAGAAACGCTCAAGCTCTTCCTCGCTCCACTGAGATCCTAACATGTCACACAATTTCCTTTTCTGCACAAGAGTTTGCAACAGTCAAAAATATTTAATAAATTGGAATGGCCAAAAGGTGAGGTGAGATAGTAAGAAATCTAAGGTTTACGTTCGACGTTGGCAGACAAATCTTAGATCCTGAGGATTGTGTAGTGCAGATTAATAACAAGGTAAAAATGCATATAAAAGTTTGCAGATGCAGGCGTTGGATATAAAACCACAAAGCATTAATAAATGTATATGAATTCAAATAAAAATGGAACTGTGGGTGCTTTGTTTTGGTATTTCTTTAGACTCAGCTTGGTTTGTTCTTTGGATCATTTCTAGAATCCTAAATTCCCATTCACTCAAGATTCCAATGTTTGGTGTGAGTTTTGGAAAGGAATATAGGATTCCAAGGGAAGGAGAATTCCATAACTCCTTTCCATATTCAAATGAGGGGAGAGAGATAAGAGGATTCCTGGGAATCCTTTCATATGTTTTTGTTTCCAGAAAACTACCCCTAATTTAACAAATAACTAAATATTTTTCCTTTGCATAGTAATAAATTATATTTCATAATATATTATAATATAGTGCCATAATTTGATTAAAATATTTTTATATTTATTAGTATATTAGCAAGTTATTGTCAACGGGAGGAAAGGAGTGTTCCAGTTCTAACCAAACATTGGCAAGGGACCTCACACGCCAGGAAAGCAGCTCTCCTGGATTCTAAATGCCAATTCCTTTCCTAAAACTCAAACCAAACGAGCACGTAAAACATTTCATGCAAAATAAGGTAGTAACTAGTGAAATAACAACTTTGGAGTTCATTAACATTTTTTTCCCCATTCATACTCCTCATAGGAGAACGTGACACGTCAGCATGAAGAAAGTAGAATTCACTGTCAAAGGGTGCATTCTTAATTGTGGCTGAGTATGAACCAAAATAAAATGTGAGAGCTAAACAGAGCTACTTTTACAAGCCCTTTTTATATGCAATATCTATATTACTTATTTTATCAAAAAGAAAGATCTTCTATTGGTAACAGAAACGATGATGTACAGAAAGGTGGACTAGAGGTTCACCAAAAAATAAATAGAACAAACAAGAGGGAAACAAAAAAGTGCTGAAAAATAAACTGCGAGGTCCAAAGAGGCTACTGCAAAATGATCCAAAAGCCATTTGAACCCACGACCTTGCAGAACTTGAGCTCTAATACCAAGTTAGAAACCATCTCACCCAAAAGCTTAAGCTGTTAGGTAGTGGGCCAACAATGTATATCATACTCTTCAACAAATTGGATTAACTATGTAACCGAACTTTAATCACATCTTTGTACTTCTTTAGAACCTTGAATTTAAATTTGGGTTATTTTATTGTTCAAAAAAAGTACTTGAGGTTAATAGTAACCATATTTTATCGGATGCCTATCCAAATTGGGGCCAGGTCTGCGTTAGAAATAAATCACATGCAACGCTTTACTACTATTAATTTGAATTGGACTTCATCTTTTTTGATATAAGTGGTACACTAATACACCAGGCGGTCAACCACGGATTTAAATTGGACTTCATTTAAAAAGATAATGCCATTTTTACTTGGCTTGAATATGTATCCAAATTGGGAACAAATTCAAGATATAATTAAATCAATCGTAATTCTTTAGTAGAAGTGGTACATTTTGGTATAGTGCTATGAGTAGACCCCCTTTTATACCAAAATGAAATTAAGAAAAGGGATTTAATAAAAAGTGGACAGGACGCAGTACTTGTAAGTACTTGAATTATATTTGGATTTAACTGAAATGGATATATGCTGAAACACGAGTATGCAATATTGAATAAATCATAATAACTTCACTGGCTGACAAGGTAAGATTTAATCTTCAGCCTTTTCGACACTCTTGGACTCTAGACTCATTCTTAAGATTGAGTCCATATCTCAAGAGTTCGTAACTCATATTGAATACTTCAGTCTTGACAATTAAAAAAAATTAAGTTATACTCACCCGTCCCCGACTTTTGTTTGAATTCCCAACATCTTTATCAGGAGAGACCTCCGTATAGTCTGAAAACCGCTTGTTCACACTTCTAGTTTTTCTTGTTGGGGCCATCAATGACTTTATATCTGAAAAATACAAATATTAGTGACTGATATGTGGACATAATAGTTAACTACTGATGCAAACCATGGAAGATTAAGGAGATGTGGTTACTTTAGAAAGGAGCATATACTAGCATATAGGAGGAAATTTTCGAAGTAAAACAACCTCAGAAGGCACATTAAAACATAGATTGAAATGTCACCCCTATTGACCAGCAAGATGCTAAAGCACTTGGATATAACCAACATGCATGTATCATGTAATCTTTCAATCCCAGCATCAAAAAACATTTTTAACAATAAAAAACAAGGAAAAAGAAGTAAGAGAGAGTTTGGGAATCTGTCATATTATAGGGGAGCTTGGTGTCAATACCAAACCCCCTCTTTTTCCACTCATCCAAGGGTTAGTCACAAACTATAACAATTTGGACCTAGGATGTGCATTATAATCATCATGAAGCATCAAAGTCCTTTTAATAAGTAAAATACTCACACGCTAGAGTTACACAACTTACTCACCTAGCCTATCTATCTCTTTCATTGCCACTATAACATATAATCTATGTGTGGTTTGGGTCATCTTGATAGGACTTTTATAAGAACATTTTAGGGTCAATCTACGCACATGAAAATAGGAATTAGTCTATCTATATCCAATTAACTTATCAGAGGTATGAATAATATAATTTTCCTGAAACATGAATAGTGACGTACTGCCGTAATCATGAGTACTTCTCTACAAGTGTGGGGTGTGGTGTACATGATCCATTTGTAACATGGAAGTATTGTAGGCACCAGCAGTCTATATATGCATGCATAGTCTCGTAGGAGCAAATAATTTTCCATAACTTCAAAAATAACACAACTATGTCATCTCATAATAAAGAGACTACATACTCCCCAAATAGGCAAAATACCAAATATGGTAGTTGAGTACATGTAGTTTGCTAGCAGAACTCGTTATGCTGAATATGATAATGAAGAATGTTTACCTTAATATATAACTTTTGGTTGGTTTTTTTTTTTTTAACAATACCATAAAAGGTACTAGAATGCTTAATAGTCCTAGTTCCAAAAAAATGGAATTTACTAGTTATACTAGTACACAAAAGGTGGCGGATTGGATTACACTTAATAAAGACTTTTTAGTTTCGTTACAAAGAATCCTACATCTACATGTTGGCAACTTCATTCCACTACTAGTATAGCGAGAGAATTGTTAGAATAACATTACTAGAATAGCGAGAGACTTGCAAGAATAACACAGTCATGAATAGCGAGAGGCTAATTAGAATAACAGAGTCATGTACTTCCAATATTTTCTTCTATCATCCTCGTTATCAATAGCTCCCTCAATCCCGTATTTTGAGTCCATGTTGTTTTCCCCTTTTTTTAAGGATACACTAATTTGAACGTAATAAATGGTTAAACTCAAAATTATTTACTATTGTGAGTACATTGCTGGTCCCAGAAAGACAACGAAACTCTTAATCTAGGACATCTCAAAAAGACATAAAGGACTCTTAATTTGAGACAGATAGATTATAAACTACCAGAGTCCCCGGTGTCTTCTGTTTGGTTGGAGTTTTTTAATGTTAAATTTAAAATTTTAAGTAGAGTTCTTTAAAACTGTTTTTCAATTTGATTTGTATATGGTACACTATTTTTAAAATAAATTCAAAAAATGTAATCTTTGTTCTGTATTCATTTCTTAGAGTTTTTATAAAATACAAAAGAAAAAACAAACAAAAAAGATTCTCTTTACTTGAATGAACTTTTTTAAAATAGGTGAACCAAACACAATTTTAAAAAAAAAAAAAAAAACACCCAAAATATTTTTTTTAAAACCCAACCAAACAACACCTTAATGTCATGTCCCCACAGTTCTTATCCTACCTTCATCCTGCTACAACTACTGTCAACAGGTACGAATACCACTGCTTTACACCAGGTGTTTGAAAAGAAAAATGACTGAACAATATATAAAATTTAAGCGGATTAGCATCACCGGTACAAAAGGCAAATGTAAACAAGTTCAGAAAGGAGAAGCGGAGGAACAAAAAGAAAAACATCAGACACTGAAATTACATCCTACAATTACACAACCAGAATTATAACAACAATACAATTGATTAGACTGACATGTTTGCCTGGAAAAGCAATGCCCAATGCATCTATGTAACAAAAGCCGCTTCTTTTTCTGCAGACACCAATGTCACGACAACACTATACATAAATCCAACATGTGTCTGTAAACCTCAATATTTTTCAAAATTCAAAAATATCCATCGCAGTAAACAACTGATCGACTCAAATTCACTAAACAATCAACTGATTTCAAATTCCAACCATATAACAGATCTAACACTCAACAACAGGACAAGAAAATTAACAAGAAGACAAGAAAAATTAGGACAATTCAAAAACATAAATCCAAGTACAATTCAAAACGTACAATCCATCCATAAACCCTAATTTCACAAATCACAGCAGATGATCAAATCAATAAATCGTACAAAGATTGGGTGCACCTACCAATTGGATGTTGAAGATTGATATTCGAAACCTCCACCCACCATAAAATCAACAATTAGATAGAGAGAAATCTTAAATCTCTTCTTTTTTGTAGAGAGAGAGAGAAAGAGTGCGTTTTAGAGAGAGAAAGAGCGTTGCCGCGAAACTTGAATAAAAGAGGGGGAGGGGGGGGGGAGTAATGGAGGTTTTTTTTACGCTCTTTCTCTGTGGACGGAAAAATCTGAGCTGAATACGCCAGGTTCGTTTTTCAAATTTTACGCCTTCACGACCGTACACGTGGATATTCAGATCAACCAGGACCGTTGCTTTGAGTGGGCCCCTTTTGTACGTGGATCCAAATCATACTCGTCAATGATGTAGTATAGCACACGAGAGGGAAAAATAAATTTAAGAAAATGACATTCTACCTTGTTTTGTTATTTCTAATGCATATGTATTTGTATCGGTGTATATTACATGAGTTATTATATTTTTATAATGTGTTTGACAAGTGGGATAAAAAATAAAATACAATAAAATTATATTATCCGGCGTTTGATGTCATGGTAGATAAGATGAATTTGAAGTGGTGTTATTTACACTCTTAAATCTGTCATAAATATCTTCTTAAAAATTTAATTAAAAATATATTTTAACACCATCTTATTTGTCACAAACACCCTCTTCTATTGCTTGATATTAGGTGAGTGCTTAGCAATACACACTCTTCATGTAAACCGAGTTTATGTAAGTGGACTCATCTCTCACTAGGCAAGCCTTATTTGAAAAACACTTCAGTAATTCATTACTTGATATTAGACGAGTTATTACAAACAAACTCTCCCTAAGCGGGACAAGTTTGTGCATCTACAGTCACTTCTCATTAGGCGAATTTTAAGAGGGGTGTCAGTGATTAAAAAATTACCTTTGGAGAGTGTTTGTGACAAGTAGAGTGTTTGTGACAAAAATGGTGAGTGTAAATAATACCGCCCTAAATTTATCATATTATGCATTTGGTGCTAAAGATAAATTTAGGGCGATGTTATTTACACCCTTCATATTTGTCACAAACACCTCCTAAGGTAAATTTCTAATCACTAACACCTAATAAAAGGCGAGTGCAGTCCCACAAACTCGTCCCACTTGGAGAGAGTTCGTTTACAATAACTCGCCTAATATCAAGCAATGGATTAGAGCATCTTCAATGGAATAAGCAAAATTGAATAATTAAAATGACTTTTGATTATTCATTTGGTAAATTGTTAAAATTAACAGTGAAGGTCTCTCTAATGATTATTTTTTTCAATAACCAAATTTGTATGGTCCATTAAATTGATTGGCCACAAATTAATTCATTTGAATTTTGTTTCAAAAAATAGAAGGAAAATATGATTTAAATTTGAAAAGATCATCTTTTAACCAATAAAATTAGTAAGTCCCTCATTTGGTTATTGAAAAAGGTTGTTAACTTTGATTATAAAGAGAGTAAATTTGATTATTGGTTAAAAGGTTGCTAAAATTTAATTATACCACTGAGCTAGTGTTTTTAACCAATATTATAAAATTGATTATAATAATTATTTTGATTATACCACTGGAGATACTCTTATAAAAATGCTTTTTAAATAAGGTCCGCCTAATGAGAGGTGAGTGCACTTACATAAAATTGACTCACATGAGAAAAGAGTATGTTGCTAAGTACTTACCTAATATCACGCAATTGTAAAATCCCACATTGAAAAGTGAGGAAAACTTGAAGTGCTATATATGTTCACCTAAGAAGTTCCCACTAGTGAGAGAAGCCTTTTGGGGGTTGCCATAGGTGCACCTGCCAAAAACAAAACAGTGCACAAAAGGGCTACCCAGTTGTAGCTGGAATGGAGCTACCCAAAGCGAACAATATTGTGCTAGGGTCGGGGTCCGAGTTGTTACAAATGGTATCAGAGCAGACCCCACAGAATACGTTGTGTCTGGAGTGGAGCCACCCAAAACGAACAATATCTCTACATAATACATTGTGTTTGGAATGGAGCCACCCACAAAATGTCGAATTGCCCCTTATCCCACAAAATGTTGGATAAAAAAGTAGAATAAGATAATGGTCTAGATTAGTCCGCCACCCAAAGCGAACAATAGCTTACTAGAGTCAGGGCAATTATCCCCTTATCCCACAAAATGTCGAATTGCCCCTTATCCCACAAAATGTCAGATAAAAAAGTAGAATAAGACAATGACCCAAAGCGGACAATATCTTACTAGAGTGGAGGCAATTATCCCCTTATCCCACAAAATGTCGAATAAAAAAGAAGAATAAGATAATGGTCTAGATTAGTCAAATGTGAATTATGTGGAATAAGATAGGATAAAAAAAATTGGATAAAGATTATGCCGAATAGGATTTGATAAAAATTAGTCGGATAAAGAATAAATAAATTTTGTATTGTGTGCAATTCCAAATTAGAAATCTAGATAGGATACAATAAACTATTACAATTTTTTAGAATAGATGAATATTAGTATTTTTTGTCGAATTTTTGCATTAAAAAATATTTGAGTTGATTACTTTGTATTAGAAACATGTGACATTTTGATATATTGAAAACAAATTTAAAATGTCAATAGTGGTGCCTTTATTTTGAAATATCCTTGTTTTGCCTTAGAAATATTTGAGTTGCTTAGTGTGTATAAGAATCACTATTGAGTAATGTAATTTTCATTTTATTTTATGAATATCAAATAAAGTTTAGTAATTTTATTTATTTTTATAAATAATACGTGATAAATGAATATTATAAAGATTTTTACCAGTCAAATTTCTAAGGTCTAAGTTAATTAATTTAATTATTTAAAAGAGAAAAACAAAACACCACAAATTGAAACGGACACATATATAAACACAAACATATTTCTATTTTTATTTTTATCTGACAAAGAGGGGATAAAATAATACTATGTCTAAGATAGTATTATTTTATCTGGTACTTCATGGGATAAGGGAATAAGTGGGATAATAGCACCCGGTATGCTATCATGTCCGATGATGCCAAACATAGGATATGATAAATGTACCATATATATCCCTCCTAACACCAAACACCAGATAGGATAAACTTATTGTATCAGCTCTGACACCAAATACCGAAAAGGATAAAACTATCATATCTCGCCTTTTATCCCGCCTACCAAACATGCCCTAGAGGTGGTATTATTTTATCTTGTGCTTTTTGTGCTTATATATATGAATTGCTTATGATTCGGTTTTTTTTTGGTTCCCTTCAAGTTTTATGTTAATTTGCTTGTATCCTTTAAGTAATTAAATTGATGAATTTAAGAAAAAAAAATTACTTTATTATTTCTATTACATATTTTTATCGGAGCATATTATATGAGTTATATTCTTATGGCATGTTTGGCTCGCAGGTAAAAGGTAGAATAGGATAAAATTATCATGTTCGGCATTTGGTATCATAGTGGACCTAATTTAACGTGTTCTTAAATGCACCCACATTATTATTATTTTCATCCCTATAAAAGTCAAAGTTCAAATTAAATGAATCTAAAAGATAGCTTAAAATTCTTTATTCTCACCCTCATTTCTCTCTTAATAAAAAACCGTCGCTTAATATATTTAAGTTATCTTCACCTAATAATTTTTTTTTTCACCCCACTTAGTATTTTATTTGTTTCACCTAAAACTATTTTAGTTTACCCTAATTTTATCTTAATACCCACCAACTAATTTTATCTTAATACTCATCAACTAATTTTATTTTATTTTCTTCTTAATCCACCTTCCACCGTCGGCAAAATTAACACAGCAGTTTTGCTTTATCTCCAGTAACAAAAGTTAACCTCGTGCAATTAGAATCATTGTTTGTTTCTTCTTTTTTACTTTAACAACAGAAAAAACAAGTCTTTATACATACACACACACACACACATATATATGTCACAACTCTTATAAAGAGAAGCAATACTTGGGATATAACTTAAAGTTATTTTTACAATAATTATTAGTATATTTCTAGATTTATGGATTTAAAATATTTTTTAATTGTTATTCAATTGATTATATCTTTTTGTTAATTGAATAATGATTACCCAAATGATCATTGCCTTATTTATATTGTATCAATTTGATTTAGTATTAAGGATTGATATTTGATGGATAGATGCTTTGAATTTAATTTTACTTAATGATGTATACGATATAGAAAAACAAGTTTGATAATTAGAATACGCCGTGCTAATGATTAAACGTCCTTTTTTGCCTAAAGTAAATTTAAGATATGTTTCTATGAACTACTTTCATAGCAAAAAGTGAATTGTTATGACTTGCATTTGATATGTATTTATACAATATATAAATTATATTATTTTTGTTATGCGCTGAAATTTTGTTGTGTAATTTTCTAATGATTAGTAAAATACGAAAAGTGAAGTACTTTTGTTAAATATGAATAAGTGACACATTTAAAGGTTTTTGGAAATATTTCAATTGTCAGTGAATCATGAGTTCATAAAAAAAATTGTGAGGTCAATAATGAATTTTGTTGATGTTCAATGAAAAAAAAAGGTTTTATTTATTAACGTATAAAAAAGAGGTGTTATGTCATTGGCGTATATAAATTACATGGGTTGGGTTGAATGTTTTCAAAAAAAAAAATATAACAGGGTGAAGTGCAAGTTTTTTTTTTTACTTGGTGAGAATAATATTTTTGTGGATCTGTATAAAATTTTCATGTTTTAGTTTTAGCAACGACATAAATTAATATCCCTATAATACATTTAGTAAACTCACCCCACCACTGGGGTGAATTAAAAGTTTTTTTGAAAAATAAGTGCGGTGAGAAGAAAGTATTTTCTTACTGGGGTGAGAAGACTAATTTCATGGGTTTATTTAAGAATTCCTTAAATTTATCATATCTTACGTTTTGTACATGGCCGGTAGCATAGCATATGAGAAAAAAATATCCCACTTATCCTTTTATCCCACAAAATGTCAAATAACTTTTCACCAACTTAGGGTTGCATTTGGCCCGCCAGATAAAAAAGTAGGATATGATAAGATATAGGTGGATAGGATAACAGCGTGGATTAGTCGGATGTGAATTATGCGAGATATAATAGAATAAAAATCATCCAGACAAAGATTATGTTGGATATGATTGGATAAGAACCAATGGGATAAGGAATAAATAAACTATGTGTTTAGTCCAGTTCCAAATTAGAAGTTTGGATATGATACAATAAACTACAACAATTTTTTTAAATAGATGAATATTAGTAATTTTTGTCAAATTTTTGCAAAAAAAAAAATATTTGAGTTTATTAATTTGTATTAGAAACGTTGTTACATTTTGATACGTTGAAAACAAATTTATAGTGTTAATAGCGGTACCTTTATTTTAAAATACCCTTGTTTTGCCTTAGAAATATTTGAGTTGAGTAATTGCTGTATATATGAATCACTATTGAGTAATATAATTTTTATTTTATTTTATGAATATCAAATAAAGTTTAGTAATTTTGTTTTATTTTTAAATAAATAGAATTATAAATAACACCTGATGAATGAATATTACGAAGATTTTTATAGGTCAAATTTCTAAGGTCTTAAGTTAATCAATTTAATTATTTAAAGTAGACAAACAAAACACCCCAAATTAAAAAGGACATATAAATATAGACACACATATTTCTATTTTCTTTTTATCTGACAAAGAGGGGATAATATTAAACTTCAGGGGATAAGATAAGTGGGATAATATTATTTGGTATGCTATCATGTTCGGTGATGCCAAACGTAGGATATGATACATGTATCCTATCCCTCATAATATTAAACACCGGATAGGATAAACTTATCATATTCATTTCATTACCAAACACCAAATATGATAAAATTATTCTATCCCGCCGTCCAAACATACTCTAGAAGTGGTTTTATTTTATCTTCTGCTTTGGGTGTTTATATGTATGGGTTGCTTCTGATTCAATTATTTATTTATTTAAGTCCCTTCTAGTTTGATGTTTGTTTGTGTCCTTTAAGTAATTAAATTGATGAACTTAGTTTTTCGACCATTGAAATTTCATAAAATTTCACATTCAACCTGACATATTATAATCATGTTTATTTAAAATAAATAAAACTTTACTAAACTCTATTTGATTCATAAAATAAAAATGAAATTATTAAAATTGATTTTATGCTGTCAAAACAAATTATTTTTATGAAAAGTAACTAGGTCAAAATTACTAATTTTCATAATTATTTTTATGAAAAGTAACTATCAAATTTGTTTTAGAAAAAGAGTACAGTCAGTAACACTCTATCTTTTAAGTATCAAAAATGTCACAAAAACAATCAACTCAAATATTATGTAATGCAAAATGATATTATTTGAAAAAAAAAAATGGGAACACTATTCACATACTCCACAATTTGTCTTAATTGTATTGAAAATGTCACAAAATATATACGCAAAGTGTTATTAAAGATGGTTTTTGAATACTATGATAATTGGAGTACTAGGATCATACACTTCAAAAAATGGACAAAAAGTACTAATATTAGTCGATTCTCAAAAGTTGCACTATTGTATTGTATCTTATCCGGACTTGTAATTTGGGAACTTAGGTGGAAAATTCTCATTTTCTAGGAAAAATAATGCCTATCAATCACACCCTAAGTTTATTTATAATTTTTATCCAAGTCGGTCTTATCCTATCACATCCTATATATATAATCCTTATTTGACTGATTCATTTTCCATCTATACCACTTAATTCCTCCCAACTAGTACCGCTCTTATCCTATCATATACAGTCCTTTTCCTATCTTATCATACATGTTTATCCGGTGCACCAAATGCAACCTTATAAAGGCTGCTAATAATGCAATGTATGCATGTAAAAATATGTAGTAAAAATACATTTTAAGTATAGCACATAATACTCTTTTTTTTAATTCAAAATTATTTATGTTGTTAAATTTGCACCATTAATTTTAAAATAAATGGCTCAGATAGCTTTTACTTGGACCATTTGCACTGGTTCTCTTAAAAATGCATGCTAAATGGCTAAATTTAGCCTATCAATGGTTTAAATTCTATGCCGATAATAGTTAAAAACAATTTGAGATGATATACATAATATAGTTCCCACATGTGCACAAGGGGTGATATACTTTCTATCGTCCCATTGACACAATGAACAATCCATCATCCCCGTGGGCTAATGGTCATCTCCAGTGGTTAGTTTACTTCCTCCCTATATTCATGTAGGAACCCCAGTGTTGTGGACGGGCTGTTGTATATGTTCGAAGTAGTTGCATTAGATGGTAGTAGGTTACGCACTGTGGGTGTTCGTTCCACATCACATTGATGAGATAAACTGATGTTTTATATATGTGTAGTCACTAGTTCTTTTTAGTGAGAGGCTTTTTGGGGGAATATGTAAAACCATGTGGATTCAGGCCCAAAATGGATAATATATTACTAGGTTGGACGAGGATGTGACAAGTTATACCACATTTCCCATATCATTTTGAACCCTTCATGAAAATCACAGCAAAAGTAATTAAAACATTTATGGCTCTTCCGTACGTAAGAAGCTGTGCAATAGTGACAAAGTTGTTAACAAACAACTTTAAAACCATTTAAATTTGAAAAATTTTAGTTTTCATATTGAAGTGGTGTTATCAAACAACACCTAAGGCTCGTCTAACTAATGTACTTGTGCAATTAAAAGAAAATACGACTGCCCTGAGAATCTGTAGTTGTTGAGGAAAATAGTCGAGCCATGGCGAATTGATGTGGCATAGTGGCGACTGGAATCGATATGAATAAAGTTTCAAGTACCTCAATCATTGTGGATCCCATTGGTCAATAATTGGTATAGACCATGTCCCGTCTTGGCTGCAAGCCTACAAGTATCTTGAACATCCTCATCACCCTCTTAAGCTAGCTTTTTGAATGTATTATTAATCTGATTTAGTAGTACTCATTAACTTCAGTGTGATAAGAAGCCTGTACAAATAGTCTAAAATTATACAAAAAGTAAAGTTACTCTAGCCCAATTCAATTATAATTAGCTTATTTGAATTTGACTCCAGTCTAAGTAATTAAGTCAAGCTTGATCACATTTTAAAGCTCGATAGTTCCAACGACTGAAACTTTAGCAGTCCAATGCTCAATAAAACTTAACTGATTTACGTCTCTCCCAAATTGCAATCACTAGCTTAAGTGCCTTAAATTAACTACCAGATTTTAATTCCAAAATTTTGGCATGAGCCTTTCATGCCAGGTACAATCAAGTGATAGACTGCATTCATGCAGAACAAAAGAAAATAAAGCTCACGGAAACATATGATGATTTTATACAAACTGTCACTAGAATTTAATTGTACCCAGAGTGCATAAAATTAACATAGATCCCTTTATTCTCAGCTAGTTTGTGCTTGTGAAAGATTGTTGGTTGATTTTGAAATGAGCCTTTCATGCTAGGGCTCGCAAGATCATCGGGTGCATTCTCCCACGATAAATAAGCACATTTCGTTCAGAATCAAAACTTATATGTCCCTACAATTAAAGAAAGCTTTAGTTTGATGTGGGTTGAGTTTTGACTCTAACAACTTACAAGAAAAAGTGAGTAGATTTGTATGAAAAGTTGGTTATCAACTCCTCGACCAAGGTTTGAATCCCTATCTCCTCCTCTCTTTCCCACGAACCATCGAATATATCATTACTTGGCTCAAATATATATATATATATATATACTAACATACATGCGCGCACACTAAATCAAAGCTTTCATATATATATTGAGAAAGATTATATCATACCAGTGCGAGGGAGAGAGAAGATTTTTCTTTTAAGAGAATCTAAAAGAGAATGCAATAAATAAAGATGTATGGATTTTTTAATTTTTGTTTGGTTACTTAACAATTTTCTTTTCCCTTAATTTTTGGAGAAAAAGTGTGGGAGGTTTCTTACTTAGTTCTTGGGCCTTTTTATTCTTTATGGACCCTTGTGTCTAAGTAAAATTGTTAATTATACATGGACCCTTCTACATGAGCCCTATTGTTAAGATGGCTGTAAAAGCATTACTTTGATCATGGATCATGTATGTACGTCCGGTCTACATAGCAAAAGACTTGGTCTAGTTATGGTCAGTTTTAGACATTTTTTTTCTCGTTTTTTATAATAACTAGTCATAGTACAAGTGCATTGTATATGACTACGATAACTCATAAATATATAAATTAAATTAAAATGATAAAAAAAAACAATTACAATTATAATTGTAAATGCAAATTAAACAGTTTACCTAATAGATATTGACTTAATGTAAAATAATTATATATGAATAATAATTGAATATCATGTTCTGAAGAAACAAGATAATAAATATTATGATAAATATTAATTTCCCCCCTAAAGAATTAATACTTCTTGTCTTTTTTCTTTCTTTGTTCTTCCTTAGAATTCAACAAGTTAGCATTTAAATTCAGTTCAAAAAATGGTGTTGAAGCACTTCGATAAGGCATCTACCAAAGTAAATTATGATTTGTGCGATTGTTTGTACTTGATGCTTTACATGTAACATGTTTCTTTTGCATGGGTCAAGACACTTTCGACAATAGAACTATCCTATATTGTTAAATTATGTAACTTACATAGGACAAATTATGGTATGAAAACTTGAAATTCCATGCAAAAATTAAATTGTTCTTCAAAGGAATACGACAACCTTATAGATCATTGTATTTGAATGCCTCATAGGTTAGATATCGTTGATAGTAGTTTTTTGCTTTTAATCTATTTGAACCTAAATGTACCATAAAAGAATTAGATAGTAATATATGTGAGGCGTTTTGCAAATCGTGTGCAATTGGAAAGATATTACAAAGATATGATTATATTAAGGATAATGATATTAGCACTTCACAAAAAGTACGCTAAGACTCCTAACTCATCTTTAGTGACAAAAAAGTGTCTCAAAATATGTATATAAAGTGCTACTAAAGATGATTTTGGAGTATTAAAATATTTTTATAAAGTATATTAAGTATCATAGGATTAAAAATTTTAAAGATTTATTAAAGAAAAGAATAATAATTGTAATATTATACAGGAATAATATTCAACAAAAAATTAAATGACAGAGACGTAACCACAATTAAAATTACTCTTTGTGACATGAAATTAGTTCAAGACAAAAAATTTGATTGCCTTCCTTCAGAGGTTTTTTTGGAGAAGGCCCTCTATGCCATTAGGCCATAGAGTATAAGATTAAATAAGATGCAAAAATAATACAAATGTGGGTTACAAAAGCCCACCCGCTAGGCTGAAGAAAGATGTACAAAGTAGGCAAACAAAAGGTTGATCATATGCTTTTGATGTAATTTTTATTTTGGAAATAGATGGACCAAAAAAAAAAAAAAATTAATATTGATATTATCTATAATACACGTAATTGAAGAAGTTTTAAACGATTAACAAATTTCAGTATTTTAATTAATAAACAACATAATTCAATTAGCAAATTTTATAGACGGTGCACAAAAGCAAACTTACTCATAGACATATGTGCACTATGTATATTTAGATGCTTATATATGATTTTGAAATAATGCACTATTGCTATTATAATTAATGGTTTAATACAAAGGGAGAGTAAGACGTTTAATTATGAATATATATTCGAGAAAGAATAGCTATTGGATTGTTAATTTGAACTTTGGGAGTATTAATTTACAATTATTCCACTATTTTTTAAGTAGTATTATTGTCAAAGTAATGTTTAATATTATAAGGATATATTACAACTTCTTCAAATAATATTATAATTTAATAAAAATATAATTATTTTAACGATATGAATAACTTATTTTTTTCTAATACAAAATTAGTTTTGCTGATATGATTACAATAATTTGGGCAGACTGATGTACATAGGAGATTGGTGAGGCATGCCCCACCCAAACCTTTAAAAGTTATAGTTAATATTCCTATATACTAAAAGAATTTATTTTAGTGTCCATCTTATATTACAATAATTCTATATGAATATAAAAATTTAACATAAAAAATTGATATACTAATGTGTTCATCACTATGTAATGGTTAAAAGAAGTATATCACATTTTATTATAATCGATGAGTGATTGACACATTCTATTGGACTTAAGTGAATATTAGACTATGAAACTTTAGTTTGTACGCCCAAACTTAAAAATCATTTAGACTTGCATATTATAATAATTGTTAAAATTAGACTTAAGTGTATATATATATATTTTAAAATAAAATAAAATTAGACCTACGTAGTTTAGTTGACACAAAAATAAGAAAGAAATTAATAAAATATTTCTACTTAATTATATACCAACATCTTTGAGTAACTGATTTTGTAAGAATGAACCATATGCCTATCTAATTGTCTGTTTGAATGACATACACATACCAGGAATAGATTGCGAATTCTGCAAACTCCTTTGCTTCTTTCACCATTTGTTTTGCTTTGATCTCATCTTGTTCGCTCAAACATCCATTGTCGTTGTCATTTGTTTAGGTAATAGATTGCAACTTTTGTGCCACCTTGTCCTCGGATGTTAGCTCAAACGCCCCTTGTCATTGTCGTTTGTTTAGGCAATAAAGTGCAATTTCTTTGTCGCCTTGTCCTCGAACGTTATATCTAGTATGTCATAGGCGTTGATATTGAATCTCACCTCTATTTGAGGCATACCCCTACAAAAGAACAATGATACAAACACACATATATATAATCCTTCAAAAGCTCTTGCACCTTTGGAATCCTAGTGCTCCCACTTTCATCCACTTCGTTTTTCTTTAAACCCGTATCCTTCATCACCTTCTTTACCAGCCCCATCGTCTTCTTGAACAAATCGATATTCAAACCTCGCCTGGGTCAACGGCTTCGAAAAGTCAACCCTGTCGAAAAGTGACTCAATCTCGACCCGGACTTGGTGTTGGCTACTCAAAGCCCTCTTAGTCCTCTCACATTCCTTCATAAGCGTTCCTAAAGCTTTATTATCTTTGCCAATGTCTTTATTGTACTTATTTTTGATTATTTTGGTGAAATACTCCATTATTCTATAATCGAAATCTTTTCCTCCTAAGTGGGTGTCTCTGTGGACATCCCATTTTGCGACTCTTCTAAACAAGATCAGACTTAACAATACAGAATTTAAAGAGATGCATGCTCGGACAAAGTTAGACTTAGCCAATGCAAGGTTGAAGATCATCATGGACCTATACAGATGAGCTTTACACTGAGTCAATACACGCTGAATGCCGAAAAATAAACTATTGATTCCCAATTTTATCACTATTTTTTAATATCATATTCTTGACCACGTGTAGCCAAATAGTAATACGGAGGGGTTACCGAACTCCGATCGCCCTCATATTTGGAGAGAAACTACAATACATCTTGAAGAATAACATATCCAAAATTCAGCTTGATCCAACGGTGGATACCCGATTGAACGTACGGTCAATCCGTAAGCTCATGATCTCGACCAAGTGTAGTCAAATATCAGATGGAGGCTTTCCCGAACTCTGAAAGCCCTCAAATTTGGAGAGAATCTACAAGACATCTTGGGAAACAACATATCCAAAATTAAGCTTGATCCAACGGTGGATACCCGATTGACCGTATGGTCAATCTGTAAGACAATACATGCAATCAATCCACTGTACGGGAAATCCGATTGACCGTACGGGTAATCAACTATCCTGACCATCGATCATGCTCAAATTTTGAAAGAAAGTAGATGACATCTTGGAGAACAACATAATAAAAAATCAGCTTAATCCAACAGTTAAAAATAGATTAACCATACGGGAAATCCCATTGACCGTATGGGCAATCTAATTTTGCACCCGAAACGGGTTATGTAGCCACCGAAACGGCTTATTGGATAGCCCGTACCGGAAATCTAGTCCTCCGTATGGGTAATCGGACATCGAAGGCTAAACCAAGTGCTATATAAGCTAGAGCCAATTTCTTAGAAGGGTTCGACGATTATTCGACAAAAATGCCCACGACAAAGGCAGAGAAAAGGGAAAAACTTGCATTTTTATTATATCTTCATTTCTAGACTAACAAAAGCTTAATGTAGAGAGAGAAAACACTGTAATAGAATAGGTATGCGAGTAAAAACTCCGTAACTCGTTTATAGTGTTTGTATTCTAACTAATCGACAAACCAAAGCTTGTAACACAGATATATTCTTCCGAAACAAAGTTTTGTATTCACGAAGGTATCATCTAAATTCTAATACGATGTAGATATCCTGCAAATAAAGATTATGTGTATATAATTATTCATATTATGTATATAATTGTATAAAATGTCAAAGCATGCCTAGAATTGTTCCATGCCGTGATTCTGCCTGAACTGTGCTAAAACTTGATAACTGGAATTGTGTCTTGATTCCCCGTATGGACAATCCAATTGACCATATGGTTAATCCTATTCCCTGTACGGGTAATCTGCCTTCAAGGCAATTTTTGCATGCCGAATACAGTAGGATAATTGTATCATATTTAGCAACCCGTATATATAATTTTTAGGCTAAAACAATAGGAAAAAGATAAAAGATAAATGCAAGCATGTCCATTTAGAAGCCGAAAAGGCGATGCGGATGCCTAACACCTTCCCTCATTGTAACATAGTTCCCGAACCCAATCTGGTTGCGCAGACCGCGTTGTACCCCAAAAAGGGTACAAAACACACTTTTGTCCTTTTTTTTAAAAATGTACTGGCGACTCTAAAACCTTTTCAAACCGAGCCATGCACCGTGTTGACCTTGAAGGTCTTAATCTTATTTTGATAATAACAATAAATCAATCATGTGTAATTTAACATGTTCTTGATATAAGATTATAGATTTCTTATTTGGAAAATCAAGAATAGCATGATTGCTCAAAGGAAGTTTGACAAGGATCATTCAATCAACATCCGATAAAGTCAACGAAGCATTCGACTAAAATCGATCTATCCAAATCAAGATCATTCATCTACAAGCGTTGGTCATGTCAAAGAAGATCATTCTCATCACACACAAGCTAGCAATGCAAATCCATGAAGCACAAAGATCAAGAATCATATGCAAAAGCTTCAAGGGAAAAGCTTCAAGTGAATAATCAATTTGAAGAAATAAATCGAAGCATTCGAAGACTCATCTATTCGGTAATTGAGTGTTTGCTTAGGATTAATGTAAAGTTTCTCAATTGATTGATTATATAGCTTAAACATGAACTTGCATCATTATTAGATTGATCAAAATCAGTTTGAATCAGAATTTCTTTGAAAACACCATTCTTGCAAAAACCGGTTTTCAAATAATTTCATATTAAATTGATTTGAGCATATTTTGAGCTCTCATGAAAATATGTGTCTTAGGATAATATATTTGACCTATCCCAAGCATCAAAATTGATTTTGGAACTTAATTGCAAAAATGTTTATTTTTTCCCTTTCTAGATTCGCTCCGTTTTTGCGTAGTTTTGATCTAACGGTTTGAAGGAGGTCTTCCCGGAATCCGATCATTATGAAATTTGGACAACAGTTAGTTAACACATTATAGTACTTATATCCAAAATTTCATCAAGTTCCAACGGTTGGATAATGAGATATGATCAAAACAAATCGGGAAAAATTTGTTGTCTGCAACAATCTATCTAAACAGACCAGCAGAGGTCATCAGTCGACTGATGGGCTTTGCTCAGTCGACTGATGGTCACTCAGTCGACTAAGGAGCCTTGCTCAGTCGACTGATGACCTGAATATAGCCGTTGGGAGTTGTTCTTTTTGCATTTTTGAGTCTAAATCTTCACCCAAACCCTTCAAACGGCTATATCACTTTTGGGACTATAAATATGACTTCTAAGACTCATTATACACACCTTGAATCACTCTCATACTCCATACTTCATCTATCTTCAATATTTAAAGATTCAAGAAATTGTTTTTGATCAATTATTATCATTTGAGCTTTATCATCTTGATCAAATAGGATAACTCTAGTGTGAGCTTCATATTGTATCTTATACACAATTAGATAGAGTTGTTCATTGGTGTGACTCACCAAACAATTGTATTAGACAATTTATGAGAGGTAAATCTCATAAGATAGACAAGAAGGTAAATTCTTGTTGAGTGAAATTGTGAAAGGTAAATTTCACAAGGTTAGCAAGAGGGTATCTTGTGAGAGTATTTTGGTGTAGCAATACTTGTAGAGTGTGTGAGACAACAACACTTGTAGTGGTTTGATCTTCACCCGGAAGGAGATTGATTTTAGTGGAAATTCTCGGGGAACTAACCGAGCGCGGACTATGGTTTGGTAAACCAAAACCGTGTGGACAAAAAGCCTTGGACTTCAAATCGGTTCAATCTTTCTAGCTCAATCTCTTTATTATTAATTGTTTAAATTGTTTGAGATTGTTTATTTGCTTGATTGTTTATTTGATTGCATTCCTTGATAATTTGTTTTACTTAAACATTGTTAGAAACGTTTTTAAATTCTGCATTAAGTTTTAAAAACCCTATTCACCCCCCTTCTAGGGTTATTTTCCGACCAACACACCGAACAGCGTCCGGTGGGGGTCTCCTCAGGATTCTCACAGTCTCCACTTGTGGCAAGAACCTCGAAAACTCCTTCATCAATGGTCAAGATCCTCACGTCGAATGTACCGCCTCCGAGGTCAAAAACTAAAATGTTCTTCTCCTCTCCTTTCTTGTCTAGACCATAGGAAATTGATGCAGTTGTGGGTTCATTGATTATTCGGACCATGTTGAGCCCAGCTATGGTGCCAGCATCTTTGGTGGCTTGCCTTTGCGCATCGTTGAAGTAAGCTACACAAGCAACAAACACACAATAATCCATTAGAAGCAACTAATAAAACCTGGTATGAATAACCAATAGATGAATCCACTTATCCACTAGAGATCTTTCCTTTTTAAAATTTATAATATACCTGGAACAGTGACGACCGTGTCTTTAATTTTCTTTCCCAAATATGACTCAGCCGTTTCCTTCATCTTCCCTAGTATCATAGAGCTGATCTCCTCAGGGCTAAAAACCTTAACCTCGCCATCTTTGATCTTAACCTCTATGTGTGGTTTCCCATTTTTGTTAACTGTGTTATAAGGTAACATTTTCATGTCTCTTTGAACCTCTGGATCATCAAACCTACCAATAATTTCAAAGACGAAAAGGAAAAAAAAAAACAATTTCACATCACATTCTAACAAATAATCACAACTAAATAGCATAGGATAATTCTAGTTAAAAACACAATACTAGTATTTTTTTTTTGCCTAACAATTTTCTGTTTTTTGTATGAATGGAAAATCTTTTTATCTTTTTTTTTTTAAAGCAAAATTTCGACAACTCACAATGGATAGCTATGCTAGAGCAAATGTGGACATTGCCAACTCACAATGGATAGCTATGCTAGAGCAAATGTGGACATTGCCAGAGCAATGTACATCAGTGCAAACATGGTACAACTTTCGACAACACTACCATGCTCTTGCAAAGACATAGTTGCTTTGACAACTCAAGTAGCGAAAATAAGAACAAAACTAACATAAAAATAGCTTTATTCAGATTTGCTCTTCTCCAAGTTGATCATCAAATATCAAAGACCCGAATCTCAAATAGCCATAAATGTCAAAATAAATCCAATAGATTCTCAAATTTGATTCTAAAATTACAAAAACAAAAGTCGAATTTTATTTACCCCCATGTATAGTAATTTGCTTACCTTCTTCCAATGAGACGCTTAACGTCAAAGATGGTGCGTTCTGCATTAAGAGCCGCTTGATTCTTTGCAGCCTCCCCAATCAAACGCTCCGTGTCTGTGAACGCAACCCACGACGATGGGGGTGATTCTGTTCCCTTGATCATTGGCTATTATCTCCACATGATCGTTTTTATAACCCCCACACATGAATAGGTAGTCCCTAAATCAGTTCCAATAATTGTACTGTTTGAAGGAAGGAGATTCCTCACCGACCGCTATTCCAACTAACAACAATGAAAAAACGTAACAATAGTTAGATACACAGTTGAGGCACTAGAGTCACTAATTTAAGAAAACATGGCGACAAAAATTTAGTTATTCAACCTCGTTTTCTATATCTGTTTTTGATTTCTTTTATTTTTTTCCCTTTTGAATTATGTTAGAGATGAACAAAAATTAACTATAAAAATGATTAAGTACAAGAATGGTTCTTCAAAATTAATGCTTTTGATAATTAAAAGAATTCTACAGCAAAATCCTCCAACTACTCGACTTGGAATCGAATTTTAACTATTAAACATTGCCAATCAAACCCCAGTTCTACCAAAAAAAATAAAAAAAATTCATAGTTTATAGAAAACCCTTTTCCAAAATTTGAAACATAAATTAATTTTGAACTTGATGATGCACTAACACTATCGGAAACTCAAAAGGAAATTTCTTACAGAAGAAAGAAAGAAAGAAAAAAAGAAATAAATTGAATACAATAAGTTAAAATATAAATCCTATCACTGATTTATTATTTCAATATGTGAAAAACAAGACTTGAAAACACTAAACAAGTGTACAACCAGAATTAATAACAAATTCAGTAATTAAAGTTATGTCAATACACACACACACATATATATGTATAAGTGTATAGCTTAATTAAGTTCATTCTAATAATTAGTATCACAATATAAATTTTTTTACTAGAATTATTAACAATAACAAATTGATGAACATATTATAGACAGAGTATGCTGTAAATAGACTTGGGGACATTAGACACATGTGAAAGCTAAATTCTCTCAAGAGTACAACAATTAATTAAAAAAAAAAGGAAAAGAAAAAAAAAATCCATTGTTGATTTTCAGTCTTTCCGATGTTTTCTTAGCAAGATCAACCGAACAGAACAAATAAAAGAAAAAGAAACACTTAAAATAATAATGAATTACGAGTTATGTATCTAGTGTTATATAAAGACAGAAGGCGTAAAGAACAAGATTTGAATCCGTACTTCTACTAAGGGTAAACGACTCCACTACTTATTAATATATATACTTTTTGGTCTTTAAATTACTTATATGGTTATATACTTTTTTTGTCTTTAGATTACTTATATGGTGATAGCACACGTATTGTATGCGCACGAAAATCTAGTATATATATAACAAATACATTCAAATTAACTTTTCTGAAAGAAAAAAGCAGACTAGTAATGCACATAGATTAATTACCAGAAACAACGAAGAGAAAAAGAAAGAGTATTGCTTTGTTCTTAACCACAGCCATTGTTTGATGTTTCTCAACTCTCTTTCTTTTTCTTCCTCTTCGTTTACAAGATTGTGAATATATATATATATATATATGAGTATCTAATAGAATACGAATCATATGCGCGCAAAAATCTAGTGTATAACGAATACATTCAAACTTTTCTAAAAGAAAAAGGCAGACTAGTAATGCACATAGATTAATTACCAGAAACAAGAAAGAGAACAAGAAAGAGTATTGCTTTGTGCTTCACCACTGCCATTGTTTGATGTTTCTCAACTCTCTCTTTCTTTTTCTTCCTCTTCCCTTTACAAGATTATGAATATATATATGAGTATCTAATATTTTCTTGCGTGGGTATGCATATTACAACCAATGAATGTACGCCATGTAACTGAGTTAGGAATCCAGTTTAGATTTGATTTTGATGATTATTATTAATATTTTGAGTTAATTGCACTTTGCCCCCCTGAACTATGTACCCCGTTGCACTTTGCCATACAAACTATTAATTTCACCAATTTTCACTATGAACTATTGATTTTGTTGCACTTTGCCATTTATTGCTGACGGAGTTAACATAATAGACGGAATGGGGGGCAAACTCGGTAAAAATAAATTCCCTCTCATTTTTTCCCGCCAAAACGTGCTCAATTGTTTCCCTCCCTTATATATTGTAAACATTTTACACTAATATACATAACCATAAAAGAAAAGAAAGGAAATTTGAAGCAACAACTGCCATCTTCTTCTTCGAGAAAAGTAAGAGCACCACCATGGAAAGAGTGTGCATTTGTGGAAACAGAGTAGTCATCCGCACCTCATGGACTGATCTGAACCCTGGAAGAAGATTTCGTTCATGCCAAATGTGTGGGTATTTCAGCTGGGTCGATCCACCCATGTGCGAGAGATCGAGACAAGTTATACCTGGTCTTCTTCGAAGGATAAGTGAAATGGAGGCAAAAACAATAACGGGGAGAAACAGAGGAAAATAAAGGTTTCTATGGGTTTTGTTGTTTTTCTCGTGGGTATTGATTCTAGTGTTATGGCTAGGAGATATGGAGAACCATAATAATGGGGAAAATAGGAAGAATGAGATATAAGGTTTCGCGGGTTTTTGACTGGGGTTCATATATTACATGTAATTTTTGTGGGTTTTGGAAAATGGGGGTTCATATATTATGTGGATTTTGAGGGTATGCAAGTAATGGTAGTAGTACTAATTTGATGGTTAATGTAAGTTGTATTGTTTGAAGTATGCAAGCAGCAGTAGTAGTAGTAGTAGTAGTAGTAGTAGTAGTAGTAGTAGTAGTAATGTCAAATGTAAATTTAATCTAATGTTAATTTAATGGTTAATGCTTTGTTTTAATGGGTTTTGCACTGTGCTTTAATAATAAATATATCCTATAAATGCTATTCATCACATTCAACAAACTGATTGCTATTCATCACATTCACATCATCCATAAAAAACGAAATTCTTATCATTACATTCACATCAAACATAGTAGAATATGCTTGATATAAGATTATATTCAACAAACTGATTGATCATTCAATCAATATCCATTCATTAACTAGTATATATGTTATGTTTTCACAAAAACAATACTTAATATCCAAAAAACTAACATCCACAAAAAGAGTACTAGAACAGAGTACTCATATATCACAAAAAACAAAAGGCCCTAGAACTAAGAGGTACTCATATCCAAAATTTCATCAAATTCTTCATGGAAATCCATCTGGCTGGATGAATTTGTCCTAAACCTTTTCTTTCCATGCCACATAATTGCAACTGGTGAATCATTCATATACTCTATTCTTCATCTATCTTCATTATTCAAAGATCAAGAAATTATTTTTAATAATTCTTGAGTTCCCCTTGTACTTGAGAGAGTTATTGTAAATTGGTGTGAATAGAAAGGTTCTGCCTTGTTTAGAAATTGTGAAAGGTAAATTTCACTCACAGTTCCTTTACCTCTATTTGCTCTCACCTGCACAAGTCTTTATTATTGATTGTTTTGTTATTGCCATTTTAGTTAAGTATAAAAGGTTTTACTTAAACTTTTTGAAAAGATTTTTAAATGAATTAATCCCCCTCTAGTTCAGAACTACTTACTGGTAATTTTTGCCTTGCATCTGCTACATGAAATGTATTTGAGTTCCCACTACCTTTCTTTGCTCTTACCTACACAAAACCCACAATATAATTGATAGCAGCTACAGTGAAATTGATAGAAATATGCATTATTCCAACTGAAACAACATGCATTTACTGTTGGATTTGAGTTTCCACTGGCTTTTGGACACCTTCTCTTATTGTGAGCAGTTGAACCATAAAGTTTACAACTCATTTTGACTCCTTTTCTCCCAAGCTTATGAGGATTGTCTATCTTTTCATTATTTTTCTTATTTCTGTTCTTCTTAGGCCTGCCAGGTGGTTTACTATAATTAGGAGGAAGAACAGGGGTTAATCCAGTCTCTACCCACAACTCTTTTCCATTAATAGGGTTCAACAAGTGCTCATATGTTTTCAAGAAGGTTTTCCGAAGGCAGTATTGGCTCACAAACTTCTCTGGCTCTTCTGCAAGATAGTTCAATGATGAAATTGCATGTGGACATGGAATCCCCGTTAGTTCCCACTTCCTACATCCACAACTTCTATCAGCTATATCAACCTCCAACTGTTCTCCATATGGACCAATCACTTCAAATTTTTTATCACCAATTCCATCTGGGAACCCAATTTCCAGACTCAAGTTTGTTGTCTTCTAAAATTTTCTGAATTGCTGGACAAAGTAGCCCTTCACACCTCATCATTTTGTCTCTTTTTTTTATGAATTCTCTCCATCAAATTGATCCTAATTTTCTCAAGCATTGCAATTATAGGCTTATCCCTATCATCTAATATGTTGGCATTGAAGCATTCACATATATTGTTAAGTAACATATCAGACTTACGATGGGTGTTGAAGTGTGATCTGCTCCACTTACTAGCTGGCCTATCACACAGCCATTTATAAGCTTCCTCCTTTATTGTTTTGATTTCTTCCATGGTAGCATTAAAGGTTGACATTTTGGTAGCCCTGGCAGCTTTCCACACTAAATTCTTTAGTGCCACACCCTTGTGATCATCTCTAAAATTTGCATACATGTGCCTCACACAGAATCTATGTGAGACATTTGGCAATACTTCTTCCAATGCTGGAACTAAGCCCTGCCAAAAGCATTCAAAACAAAGTAAATTGTATAAGTATGTATATTACCAGTGTGCACAAAAATATATTGATTAAAACATATATATTACCTTTTGTTGATCTGATATAATGGTGTAAACATACTGATTGCCAAATAACAAGTCTTGTTCCAGTAATTCAAAGAACCACCTCCAAGAACTCTTTGTTTCCTTCTCTACAAGTGCATATGCAAGGGGATATATCTGGTTGTTTGCATCTATTCCAACAGCTGTCAAAAGAATCCCACCATGTGGACCCTTCAGATGGTAGCCATCCACTCCTACTAATGGCCTACAATGATGTAGAAAACCTTTTTTCACTGCCCTCCCAACACACATACAGTCTTTTAAACATTGGTTGCCCAGATTCCACAACACTGGCATTGGCTTTCATTATTATTGTAGAACTTGGATTTTTCCTCTTGCATTCATTTATGTAGTCCCACAACCTCGCAAATTGTTCCTTTGAAGTGCCTTCAACCAATTCCATTGCCTTATGCTTTGCTCTATAAGCTTGGTACTTAGACACATTCACATTAAAGTCTTTTTGAACAGTTTCCATAAGTGACTACACTGGCCATGATGGATTTGATCTAATTTTTTCCATGTAATTCTTTGCCACCCAGTTAGAGTTTGCATGGCTAATGTCAAATGACCTATTACAATTATGCTTATCATAGTAGGTCTTCACTTTCATAGTATGCTCTCCTTTTAACATAGAAGCATACAAAACCCACTTACACCCCTCTTTGCACACTGCCCTCACCTTGTCCATTCTCATTAATTGGCAGTTTTATTTGCTTTCCATTTTTAATGGCATATTGCCTTACAGCTGCCTTAAAAAACTTTAGCACAATCAAATAACATTCCCGATTTAAATTTTGGATTTTCCATGTCAGTAACAGGGTTAAAAACTTGGAATTTAGGCTTTTTCTATGACAATCCATCATCATCTGAATTTGAGCAATCACTTTGTAATTCATCTGATGCAGGATAGTTCAGTGTCATAGCCATCCTCTGTATTACCCTTTCCACATTCTTCAACCTCTTTCCCCTTTCCCACATCATCCACTTTCCCCTTCCCTTTGCTCACATTAGACATATCAACACCACCCCACTCCACATCTGTGTCTACATTTTGTGAGAATATCTCATCGTCATCTGTTAACTCATTATAATCACTATCATTAAAATCAAGATCACTACCATTCAATGACGACTCACTACCACTATCATTAAAGTCACTTAAAGCTTCTTGTTCAACAACAATTTTGACTGTCTCATTGGTGATTGGTTTCATATACACATTAATAATCCTCTGTTCATTCACAAACTTGTGTAAATTTAGTGCATCATTATCTGATTTAAGCTCCACCAAACCTACTTCTAGATCAAATCCATCTATTTTGTATAGAAAATTTGGTCTATGCAAATACCCTAACTCCCTTCCCATTATTTCAAACTCAAGTAAGGACATCTCATCAGAATGACAAAAGTCAATGAAACTTACTTTCCCACCAACATCATCATTGGAGCATTGAAAGTCACCACCATAGTACATTTTGATAGTGTAATAACCAGATAAAGGCTCTGTCAAAGATAAACAAACAAAAATAAACGGACATCATTCAACACATAGGTCCACTACTATTAAACAAATAAATGGTGTTGGAAAAAAATGATAACAAAAAAAAATGCTCTGTATGACAGGAAAACAAAAAAAGTACAGAATTTAATAAAAAGCTTGAAAAGCACTCGTAATGAACAACATGGTTAGAAAGAAAAAGAAAGATGAAACCTCCAGGACAAACGTAACATTGAAAGAACAAATGGAACAAAAAGAACCAAAATAATAAAGAAAACAACATGAGGGTGCCGAATATGAAGCTATATTGTCAATAGAATCAAAGCAAACAAAGAAAGATGAAACCTAGATACATACCAATATACCATATAATCCATGATCAGCAACATTAGCCTCTCGTAATCTCCAAACCATTTTGCTATTAACAATCTTTGATATTCGATTTATAACTAATGATGAACCCTAAACTCTCTGAAGCCAAATTTATAAGACCAAATCTATGTTTGTGTGGAAAATTATGCAAATAACATATGTGGTTAGTTTATAACTGATATATGTATTGCAATACCAATTTTGCCCCTCATTTCATCACGTGCATCAACCTTCCACACTAATTTCCATCTATTATGTTAACTCCGTCAGCAATAAATAGCAAAGTGCAACAAAATCAATAGTTCGTAGTGAAAATTGGTGAAATTAATAGTTTGTATGGTAAAGTGCAACGGGGTACATAGTTCAGGGGGGCAAAGTGCAATTAAGCTCTAATATTTTGTTTAAATGTGCATTATGCAAAGTTATATAATTATATTAGGTTTTGGATTGGCAGGTATCTAAATAAAGAATTTTAGTTTATTAATTAAGATTTCCGAGTCTATATAAGTTGAGTATTTGTATATTGGATTTTGAATATTATAAGTAGGGGCAGGGGTGGACTAAGAAATTTATTTGAAAAGGAGTCAATTTATGAAAAAATATCTAAATTAAAGGTTAAGTCAAACTAGAACTTTGCATTAGTATTTTTTTAAAGTAGCACCGTGCATGTATTTTTAATTTTAAAGTATAATTTTATTACTAAAAAAAATTTATGTAGGGACCATTGCCTCTTATTGTCGCTTCCATTCACGCAACTTTTAGAAAATCAACAATTAATTAAATATTTAATTTAGAGAGTTTAAATTATTTTTGCAAATTGTACTTGTTCTATTTTATATCAAGTTCAGTTCGACCCATTGGTGGGCTACCCAGAAGTCTGGTGGGTTCGAGTCTCTTCTACTGCGTTCACAATATCCCTTCTTACTAATTTTCTTATGTTGTAGTATACGTTTTCTCAGAGTTCAGTCCGGACCATTTTTAGGCCATGGTAAATATACTAAAAGATGCCTTTTTTTTAGATAAAAAGATGTCTTCTTATAAATAAATGAATTACATTTTTATTTTATTTTATTCGAATTATAAAGTTTACATGCTATCATATTAGTTTTTGCAAAGTGATTCCATTAGTACTATTCATGTTGATTTTATAGCATGAGAAGATTAAATATGAAAAGAGAAAAAAATCGGAGAAAAAACGTTTTTTGCCCCTTTGGAAAATTGCATTATTAATTGAATTTTTTATTTTTTTGTTGCTTTGTCATTTAATGGTATTCTATTTTTGTTATTGAAATTGTTTGCGTCAAAGGAGAAAAAAAAAGACTATATTCATTTGCAGAGAGACTTTAATAGGGATGAAATATTTCCAGAACTAATTTAAAAGAGCTAAAGTTTTTGCGACAAAGAAAACTGCCCGTTAATCTTCTTGTTATTTTTTTTAATCGGTCTTATTATTTATTAACTAGTGTGCCTTTATTTTTTATTTTATTAATCGCAAAACGTATAATGTTTTTCGCTTTCCCTTTATTTCGACATATGAACAACAAAATTTATAATATTGGGCATCGTATCGTGCAAATTGCATGCTTGTATGCAGTGGCAAGTGCACGTTAATGAAAGGATGGGTAGTTGACCACCTTCACTTTTAAAATATTTATACACTTCTAGACATGTCAAGACTTTTTGATCACCCACTAACAAACAATTTGACCACCTACAACCAAAAAATATTATAGTAACCTGTGATTGTGTGAATCTTATTTCGTCAATTTCCTTAAGTACAAGATGACATCACTTAGCTACTTTCACTTTCCATACATTTCTCTACTACTTAACTTTCCATAACTTTCTCTACTTTCAAGAAAATATGAGAAGTGAACTCTCTCTTCCAAGCTCCTCTGTTGCCATTGTCTCGTAGAGAGAGAGAACGGTAGAATTTTTTTGCAAAAGTCTCTCCTCCACTGGCAAATTCCGAATGAGTTTTTCTCCATCTTTGTTCTCTTCCTAATTTCTTTTTTTTCCTTTTTAATTAGTTGTATTTTGTTTAATCTCCATCTTTATTCGACTATTCTCTTCCCACAAGACGAAGACTCGTTGAGGACAAGTATAGATAATTTTTCATTATAATTATAAGTGAACTTCTTTGGATTTTTGATATGTCAACAATTGCATAGAACTTTCAAGTAAAATCTCATAGATTAATGACAAATTTACATGATGTGAATCTTTTTTTAATTTGTGTATTTTGTTTATTGTGTCTTTATATATATATATATAAATTAGAATTATGTTACAATTAATTCGGCCAACCATGACTAGTCAACATTGATTGGTCGTCAATGTTGACTTCGCCCACCGCACACAAAATTCCTGGATACGACACTACTTGTATGCACATGTATTTATACGAACAAGTAGGAATCAATAAAGGGGAAGCATCAAATTAGCCCTTTCATGAACGGAAAATGAAAATCATTACTGGCTCCATTTACCGGATAATCATACTGCGCGCATTGATTAGTTGTATGATCCGAAAATGTACAACAAATACATCAAAAATGAATATCTAGCAAATGAAGCCGGTAAATGTAGCATCCTCTTCATGAACAGCCCACTGGCTCTTCTGCTGCTTTTCTATTGGCAGTCGGAGCTCCAAACATGGTAACATCAATTACAGTAACGTCAACACTCCGTTGGGTCGCTAATAATTCCGATCTTTGGGTATTATATAGTCGAAAAACACGAAGAATAAACTAAAAATGGATTGGGGTCTCAATTTACATAGATTTCCTTCTTCTCTCCCTTTTGAGCTCTCTCGTCCTAAAAATTTGGAGGCGGAGCGCTCATAAGCTCGAGGCGAAATCAATCCAACCAGGAGAATTGGAACAAATGGAGACCAGAAGCAAACAAGGGGTAGGGTCTTTGAAAAAATGAAGGCAAAGCAGTTGCAGCTATCCGAGTAAGAACTTGAATACATCACTTACCGAGATAACGCCTTCTACTCTCTTGCTTCCGGCTTCCACAATCACCACTCTCCTTACCCCTGCAAAACAAAAACATAGTGTGTATATATATACACATAAACATACATCTTTATATATTTGTGGTCTGCCTCAAGTAGGTGAGTTTTTATGGGCCAAAACACGAGAGAAAAGATGTGTACATGGATATATACAAAGCCAACTTATTTTGCAGTCGGTACCTAAAGAAGGTGCCCACCCGGATTCCAGAGATACAAGTTTTTAAAATTTCTACCAAAAAGTAGAACTTTACTTTCTCTTTCATAAAATTTTTAAAACACCATAACTTTAAATTCAAAAATCGGAATTAGATAAAAAAATATATATATATTTGATACCTACTCATCGAGATCTATAAATTAAGATCCATTGTGACTATTTTTTGAATTTTTTTCATGAGTTTTTTTGAATTGAATGAAAAAACCTCCAACAAAAATTAAATTTACTTTTCAACCTACGTTCATACTTCCCAAAAACTTATCTAAAAATCATGTTTTAAAATCTCAACCAAACAAGCACGACGTCGACTTTCCTTTTTACATATATAAATATATATATATCTAGTCCGGATCTCTAAGGACTAACTTTTTTGTCCTTAAATACGGACCAACAATTTTGCGGGCGTAAACGAATGAATTTTTTGATGAAATTTAGTGAAGATGATCTCAATGATTATCACGAAATTTCATAACCGGGAAGTGTGTTGAACTAAAAAATTGATAATACATGCGTATTTCTGACCGTTGAAATTTTAGATGTTTAGTTAAACTCACTAAATTTGGTGGAGATGATCATCTTCACCAAATTTCATCAAAAAATTCATCTCTTCACCCCCTAAAAATGGTTGGTTTGTATTGAAGGACCAAAAGGTTGGTCCTTAAGAGATATGGAGTGTATATATACACATGATAGCTCTAGCTCTAAAAAGGGCGCCTTTGTTTTTAAAACAATTAATATTCCCTTTAAGGGGGTGAATGGTTGTATGTTTTGACAAAATTTGGTGGAGAGGATTTCAATCTATCCCTCCAAATGGAAATGTATGTATGTGTGCGCATTTATGGCTCAAGTAGTAAACATTTAATTGCTCAAAAGCATTTTTTATGGAGGAAGTTGGTGAAATATATAGTTATGTAGGAGGAGGAATATAAGTAGTTTACCAGGAATTGAAAGCCTCTCAATAACTTTGTGGAGAGGATCGGAGCGTAAACACATTTGACATCTCAGTCCATTGTAAAATCCATACGAAGAACTGGCGTCTTGCCCCAATTGCAACGCCTACATGTTAAGCATATTAAAAAATCATTACTTTGTGTTAAGTAGATGTTATTCTTTTAAAATAAAATAATGTACAACTACAAACCCTCCCATCATGCGACACGGGGGGTGGTGGGGTCGGGTGTTCTCTCTGTGTACCGTATATATCCAAAGATTTAACTCGAATAATCTTTGTATCTTTTGTTTAATATGTCAGGAAGGCAAAATGGCCCGATAGGCGGATTTTTAACCCAACCTGAATGGGGCTGATCATTTTTTTTTATATCAGAGTCAGATTTAGGTATAAATCCATTTGACCCAACCCCCTGCGATTATAGTGATTTTCCCCTTTAGTACTCTTATAATATCCTATAACTACACCGAGGTGGGTTCAGTTTCAAGTGTACTAGCAAGTGGGGTGGTTTCGGGTTTTCCAATGTAAAACCCACCCCGGGTCGGGTCCCTATATGTAGGCAGGTGGAGTTGGGGTTTGGCCAAACCCGACCCCTGGAAATCCTTATCTATATGCGACATTCGTATGCCCAACCAATATCTAGAATATACTGAATACTAAAGAACTTTAATTCTTAGCATGGGACACTACAATAAACTATTTCTAAAAAGGGTTAATGTGTAAAAACTCTTCCGAAAATCATTTATGCTGTAAAAATGGTAAATTTTTTATATAGATCAAATGTAATTACAAACACACATAAGTTTCAGAAACTTATGTGTTAAATAAGTGGAAGTAGCGCTCTTCAAGGGTAGTAATTAACTTCTATGAAGATGATCACAAACAGAACAAAAATATAAGAGACAACTACATCATTTACAATTTTTTATGCAATCACTGGAAATTGTTTAACATGGATTCATATTCTCAAATGAGTGTTATCGGTTGAGTTTCCTAATAGTACGCCAAAAAAAAGAAAAAGGAAAGAATACATTGTAAGAATAGAAAATGGTCATTTGGGTGTTAATCCCCCTTTAATTTTCATAATAAAGTTTGGTACCACTTTATGTTTTGTTGGACTTTGTCCCCCATTTTGGATGGAACCCTTAAGTCTTATTCAACCTCGTCAAATGTCAAAAACACCCTTAATTGAAATTACTTAGGATTTTTTTGGTTGAGACAAAAATAAAATGTAATATTAATTTGAAATGTATTTGTTTCTAAATTTTTTTTACAATATTTATAAAAACTATAATGTAATATTAATTAATTAAATTAGAAAAAACTTTCTAATTTCAACAAAAGTTTTATACTACATCAATTCACACAATTTATACATTACCAATTTACATGTATTTCTATATATTAAAATACGTTTTTTAATTTTAATGAAAGTTCCCTACCCTGTGAGTTGATGCACTCTTTACACCTTATTAAAGTATGGTGTCTATTCGAGCAGCATTCAAACAAATAAAATAATTATCGTATTTTTATTTTTATCTCAACCAAAGGAGTCAATTATTTTTAAGGAGGGATATTTTTGACATTTGAGCAGGATGACTAACGAATCCATCCAAAGTGGGGGGGTCAAAGTTCAAAGAAACATAAAAGTGGGTATCAAATTTTATTATGAAAACTATACGGGGAACAGGACCCAAATCCCTTGTGATTTTTATTTTGGTGACCCATTACAAAGGTGATTTTTTCATCATACCTCGTACCATTTTTCATCTATAATAAACATGATTTGCTTCATCAAGAAAGTCATTTCATCAAACCAAAAAAGAATTGCATTTTTAATCATTTTTAAATGTTATATACATGAATAAACTACTTTGAGCTATTTATTACCTGGTGAATACTCAGTTCATCAAGGCGAATCTGTGCATATGCTCTGTCTTTTGCCAAAGCAGTGATATCACTATCAAGTACCAAATGCAGAGGATCTTCAGTTAAGGAACATTACTGGATTTAAATGAACTCTCAGAAAATTTAGAGTGCCATGATATTAATAGGCAGAAAAATTACCTTCGACAATAAATATCCAACAATGAGTCATTGTTATCCACAATCGGTATTGAACTGACTCCAGCTGTGATAACAAAGGGTGAAAATTGCACGAGGTGATTCAAAACGGCAAAAGAGACTTCATATTGTTCAAAAATAGTATATAAATTGTCGTTCCAACAAAATTTGTAACGTCTGATGTCAAAAGTACCCTAACAAGTAACGTTTGTCCATTATATCTCATGAAAACAGTAACAAGCTCATCTGGTGGATAGGAAGAAATAAGGCCACCTCAAATCAATGAACTGTACAACTAGACACACTTTCCAAGGAGAATATAAAGGGCGAGTAGAAGGATAAAAAACCCATCAATCTCACTAATCTGTGAGCTATCCATAATGAGGTAGATAGTTACATCCGGTTAGCATAACTTAAACAGTGGCAAGGTAGGTCATATTATGAAATGAAAAGGGATAAAGAATCTTGGTGGTGGGATGATAGTGTACAAGATAAAGTTAAGGTAAAAAGGAAATGCTTTAAAGCTTGGTCCCTATGTAAGAATGCGGAAAATTGGGAATCTTACAAAGAAGCAAAGAAAGAGACCAAGAAGGCGGTGGGTGAGTCGAGGACTAAAGCTTTTGTTGGACTATACCAATCTTTAGGCACCAAAGATGGGGAAAAAGCTATTTACCGACTTGCTAAGGGTCGAGAGAGGAAGACAAAAGACTTGGATTAAGTGAGATGCATTAAGGACGAAGAAGGTAAAGTTCTGGTTAAGGAACAAGACATACAAGAGAGATGGAAGAATTATTTTCACAAATTATTTAATGAAGGTTATGAGATTCTAGCATGTGGAGATGAGCTGAACATGCGAGAGGATGACCAAAATTTCACCTTTTATCGCAGAATTCAAGAAAAGGAAGTGAAAGAAGCATTGAAACGAATGGATAGTGGTAAAGCAGTTGGGCCAGATAGTATACCTATTGAGGTTTGGAAGGGTCTAGGTGATAAAGGCATTGGTTGGCTCACAAGGTTTTTCAACGAGATATTGAGATCAAAGAAGATGCCGGAAGAATGGAGGAGAAGCACCCTAATCCCGATTTACAAGAACAAGGGGGATATACAAAATTGCGCCAATTACAGGGGGATTAAACTCATGAGTCATACTATGAAGTTATGGGAAAGGGTGATTGAGCGGAGACTAAGAAAGGAAACCAGCATTTTAGATAATCAATTTGGTTTTATGCCCGGAAGGTCGACCATGGAAGCAATTTACTTGTTGCGGCGTTTGATGGAGCAATATCGGAGGGATCAAAAGGACCTACACATGGTTTTCATTGACTTGGAGAAGGCGTACGATAGGGTACCAAGAGAGATTTTGTGGAAAGCCCTAGAGAAGAAAGGGATTAGGATTGCCTATATTCGTGTTATCAAGGACATGTATGAGGGAGCTAAGACTAGTGTGAGAACACATAGTGGGTCCACAAAAGATTTTCCTATAACTATAGGACTACACCAAGGGTCAGGTTTGAGCCCTTATCTGTTTACCTTGGTCTTGGATGTACTCACGGAACACATTCAAGAGCCAGCACCGCGATGTATGCTATTTGCAGATGATATTGTCCTAGTGGGTGAGTCCAGAGAAGAGCTAAATGGGAAGGTGGAAACTTGGAGACAAACTTTAGAAGCGCATGGCTTTCGTTTAAGCAGAAGTAAGACAGAATATATGGAATGTAAGTTCAGTAAAAGGCGGAGCACTCCTAACTTAGAGGTAAAAGTTGGGGACAATGTCATACCACAAGTCACTCGGTTTAAGTATCTTGGATCCATTATACAAGAAGATGGGGAGATAGAGGGAGATGTAAACCACCGGATTCAAGCAGGGTGGTTGAAATGGAGGAAAGCTTCGGGTGTGTTATGTGATAAAAAGGTACCACTCAAGTTAAAAGGAAAATTCTATCGTACTGCGGTTAGACCCGCGATGTTGTATGGGACTGAGTGTTGGGCGGTCAAAAGCCAACACGAGAATAAACTAAATGTAGCTGAGATGAAAATGTTGAGATGGATGAGTGGCAAGAATAGGAAAGATAGGATCAGGAATGATACCATCAGAGAAGGAGTTGGGGTGGCACCTATTACAGAAAAGATGGTTGAATCTCGACTTAGATGGTTTGGGCATGTATGGAGGAGACCGGTAGATGCCGTGGTAAGGAGAGTTGATCATATGGAGGGAAGCCTAGTTGTTAGAGGCAGAGGAAGACCGAGAAAAACTATAGGTGAAACTATTAAGAAGGATTTAGAGGCAAATGGTTTCACTATAGATATGATTCATGACAGGCCACTATGGCGTCGTTTGATCCATGTAGCCGACCCCACCTAGTGGGATAAAGGCTTGTTGTTGTTGTTGTTGATCATGGGTAGGGAAATCAGAATCGATGCCAATGTTTTTCCTTAGAAAGTTATTCTTTAAGGGTTTGTTTTAAAATCTTGGAAAAGGATTGAAACAACTAGTAATTTTTATGAGAAGTTGGAGAAAAGGATGATTGATTTGGTGAGGCGTTCTCCATCTTTTTCTTATTTTCCATGGAAAGTTTTCTTACCCAAAACCCAAAGAATTTTATTCCGTGAAAAACCCACAAAGTAATAGAGCATTTCACCAAATCAATCATCCCTATTTTCAGCTTTCCATAAAAATTAGTAGTGTTCTCAATCATGTTACCTTTTTTTTATCAAACACACATAATTCCTTCTTTTGGAGGTAAGGGAGGGGATTGTATTGAAAATTGAAGTGATTCTGAAAACACTACCAAGAATTCTTGGAACATGTTGCAGGGAAGAGAGAGAGTTCACCTTCAACTAACAGAGATAGGGCCGCACTAAGAGAGGCATTTGGTCTTAACATTGCAAATGGCTGTTGTCCTGATTCCCCAATCCTTGGAACCCATGTACCCAACAAAGGAATTGCACAAATTGGCTGTTGAAGAATGGGCAAGGAGCCAGAAGAATGCCGAAAATGCCTGCAAATACCTGAAGAAATCACGTCTGTGTATTAGAAACAGATCATATGCATTCCACCAGCACATAAAAATACAAATTTTTAAAAAGTGTACATTTTAGAATTCCAGACAGGGAAGCCAGATGAAGCAACTGCTGAGATGAAGCATCCTGTGAAGAAGAGTGAATAATGGGAACTGTGGAAACCTTGTTTTGCAAAACTTTTAGAGCAACATCTTTCAAAGAATCATAGGGGTCAGCCTGCACATCAGAAATGAGATAATAATGAAAGGAGATATTAACATAATATAATTCAAAGGTTCAAGCGGCAAACTAAGGAGTCCGCACATGAGAGAAGCAGTACTAGGAAAGAAGAAAATTAAAACAGAGACGAGGGAAATAAGAATCTATTATGGTCGATTTTATACACTATGAATCTGAAGAAAGAAGGGAGAAATATAGCAAGGAACTGAGGAAGAGGATATTAATAAAGAAATAACCAAAAGCATCTCATCTGTGTTCTCAGACAAGGAATATCCATATACTTGTGTTATTCATCTAGGAATTTGGTTTTCCAGTTGTTATAATTCGCCAAAAGTATTGGGCATATTATAAAATTAGTCTTAAGACTCAATGATGTGATGGGCTTTCCGACTAATAATACTGCAGATTGTTAAAGCAGGACCAGAGCTGAGGCTAGATTTTGGATGGATATTGGTATCATCCACTCACTGCTGCTGTTTCTTCCTCTCAATTTGTCTAGCCCATTTCTTTCTTGCCTTTTAGTTGGAAGTTCCGCCAGTGGCAATAAGGAGGAAGAAGGGGAAAAGAACGAAGCTCACAAGGCCTTTAAACCAGATCCAATAACTCTTTTTAGAAATAGCTGGACCACATACACACACATGCATACAGTTTAAGGAGAAATGTTTAACAAAAGTGATAGATGGTCTAGTGTTAAACTCTTGAGTGTTGCTTATCTAATTTTGACGATTCCACTCCTGTTGCTAGCAATCTTTTATGAAAAAGAAAATTGCAGGGGTAAAATAGGCATTTCTAAATTTTGACACAGCTTCAAGCGGTTGAAATGAGGCTTCCCTTTATAATATGTTATAAAAATAATGAAGATTACATCCTTATATGGGCTAAAAACCAAAATTATTGACTGACCAAAATAACTTACATACCAGCACTAGATTATCACAGGATATAATTTCCCTTCGACCCATATAACTCCTTACAACCCTTTAAGTTTAGAAGCCCACAGAAATTGTGCAACCACGCAAGGGCCCCTGCAATTTTTCTCGGCTGAAAATAAGTCAACTGCTTACAACCCTTCAACTGTGGGAGATTTTCCATCCATAATGAAGCCACATATCTTACCCTTTCCAACACCAATTAAATTCCTCCAACCTGTCTTCAAAAACTCTTTGGGTTCTTCCGGTCTATATAACCCAAGAAACGGCTGCAACAATACATATCCACGTCTCAGTGCATTTTTCCTTTCTCTTCCTTTTAACCCCCCCTCTTTTTTTACGAAAACAGATGGAAACTCCAACCCAATTGAAAATATTTGTCCACAAAACACACACAAAGGAGCAATGCATTAAAATATGCTCTAGACTTTCTACATTTTGCTTGCATATTCCTTTATTCCTTTAAAAGGTGAGTCCAAAGAGAGAGATGAAGAATTTATTTTATTTTTTTCATAGAAAAAAAGAGTGATGAAGAATTAGACAAGATACAAAGGAAAGATTTGCAAGAAACACATATCTAAAACCCACCTCCTCTTATCCTGCGTCCCCAAATTTAGCCTAATACTTTCAAGAACATTCAAAAGAGAAAAAAAATTCCAAAAAGTCAGCATCGTTAAAATTTCTACGAAATAATAAGTTCCATGATGATACCAAATTCGACACATTATGATTAATTGAGAAACTGTAAAATCTCGGAAATAAGTATAAGTTTGTGAAAGAATGGTCTCCTGTACAATAATCCTCCCAACATCAAATAACATCCCATCCCCCACCTCATTGGATACATAACAAAGAAAGGAATCCAATCCATATGAGATGGACTTCTAAAAGATCCACATGTCATTCGTTTGGAACCCCACCCATCCTCCTTCACTCCATACTTGCTCCTAATAATGGGAACCCATAGAGGCTGTTCTTTAGGAAGAAATCGCCACAACCATTTATCAAGTAAAAGTTTTATTTGGGCAACTGCTATGGTCTAGGATAGAGTGATAGACAGAGTTTATTTTTTGAGTTCATAATCTGGTGATGCTATTTGCTAGCTATAGATGGGGATAGTCAATCAGTTTTAGGTTTTTGTCAGGGGGCAGCTTTCTTTAGTGCCTAAGGATGCTTTTCTTTGGTTCATTTTTGTTTTTAGTTTGTTGGGAAATGGAATCCTCATCCATTTCCAGGTCTCCTTTGCTTGTAATTGATTTTTCTATCTATATAAGCATGTTTCTTATTGTTGAAGAGTATGATATACATTGTTGGCCCACTACTTAACAGCTTAAGCTTTTGGGTGAGATGGTTACTAACATGGTATCAGAGCTCAGGTTCTGCAAGGTCTCAGGTTCGAATCCTCCCACTTGCATTTGTTTCCCCCTTTGTGTTTGTGCATGAAATGCACATTTGGTTTGGCCTTTGGTTTCGTTTGTCTATCCATGTGCGAATGGCTCGCACGTGAGGGGGAGTGTTGAAGAGTATGATATACATTGTTGGCCCACTACTTAACAGCTTAAGCTTTTGGGTGAGATGGTTACTAACACTTATCAAAAAAAAAAGAAGTAAAAGCTTTATTTTTCATTATTATTAAATTGCCAATCCCCAGCCCTCCCATTTCTTTTGGTTTAGACACAAAATCCCGTTTTATGCGATTTTCCTTTTTACCATCATCAACTCCATCCCAAAGAAACCCTCGTTTTCCTTTTCCATCATTTTAGCCACTCTGACACTCTCACAAGTATTTTAAATCAACACTGCTTGAATTAAAGAGTACTCAAGTATGTAAGCTATTTCTTCAATAACAAGCCTTGCTTAACACCAATGCAAAGAGGATAAACGACTCAACCTCGGCACGATCTAGATCATAATTCAGTGTTTTAGTCTTAGCACTTTCTAGAGGTGTGCAAGGATCCAGTTCCTCTAGAATGATTAAGTGGTAAATCTAGATCACATTAGTTTAAAATGGGATGGCTCAGATTATGATAGGTAGCAATGTAGCATTTACCTCTGGCGAAGACTCGTTTAGACAGAAACTACCTATTAAAATCTGAACCATCTCCTTTTGAACTAAATGGTCCAGATTTATTCAACTCCACGCTAAAGTCATTTTCAACACTCTAGTTCACTAAACGTTGAAAGGTAATTCACGATCAGTCAGGAAGTGTGGAAGAGCAAAACCAAGAGGTTTACATAGAAGAATGTCTGATAGGAACTCTAATCAAAGGAGGAAAGCAGGAAAGTTCGTTGAAGGACTTGGACCACAAAAAGACCGCCAGTGGACAATTGCAGAAATATGGTCCAAGTTTTCCTCATTCTCTTCGCATAAGCAGTGCCACTAGAAGGAAACCACATAAAGGGCCTCCTGGTTTTGCAGGTTCTTAAAATAAACACCTTTACCTTGCAAGGCCCAGATTGCTTAAGCTTTCCTGGAGTACTTTATGAACACAGACTCACTTCTCAGCCCATATTACATGGAAAACACCCAAATGGACAAGATTCTGATTTATGATTCACCTACAGTTCAACGAATGAGCATCAATCTACCCAACTAGATGTGCACTACTACATATTATTTTGTGTATGTTTGGAATAATTTGTTTGCATCCTAAAAAGTGACAGCATGGTGTGATTGGCATAGGGGTGTGCCATAGGTACGACCATATATTGTAGGGGTTAGGCAACAGTAAATTGGACAAATATTGTGACATTGCCTAGTTTTTTTTTTTTGATAGGAAACAAAACTTATATATATATATATATTAATATTCAAAAAGATACAAGGCAAATGATGCTAAAATAACAGAGTATTAGGCATCCACTGATGTTACATCCTTATATCAAAATCAAAAACTAGAAAAGTCTAATAATGAACCAACAGAGAGAACAACACACAAAAAAACTCCTACGCCATCAACAGATCAGCACTATCCAAATTATATAGCATCAATTCTGAACTATCCAGAACTTTGGAGGATGCAGCCCACAGACCAGCTCAGAAAACTAATATGCTACCATATATCATCAATCCTGCCACTCTTTCCTTCGAAAATCCTCTGATTTCTTTCTTTCCATAGCAGCCATGCCATCGCTAGCAAAGTAGACCTCCACAACATTTTAGACTTTTTACTATTCCGGAAGAAGCTCCACTTGATGATGCTGAAATCTGGCCATCTTTTGGCGAAAACTGCCACTACACCAAACTGAGCCAACAACTTGGCCCATATTGCATTAGAGCAACTGCAGTGGAGCAAGATATGATCAATGTTTTCTCCGTCCTTACAAAGACTACACCAAGACGGGGACAAACACATATATGGTCTTCTCAATTGAACCATGTCGCAAGTATTCACTTTCCCCAAAGAGGCAAGCCAAGCAAAACTCTAGAAGGAACTCCACTTTTCCAAATCACATTGAATTGAGGAAAAAGACGTACGGAAGATGATTTCAATAGAATTTCAAAATAGGATTTGCAGGAAAACAAACCGGAAGAGTGTCCCACCCAAAATCTTTTTGTCTGAAGTATTAATGTCTAAACGAACACTCTCAATGACGTTTAATAATGTGATGAATTCCTCACAATCCCTACCACAAAAATTCCAACACCCATGAATGATTAAAATGAGAGGACCAAGAAAGAACAAATTGGATTAGCATGTTACGATTTTTAGATAGACGATATAATCGAGGAAAAGTCGTTTTTAGAGGATATTCACCCACTCATCTATCTTCTCAAAATTGAATCCTATCCCCTTTTCCCACAATGAATTTAGTGTGTTTCACAAAATTGTCCCATCCTTTGCTTATTGACCTCCAAGGAGATCATTAGGAAGCATTAATAATGACATTTGCATCCCAACCATTTGGTTGAATGCCGTATTTTCTTACTATAACAGAATGCCAAAGCGAATTATGTTTCATAGGAAATCTCCACAACCACTTACCGAGTAAAGCCAAGTTTCTTTTGATCAAATTTCCCACACCAAGGCCCCCATAATTTTTAGATCTAGAAGCAATTTCCCACTTAACCAAGTGATCACTCCTACCTTCCCCTTTGCCTTCCCAAAAAAATCTCTCATCATTTTTTCCAATAACTTAGCAATTTTAATTGGCGATTTTAAAGAGAGAGAAAGTATCTGGGTATACAACCTAGAACGGATTGTACCAAAACCAATCTACCCCCTCTTGAAAGACACCCTTTATCCAACCTTCTAGCCTCCTAGACACTCTTTCTACCACCGGATCCCAAAATGATGAACTACTAGGATGACCCCCTAACAGCATCCCTAGATAGTTTAACGGCCAAGAGGCCCAAGACCCACTCACACAACCTAGCCTATTCACTATACTAGATAGCTTTGCTTTGATCAGGCTCAAGCATCTCTTTGAAAGGTCGTGCCTTGAATTTGACATCGTATGCATACAAATACGTATTTTATTTTCTTTTCTAATTGTCTTTATTCTGTAACTTAATCTACATCAGCAAGTATTATAAATAAACAAAAAGTAATAACCATATGATAAACTCAGGCACATTGCAGCTGAAGCATAATATCCCCAAGTTATAGTCATCACGTGAAACCAAATATATCACCATCCCACTTTATGCACACAAGTCAAGGAAGACAAAAGTGTTACATGAATATAAAGTTGAAAACCAAAAGCAAAAAAATAATTTGCATGTTGGAAGTTGACACATCACTACAAGGACTTACGTGTATAAGACATCTTGGATATGAGCTCCCATTGCTATTAATTTGCCCATTGAGACACAATTTTCCCTCTTTCCAAGCTGATATAGAATGTGTCTCAAGCTCTTCTTGCGTCAAATTTGATCCATGATTCCCAAGCTGGAAACTGAAGAAATTAGATAGCACTCTTGCCAAAGTCACTGAGACATGGTAACAAAATCAAGAAAAAGGTGACACTGCAGCCAAATAGTTAATTCACTTCCTAAAGCTAAAGGTATTTATGTTTTATATCACCATTTATGTTCCAACAGAGAAAAATAAGAGATGTTGCAACTTTACAGAAATATAAATCTCAGGGAAATTAACCAGCTATAATCATCCTATAAACAGTTCATACACAATTAAAAACACTGCCATTAAAGTACTCTTAAGGGGTGCAAGTATATGGCTACCGACTTTAGAATGGATCGAATAACAATGAGAAGTCATCAAAGCTATAAATGCATATTCTGAAAGGCTCAAAAGTCTGTACAATATGAAACCGACTCTCCCTAGATTTTATACTTTTTCTACTCAGATTCTTTTGGGGACTAGCCATGCCAAAGGCACTATGTATCAAACATCTTTTATATCTCTTTCATCATCTCATCCCCTGAAAAGGCATCTTTCATCTCAACCCTCCAATCTTCTATCCGTTAAACATTTTTAAGATTCACGAACCCCATCCTGTTTTATTATATAGGATATTTACGTGTGTATTGAAATATAGTAATATATGATAGGCTCGTAGCTTTAAATATAAGTGTAGGAGACCAAATGGTAATAAATTACTACTATAAATATGCTCCGATAGCTCCACCTTGAATATGCATTTCTATTTCTCAAATTTAACCTTTGTAGGCTCTTTAAAAAAATTACCCTCCTGCCCCATTTTTTATTTTTTTTTAAAAAGAAAAAGAAAATCAAAGTAACACAAGTTGTATCCATGGCATATCCAAGTCATATACATGACCCAACTGGAAGTCAAAATAGGTAAATAAATTGAATGCATACTCACTTTCAATATATAGGAGACATATACAGGCCAATCCAAACTCCGTATCTGACACTCAACTTTGTGAAGTAAGCATAATTCTTGGTTAAAAAATTTAGCTTCTATAAAAATTTACAGAATTATTATCCCCCAGACCATAATTCCATATAAATACCTATAAACTTGGAGATCTTAGAAAATTGTAAGAGAAACAAAATTGGTAAAATCAATACAAATTTCAATCAAGAAAAGCAATAGTCGCTTAGTCAGTGAAGAGTAACAACAATGGAGCTTCCTTTCAACATAGTAAAGTGAGCTCCATTTAATGTAAGCTTACCTCTCGAAGAATTAGGATAAAGTCTAATGCACTGAGAACTCCAACAAACTGAGCCTTGCAGAAATCCCAGAGAGGAGCCACAGGAATCCCCTGGAAAATGTTTCAAACAGATGAAATGAAATCCAGGCTTTAATTAGAACCTAGACGTAATTCTCTATGTCAAAACCATTGAGACATGGTTCAAAGACAAGGATGAACTGATCGGAAACTTGGTTTTGGTGCCATTTGTTTCGGAAATGTAACAAAATTGACTAACCAATTTTTTTGCCAAAATGGCCAAATCTCGGCAACTCATCCCCTCCATAAAAAAATAAAAAAAAAAAACATTTTCTCATAATTGTTAGACTTTCCCCCCTCGATGCGGGGGAATCTAAAAGAATTACGTAAAAACATGGGGCAACGTCTATTTTTTTTAACGTAATCCTTTACAACCCCCCCCCCCCCCCCCAAAAAAAAACACCTAACACAAAAAAAAAAAATTTGAAAACGGGGGGTTAAGTCAAAACTTTGCACATCAAAATTAAAGGGGGGTGATGTTGGCACCCCCAATATCCATTGGTAACACTCCCACCCAAAAAAAAAAAGGTGCATTGTTATTTCCACCCCACCCCACTTCATTTAATCTAGTAAAAAAGTTAATTAACCCTAAACTAATTTTCCACCCACTTGTTTTAATTTAAAACAAAAGTTAATGAATCTCCCTCTAAAGTTAATCAAACATTTATCCCCAAATTAAATTCCCCTCCAAAATTCCTCTCTTCTACCAAAATAGGCAACAAAACTTTGATCTCCACCACTGATGCAAAAGGGTAAGCTTGAGAAGAATGGAAGGAAAAAAGGAAACTTTGGAAAAAGATAAGAAAACCAACCAAAAAAACCTCCATTAATGCAAAACTCTAAATTTGAGGAGAATGGTATAAACAAAACCTCCATTGATGCAAAACTCAAAAGTTAAGAATAATGGTAGAAAAAAGAGAGAAACTTTAAAATAAGGAAAGGAAAACAAATAAGAAAAAGTTAATGAAAGGAAACAAGAAGAAGGTTTACTCGGTTCTCCGTAAACGAGTTGCAGGCTTGTACACTCGGTTGCTCTCAACCGAGTATGAAATCCCATAAAATGTAATGCTCTCGGGACCTTCATTCAGTTGAGAGCAATTGAGTGTGATTAATGTCACTCGGCTGCTCACAGACGAGCATAATATAACAACACTCGGCTGCTCTCAACCGAATGAAGGTCCCGAGAGCATGACATTTTATGGGATTTCATACTCGGTTGAGAGCAAGCCGAGTGTACAAGCCTGCAACTCGGTCACGGAGAACCGAGTAAGCCTTCTTCGTGTTTTAAACAGAAAATTTTGTTTTTTGTTTATATATTTGAGGTGTATGCTATAAAAATCATATAAACAATAAAACAAAATAAAAACATATATGTCTCTCTTTCATTAACTATTTCTTGCTTGTTTTCCTTCCTTTATTACAAAGTTTCTCTTTTTTCTACCATTATTTTCAAATTTTGAGTTTTGCATCAATGGAGGTTTTGTTATGTTTTGTTTATACCATTCTTCCCAAACTTAGAGTTTTGCATTAATGGAGGTTTTATTTGTTGTTTTGGTGCTACCAAAATTTGTTTTGCTAGATATAGAAGATGGTAGAGATGGTAATTTTGCTTGTTTGAGAAGATGGTAGAGATGGTGGAGAAATTTTGGGGTTAGTTTGGGGTAATTTGTTTTATGTTATTATGTGGGAGTGATAGGTATAACATGGGAGTGTTATTAAGATAAAAATGTAAAAGTGGAAGTGTTAGTAAGAGTGGGAGTGTTAGCAAGAGATTTGTGGGGTGCCAACGTCACCACCCAAATTAAAATTGGGAGGAAAATAAAATAAGACCAAAATTATTTTAATGGCTGATTTGATCTATCTTTCCTATGAACAATCTAAACATCTAGATAACCATGGCATGCGTCATGCCATACTTGAAGTAAACAAGTCTTCCAGATCAGACAGTCCTGCTGCCTTATGTAAATAAATCTATTTTTCATCACCCATTTTTGGTTCTCTTCTTGATTTCAAGTGATACTAGATAGATTTTAGTATTTTACTATCAAAAGGGTTCTACATATGATTTCACTAATTGAAATCAGTGTTCTAAAAATCGGGCCTAGGCGAAAATCGGTACCTTGCTGCCCGGCCTAGGGCTAATCCTTTGTGCTTAGGCACTAGGCGCCCATTAGGCGGGCTAGGCGCCGATTTTTCCCCTTTTTTTTTCCTTCAAAACAACGTAGCTTCATGTTAAAAAAAAACAAAAAAACATGTTTATTAGCTAGCCCTCTTTCAGTCGGCCTAATTCTGTTCTCCTCATCCTCCTCCTCTCAGTCTCCGATCTCCATCTCCTCCTCTCCTCTTCGGCTGTATTTTGGGATGTTCACTTGGGTTTGATTGTTTGAACTTGTTTATTTTGTTGAAGCATATATTTTATTGGTTGGATGTTAGAAAATTAATGTTAATTTGAAAGGTATATTATGTTTTGTTAGTATTATGTTATTTAAAATAATATTTTTAATAAAAAATCGTTTGGCCGATTAATCCCCTAGGCGCTAGGCCCCCCCTCGCCGACCTAGGAATGCCTAGCGATATTTAGAACATTGATTGAAATGTATGTTGAAATCAACATTGAAATCAGCGAGTCATTTAATAAAAAGGCACAATTCCTTATGAACAACATGCAGAAACTTTAATTTTTTTTATTTTCTCCGATGTGTTAAGAACAAAACTTAAAATTCATTTGGCCTTAAAAGAGCATGAATGAAGGTCTTGCAAACAAAAGTCACCTGTTCATAGAGAATATGGAATGCTTGCTTCACTGGCAAATTCACGTCCAACATAATGACCTATAAATGCCATAAAGATGTAAAAGTTCGCAAAACTATTGTTTAATGTAGTACTTTATTTATCAAAAAATCAAGAAAACAAAAGAAGTTCCAATGTCTGAAACGTTGTGAAACACCAACATTCTTGCAACATGCTTCAACATGTATTCGGTGATGAAAATAGCTTTTCAACCAAGCGTATTCAGAGAGTATTTTTCTACAAAAGTTATTTAATCCGATAATGTATGTCAAGTATTTTTTAAATTTTAAATAAAGTTAGTTTCCTTCAAACCTCTATATAATATATATATATATATATATAAAGACGGGTGAAAAAGTCAAACATTCAAACCTTGCCGGATTCTGGGAGTAACTCATAAGCAGTATGTGTAGACAAGAATACAGAAATACGATGACGAGATAGTTCTATATCAGCCGCTGATATCCTTGGAACTGTTTCCTGCAAGTTACAATTTTATTTTATTTTTTGATAAGAAACAAGATTTCATTAATAAATCAAAAAAGTACAAACTGAGAGGAGACAAGGAGTCCACCATCAAATCATATAACCCAAGAAAAAGAAAAATATAAAGCCAATAACACACCCCTTGAGTAGAGTATACAATGGAACACTAAAAAAAGGTAATGAATTGGAATACTACAAAGACACCAAAATGGCCACACTTAACATGTATCATTTGCTCTTGGAAAAAGTTCTATTGACCTCAAAGTATCCATGTTAACTCTCAAATTAAGAATTGACAAAAATCTATATTATTAGCAATATCTTACCACCCACAGAAAATAAAAAGAGATCATAAATATGGAAATGAAGTAAGGGTGACTTGACACTTTTTCCATTTATAGGAAACAAAATTCTACTAATCAAACAAAAAAAGGGACATAATTGTTGAACAGTCCACTGGCAACAATTTAAAGAAAGATTCAGATAGAGCCACAAACAAATTTTATACGTTCCCAAATCCTTCTCCTCCACTTTGTTGTCAAAAATTCTATTGTTTCTTTTTATCCAAAACAAGGCTAACACTAAAAATGTTCATAATCCCTCAATATTTTTGCCCTTCAAGAATCATCTCTATAAACACCGAATCTATTGCCTCTTAGGTAAAAGTGCAGTTTGCACCAAATTCTTCTAAGGCCTATCTCCATATTATTCAGCAGAAGAACAAAATCTTCCAGCTGCCAAAATTATCTTTGAGCGACTAAAATACACTTAATTAATCAAATTCTTTTTGACAAAATATATTGAAATGAAAGAAGGGAGAGTTGAATCCATGATATCCTAAAGAAAAAGTGATGGCCTCAAACACTAGGATAAACTTCATCATATAATCCTTAACAAATTTAATATATTATTTAAAAAGTTATTGATATAATTTTCACACACATCGAATGTGCCACCATCGCTTGTTATAGTTAATTAGGATGCAAATGACAGTTATCCTTGTACAGAGTTCCCGTAATTGCATCAAAATTGCAACATAGTACACATGGAGGGCATTAGAAGATATTCCTAACAGTCAAGTCAGCCTGCAATGAACAATGTAACACTACAAATACAGAAAAATTAGGGAATTTTTTTTACTTTGCCCCCTATTCTTAATGCGAATTAGAATTACCCCTTGTTTTAATCTTTTGGCTTTGCCCCCTACATGCAGGGGGATCTAAAAGAATTACGTAAAAATGGAGGGAATGTCTAATATTTTTTAATGTAATCCTTTGACTTGACCCCCCTGTGCCCCCCTTTTTTTTGCCCTTTTCATAATTCTTTGAGGTTTCACCGCATGTAGGGGGAAAGCTGTTAGACTACGAGAACAGGGGACTCCGTCTATTTTCACATATAAATTGGTTTTGTGGGGGTGGAGTTCTCAAGTCAAAACAATCCCCCAAGTTATTGCAGGAACTAGCAAGGACAAGAAGCTTGATCCCTTGAACATACTGCGGTTACTACAAGCTCCCAGAAACCCTTTACAAGGATGAGAAAAGGAGAAAAAATGGTAAACAAACATAACGACATAAGAGATTAACAAATAAATCCAAGAAGATATTTTAAAACCAGCTAGAAAGTCTATATATAATATGTATGAGAATCAGTGTCTTACCAGACGAAGAAAGAGATCAGTATTATCCACATCCATACTACTAGGTCTAACAGAGGTGGTCTCTGGACTAAAAATTGTAGTAATCATATTAGGTTCTCTAGCTAAGAAGATAGTATTCACCACACCATAGTTTCCGCTTACAAATGGTTGGTGCTCATCATGCCGCCATTCTCCATCTACGAAAAACTTGTACTGCATATGAACGAAAATAATGGATTTGAAATACTGATAACGGTATGAAAACAAAGACAAGAAAACAGTACACCGCAACAAAGATGGTGTTTTTTTAATCTCTTAATGCTGAATAGACTTCCATTCAGCATTAAGTAGAAGTAATGCTTGGTTTTCACACCTCTTAATGCTGAATTGGATTAAAATTCAGCATGCAAGTCATGTGCTGAATGCTTAAATTATTTTTTAATGAAATTTTATTCCAATAGTACCCATGATCTTTTTATTTACTGTGTGTTGATGTATAACATAATAAAAAGGATAAATTGAGGGAAAAGAGATGGATACGCCTTAAATACATTGAGTATCTACATATATTTTTATCAGAACATACACACTTTTATAGATAGTAATGAACATAAACTTAGCAGTTTTCAGTCAAACTACGTCATTCAACCAATTATCAAATAGTCACCGTATATACATTTCTAATAATAAATAACTATAACATGTAAAGTTCATCAACATATTCGGTTTTGGTTTGGGCGTGTTTTGGAAACAGATAATAAGAGAGCATCCAGGGAAAATGCAAGAATGCAGATATTTATAGGTGTTCTGCACTTCTGCCAATAGGCTTACTCCACTAGGAGAAAGAACGTATCGCTATAGAAATGTAGAATACAAGAGCTCTGCCAGTGTGGGCTTATGTTACGAATTCTTTAACTATTGTGACCTAGTTTTGATAGGCTTAAGGTTGAGTACAAAAGGTCTATAAGGGCTAGTTGTGACCTAGTTTCTATAAGCTTGCCAGAAAACCTAATTACAATAACGTATATATCATCAAGGTGATAATTGCACAAGGGAACTCCGTTGCTACTAACTATCTTGTGCATGAGTTAGTAAACCTCTCCTTTCCAATACAGGATTTCCTTGTAGGAGGTTTCTCCTTGTTAAGAGTGCCAGACTAGTAGCAATGACAATGTTCAATAAAACCGATTAAGACATCTGCGTGTAAAGGAGTCAGATTGCTTAATGCTTATCCCTTGGTCTATTAGTGAACCATCTCTCCAGGATTGTTAAAGATGTTCCACAAGAAATATTCTTGTTATTGCTTTGGGACAGATTGCATTGTACCAAGCCAACTTGGTGGCATCTGGAAAACACTATTTAGACTCAATTCTTTTTTTTTGATAGGAAACAGAAACTTTTATTAATGATCCAAAAAAAAACAACATCAACAAGAAAGTTAGAGAACAGAGGATATGATATCCACCGAAAGCTCCAACAGCCTGAGCAAGAACAAACAGTGACAGACAAAGAGTAAAGAAAACATATGAATCAACCCCCTATGACACTAAAACAATCTAAAGAGAACAAAAACCGATCTGAACTATCAAAAATCCCCAAGGCCTTTGCCCACTGCCCAACCAGAAAACACGCAAGCTCCCAAATATCCACCGGATTTCTACTTCTATCTTCAAAAATCCTCCTGTTGCGTTCATACCAGATCATCCACTCTATAGCCAAAATAGAAAATCGCCACAATTGCTTGGTTTTCTTGCTATTCTACTTGAAACACCACTTAATAATAAGGAAAGCACTCCATTTCTTCTGAAAAACTCCCATAAAACCAAACAATTCAAGCATCTTTGACCAAATAACTTTAACAAACTCACTGTGTAACAAAATATGATCAATACTCTCATATGTGCTCCTGCACAAAGCACACCACGAAGGAGATAGAGTCATAAAAGGCCTCCTAATTTGAACCATGTCACACGTGCTCACTTTCCCCAAAGAGGCCAGCCATACAAACACTTTGATCTTGGTCGGGATTCCTTGTTTCCAAATAATACTGAACTGAGGGAGGGTGGAGAATGAAGAAGGACGAGAAAGAATTTCAAAGAATGATTTACAAGAAAATTCCCCTGATGAATGGCCCATCCAGATTCTTTTATCCGAAACCTCACGATCAAGGCGAATATTATCAATGAAATTTAATAAAGAAATAAATTCATCACTCTCCCTATCATTGAAATTCCTAGAAAATGACAATCCCCACGAATGATTAGATTGATTTACCCAAGAGTAAACCAATTGCATACACAAATTACGATTCAAGGAAAGACAATATAACTGAGGAAGGGACTCTTTCAGAGGACAATTACCCACCCATGAGTCTTCCCAAAATCGAATTTTATTGCCTTTTCCAATTTAGACTCAATTCAGGCAGTTGAAATCCAACCCATGTCATTTGGGCCTTTGAGACCTAACAATAATTATCTGAGCCAAGTGGATATGAAGTGTCCCAAAACAAATTGGTAGGTCAATATCCACCAATTTGGCTCCTTCCTTTTGGACTAGTATCATATTAACCTTGGGGTCTCTAATCCTTGGCCAGGCAAGGTAACAGCACCCCTTGCTATTGTCTACCTCCAAGGTTGGTTTTGACATAACAAAGGATGTTAGCACTGTTGTGTTAAATCTAGATGCTTCAGTTGGGATACAAAATCCCTCCCCATTCTATTCAGATATACATAACATATACAACCACAAAACCATCCCTCTACTCACAGCCAAACTAAAGACTCCTACTTGCAAGCTAACTTCCCACAATACTCAACTCACACACTACTTAATAACACGTACCCGTTCTCTAACCCACTATGCTGTTGTTACAGCTGATCTAGTTTCAGGTAGAGTAATTATGAATACAATGACAATCTAACTGCAAGATATTTTAATTAGTTTTTCTCGAATGCAAACAAGTGCAATCAAGTGAAGTATGGTAGAATGTTGCTGTCAATGGAGTTCTTGAAGATAACTCCAATACATGAAATCGCATTTAATATATTGATCTCTTCAAATGAGGTGACAGTTTTATGCATGTTTACACATCCCCAGATTACAGTAACCAATAATGCACCAAGGATTCAGCTCGGTATTTGATCCCTCAGTGTTTGGTTGAGTTTCCAAATCCTAATTACTAACTTTTTTTAAGATTTTGTTTTTGCTACCTCAGGGAATTTAGTAGTTCCCTGATGTACGTTTGAGGTGCAAAAATCAAAAAAATGCAAATAGAGGCCACCACCAGCCCTGGCACATTCAGAGGCACTATCATCTTTAAGAAAAAGATACGTGATGCTTTGCACAACCAACTTTACAAGTCTATAAATTGTTTGTATATTCAAATTACAGATACAGTAAATAATATATATGTGATCATTGCTGTCAACATTTGCAAATTTCAAGACATTGTTATGTAGAGAATAAAAACCAGAGCTGCTTCCCCAACATTTTCTTGTGGTACACAAACTAATGCTGATGACCTACTAGAAAATTCTTAGATCTCTTGTTTCATGGATAATTATATGCTTTACATTCAACCTATATCTACCAAAACAGTCTCCTTTCAATAAGCCAGACGAGCATCACAAAGCATTGGGAATGTTGAAATATGCTTATTAAGTTTAACCGTATTAATCAAATTTGTTACCAACTCTTTTTAATACTTCCAATGGCAAATGCATATGGTTTTGTTACTCAAAAACCCCAACCTTCATTGAAATACGAGTAGTGAATAGAAGTGAAAATATTATAACCATATGCACTAGTAACCTCTCAAAATAACCACAATCTAACTCAACTACATAAGCCCGTATTCTTCAGAAAAAAGAAAAGATCTTCAATCATAACATCTATTCTTTAAAAAAAAAAAAAAACATACATCATGTATCTTTAAGCATCTGTTTGATGGGTTGGCAACGCACTTCTACATTTGCAATTAAATAGCAGTGCTCTTCTGTTTACGATCTAGTAATTGACAGGTAACAAAGAATATGTATATAATTTCGGAGATACCAATTTAAGACAGCATATTGACCTGGTGATATCCTGGTGCTAAGTTGTAGATAACCTGAAATACAGTAGGGCAACCCTCCATTGGAGACATTGGTACATGATTTGACCACCTACACATATCAAAGTTCCAATTAAACTCACGAGTATTTCTAGAGGGACACACGATGAGGGCGCGTTTAGCAGACACAGTGATGTCTCATCAACCCACTGGTCAGGTAATTAAGCTTACTACAGCTAGATTCTGTATAAGCCCCAACTGCACCAATACACGAGCCACACATCACTATATCCTAAAAAACGCATGACGAGGACATGTTTAGAGGACATAGTGATATGTCATCAGCCCATTGGTCAGGTAAATAAGCTTACTACAGCTAGATTTTGTATAAGCCTCACTGTGAACCAATATATGAGCTACACATCACTATTTCCCCAAAACATATGATGAGAACACAGCGACATGTCATCAAAACATTGATCAGGTAATTGAGCTTACTAAAGCTAGATTCTGTATAAGCCCCACATGAACCAATAAATGAGCTACAAATCACGATATCCTCAAAACATGTCCTCAAACTGCGTCTTCTTACAATTATCTTAAACTCATACCAAGCATCCCAATTTTTATCTTTTAGGGAGATGGGCAAGGGTTAGATGAGTTCAAATTTGTTGACCCTCACTCAAGAAGGCTCACTGTTACCTTACTTTATGATTCTCAGTCCTCGCTAGAGGAAGTGTTTCCTCGTACTGTCCACTTCCTTTTGCGAGGACTCAATTTCAGATGATGTGGCAATGACATGGATATATATATTAACCAATTATACCTTCTTGGATGAAGGTCAACAAATTTGGACTCGGGATTAAATACCAATTGAATAACCAAAGTTACAAGATATGCACAACCACATAATATATTTACACAAAGTCATGATAATATACAACAGCAAATGCAGATTCATTCCGGTTATTTACCCGGTGAAAGAGCCACTTAGCAGCACATTTCTTCCCCCGTAAGGCCAAACGAACCGAGTCGGTATCAATAATACCACACTTGAAACCCCACTATTCTCGTCCAACCCAGAACCAAACATCTTACCAAAAGAAAGATTGTTCTTTCTTCAACCAATGTACTACTAATAATGATCACTCTTCTTCTAACTTTAGCTAAGTAGACAAAAAGTAGACCATTATGTTATGTCTTCAAAATTCTACACCAACTAAATAACCACAAATATGAGCTAATAATAATAATAATAATAATAACAACAATAATAATAATTCTATGATTATTTTTGCTTGTTTGGGATCCTCCACATTAAGAGCAGAGGACCCCCTCAAATATCTGACATACAAAGCCAACCAAATTAAAAATTCCTCTTAAATTCACAGTATCAAACCCTAATTATCAAACAAAAAAGAAACCCTAAAATTCAACTAAAATCCACAAAATTCGGTCCAAAATTCGCAAAATTATTGAAATATCTGATAGAATCCAAGCTCTGATCTGAACCAAATCCCCCAACCAAAACACGAAATTCTCCTGAATTTCGTATTAATAGAAAACTAAATTGAATTGATCAACGAGATCCAGGGAAAGCAAATTAATAGAATTGAAGAAGAAACAATAAACCCTAAATTGTAGAGTGAAATGAGATAGTGTTTGGATCCTTCGAATCTGTGGAAAATGTGGAATGTGAATTAGCATCAAATCAAATAATAATAATAAAAAGGGAGAAGAAGTGAAAGCAACAGATTGAATAAGTTAAAAATGGTGGAAACGAAATGATGATTGTGGGGTACGAATTTCTTGTACTTTCAATTTATACGTGTAGGGCTACTCCACCCTCCACGCAACACCTTTTGCATCTTCCATTCAATAAATACAACTCCTCAAGGAGTTATTCTGCGCGCGCTAAATACACGCTGTTTTACTTAATAATATTTTATTTTATTTATTTTGTATTATTATATTAAACATTTACATATTATTTACATATAATAAAATTGAGTTATCGTTGAAAATAAAAAAATATGTTAGCTTAACCATATCGTGCTATGAACATACTGAGTATAAACATGATTGAACTAGTATTTGAATGTTAAAAAATATTTTAGTGTATATAATTAGTGTGCCCATCTTTTATGCGGAGAAATGTTATACGAAATCATAAGTACACAATGAGGAACCACCGCTTGTTATTTTAAGTTAATTTAAATTAATTCTAGTTAAGTAATATACTAATTCAAAAAAGAAGAGAAATAAGAAAACATTTCATTTGAATACGGTTATAATTTTTTTTAAATTGCATCTTTTCTCAAAGAGGATTAATTTTTATTTTCCCTCTTTTTTTTGAGAGAGTAAATTTTATTCTTTTAAATATTGTAAATTTTAGTTTTTGAGAGAGTGTAAAAATCAAGTGATGTCAAAATGTAGTTATTGTGTGTGCAAATATAATCCAATTTGATCTATGGACTTCGCAAATCTAATATAATGAAAAATAAGGAAGAATATGTTATGCATATTAATTTGATTAATTGTGTACAATAAAGAAATTGGTTTCTTGGCCTCATAGAATAACAAGCTAGAATAATAAAAAAGTTTGTGTTGGTATTTTGGTAGGGAAAAAAAACTATAATGAAAGAAATAATAGGATTAAAAGAAAAACTCATGAAAGAAATAAAATTTACTTCATCTCAAAACAAAATTACTCATCTTTCAAAAACAAAGTAGCTTACAAAAGTAGCTATATATTTAATAAAATAATTTTTTTTCTCTTTTTTATTTTCTAAATTATTATAGTATTTAACTAGAGTTAGTCTAAGTAAAGTTAGAATTAATAAGTCATAATTTATCATTGTACTCTCATGACCTCGTCTAATATTTACCCACATTAAAAATTAATCATGTTAGCCCATTTTTACAATTTGGTTCGGTTTTTAACAAATCGATAAGGTGTGAGAATTCGGTTTTCAAAATCGTCACAATACCCCTAGTAATCACTATTTTCTACAAGAATAAAGTTATGCATGCAATATCTGTTTATAATTCATTGGCATCCTGCTCCTTTTAAGAAAAGGATTATGTGTTCGATCCACTTGAATGTGATTATCAACCTAATTCACTCTTAAGGTGGTAGTTGTATACCCCTTTGTATGGTGGTGGTGTGTCCACCCAGTTACAGGGATTGTGGATTAATGGCTTTTTATTAATACTTTTCATTATGCGGAAATTTTAAAATATTAAAATTTTCTTATTATCTCCATTAAAACATTATTTATATTTTGTCCAATGTCCTAATGACTAATTTATTTTGATGTTTTATGGAGATTAATAGAGTGATTTATGTAGTTATGATGATAGATTTATGGTAATTCATGTTTTCTGATATATATGTAGAGGTTTGAGATTAATTGTCTCTTCTTCAAAACAAACTTATTTCTCAAAAGTAATATAGTAATCGTGTAATACTGTTTGAGAGAAAGGGAAATGATGTACATATGGAGACTAATTGAGTGATTTAATGTAGTTATGATGATAGATTTATGGTGATTCATATTTTCTCATCATATGTAGAGGGTTGAGAAAAAAGGAAGAAGATAAAAAACATATGTACATCATTTTCCCTTTCTCTCAAAAAATGTTTCTTGATTACTATGTTACTTTTGAGAAAGAAGTTTGCTTTGAAGAAAAGACTATAAATTTCAATATTCTATTTTTTTTATTATGAAAGAGAAGAAATAAATTCGTACCTTTTGCACTTAGTTGATACGGGGGGAATTTATATATCTTTTTCTATGAAAAATAGTTTATTCTTTATTTGTTTCATTTTAAGAACCTCTAAATTTGTTTAAGATAAATGGTTGAACTTATCTATGTATTATCAGCCTCTCTTCGATGCGAAGAAGATCAAGATAAAAGGTGAATTTTTTGTTGTTATATCTGAGGGCAGCGTGACATGATGAATTTCTTGTACTAAGAGGGACAGAGTTGCGAAACACTTAAAAGAGAGTCTGCAACTTAACCCAAGAAATTCATCAACTAAAGTTTGACATCATTTCATTCAATTATGTTCCTCATTTGCAATGGATTTTTGTTAAAATTGCTTTGAGTGGTAACCAAAATAATAATAATTTTGTATTTTTGACATTTATAGTTTGAAGTATTATTATTATTTTAGATTAATGAAATTATATTTTGCAGTACTAATTTTGTAATTTCTTTAACAATTTCAACAATGAATTACCTACTAAAAGCATAGAATTTTTTTGATACTTGTCGCCAATGTATAAACGAGTTAAGTTTGTTATTATTGTACCCTCATTTTTTCTTGATGTAAGAATTATATATATATATATATATATCAGAGCCTTTTCCATGCGGATTACTATTCACGGACTGTCCGTACGGATTGTCCCATTTGGCACGCTTCCCGATATAATTTTTTGATAAAATTTGGTGGGAATGTTTTTATTGTGTGTAGAATATCTCCACAAAATTTTATCAAAAAATTCAACCAGGAATTGGGTTAACTACATGATTGAAAAATATTGATCCAGAAATAGATATATAAAATCTAATATTTTTCAATCATGTAGTTAACCCACTTCCCGGTTGAATTTTTTGATAAAATTTGGTGAGGATGTTCTACACAGGATGAAAAACATCCCTACCAAACTTTATCAAAAAATTCCATCAGGAAGCGTACCAAATGGGCCAATCCGTAAGGACAGTCCGTGAACAGTAATCCGCATGGGAAATGTTCTCTCTCTATATATATATTACATTTTTTATACGGACCGATCTATATAGATTGTAACTTTAATTTAACAACAACTTTTTTACGAACTGATCCGTATAAATTTTTTTATGTATTATATACATATTAGTTAAGTTTGCCCACCTATGATATGGAGCAAAAAAATGTTAATAGTGAAAGTTTTCATTTAATGTATAAATAATATTACCATTAAACCTCTCATCATTTAAAACTATTTCCAGTTTCTGTCCATGATCCGACACTATATAACATATATCTTTTGCCTGTAAGTTTAATCAAAACATATCTTAGTTTTGAACAAGTTTTGCTTTGTGATATTGAATTATAGGACTAGTTGGTGAACATATTATTGGTTTTTTCCTAATGTCAACCCACATGGCCAAAATAAATAAATAAAAAAATAAAAAGAAATTACAAAAGTATTATTCATTATTTTAAATTGATAATCCTATTTTAACTTTGATATTTTTTTAAAAAAAAAATTAATTTTAATACCATCGATGATCAAGAATATAATTTATATTTTATTATAAAATTTGGGTGACGCTAATTATGTATACTAAAACACTTTATAATACTTTAACATTGACTCAGTTGTATAAGATCAAGTAATGTGTATATACTCAGTCCTATGGCATCGAATATGTGCACATGACCTCGATCCTATAAGGCAAGCTAGTGTATTTTTGTTTTCAATAATAACTCGACCTTATTGCACTGAGATAATGTAGATATAATCGATGCAATAAGATTGAATAAATGATATGAAATATTACCGAATAAAATAATGTCTATAATTAATACCATCCTAAAATTTTGTTGAAAAAAAAAAAATGAAATGGTGATTGGAAAATGAGGAAGCATTTATTAGTGACAGCACTACCTACCAATTTGTCCCTGGTTTAGGAGAAAAACTTACATGCACCAGTTATACCACATCATCAATCCACCTCAATATCCCAAGCCAATTAAATCGTGCCACGTCACAATCCTCTCTCCTCTCTCCGCCACGTCACACTCCTCTCTCTCTCTCTTTCTCTCTTCCTCTCCCTCTCTCACCACCATTTCCAACCTCCGGCGACCACCATTGCCACCTCCGGCGTCTCTCTGTCTCTCACATCACCACCTCCGGCGTGCTCTCCGGCGACGGAGGCGGCGACCACACCGCCGGCTCTATCTCTCCTCCTCTCTCTCTCTCTTCCTCGAGCCCCCTCTCTCACCACCAGTCTATCTCTCTCACATCACCACCTCCGGCGTGCTCTCCGGCAACGGAGGTGGCGACCACACCGCCAGCTCTATCTCTCCTCCTCTCTCACCTCCGGTGTCTCTGTCTCTCACATCACCACCTCCGGAGAGCACGCGCGGAGGTAGTGATGTGAGAGACAGAGACACCGGAGGTGGCAATGGCGGTCGCCGGAGGTTGGAGATGGTGGTGAGAGAGGGAGAGGAAGAGAGAGAGAGATGAGTGTGACGTGGCGGAGAGAGGAGAGAGGAGTGTGACGTGGCATGATTTAATTGGTTTGGGGTATTGAGGTGGATTGATGATGTGGTATAATTAGTGCATGTAAGTTTTTCTCCTGGTTTAGAGAACAAAAGGGGGACATAAATTTGATTGAACCATTTAGTACAAGCAAATATCAATCTCAATGATTAGATACTTCAATTTAATTTAGACTTTTAATTAAAGTTAGGTCAGTTTCAACTCCATCATTAATCTTGAGTGAAAGCAAAGGTGGGATCTTGAATCCTATGGTGCTCACCCACTTGATCACAAATGGGCCTCACCCATCATTACCCATCAAAATCTATTGGAATATCCATGATGACAAACCTTTAAGTGGTCCAAGAGTAAAAAAAAAATTCCTTCCCTTTTTGGCATTTTTATGTATTTTTAAAACGTGATATAGCTCTCAAAGTGATAAATACCATTAAAAAGATCAAATTTAACTTTTCAATACACTATTATATTACGACTAGATTATATCTTATAAAAGTATAACTTGTGTACCTTTAGGATATAATATTGCACTATTTTAAGCCGTGCTAAAAAGATGCCAAAAACCATACTCGGCTGACCCATTCTAGTAATATGTTATTGAACAAGTGACTGCCACATGTATAAAATCTGACACGGTTTACATCCGTGCCTAAAACCATGCCAAATATGAAGACAAGCATGGTTTGACCCGAAAGGGCTTTCTTCTAAAATGGTCAGAGAGTTGTGCTAGAAAAATGTTACATCAATATTCACCACTGCTTGGAGTAGCTCCAAATTTGGTCAGCACGTCACCAAACTGTGCCAGTTAGCGAAATCTGGTATAGTAAATGAATACCGATACAAATATATGATAAGAATACCCAATGAATATAACATTATTTGTAATCTTGTAGCCATCTATAGAATTAAATATTCACTTTGCATCAATTAGCCATGAGGAAATTTTTATCAATCAGACACATAGATTGCCTCACTATGATCATGTTCTAAGTTCAAATTATATATATACTTATAATGAAAATTTGAACAAATTGATCTAGTACTTCGCATGTATGTCAATATATGGTCAAATCGATATAAGTAGGGGTGTCATCTCGATGATGTTTATCGAAACCAACTGAATTAGTCCAAAGAAACATATTTTTTCACGTATCACGTGCCAAAAATACTCAAAAAAATTGGTTCGGTGTTGATATTATACTAGCATAAAAAATGAAATACCAATTTACCGTATCAAACATATTGAAGAGTGTAATTTACCACCAATACCAAGCAATTATACTAAAAACACTACTTGCGAAATTATCGAAAATATGTAATTCTAAAATTATCATATAATTATATACAAAGAATGATGAATATAGCTAATACGACCAATATCAAAGATTTTAATACTTACATAATATATATATATATATATATATATATATTTTTATTTTTTTAAAAAATTATCCTTATATTGTTGAATGATCTTAACCATTAATTTCCTTTTAATCGTAATTATTCGAATATGCATTTAATAGTACTTAAATTCTTACACCTTCCATTCTAAAACTATAGTCTCTAATCTCTAAAGTCTTCTGGTTTATCGAAAACCAAAATTAACCGAAAATGTTATATAATTTTATATTTATAATACCTTTTACAGAAATGAAAACTAACCGAAAATACCAAAAATCAAATTTTACCAAAAATAATGAATATAATAAATTAGCGCTTAAGACAATCGTGTCAAATAAATGTCACACTATAATTTTTTAGAATGATAGAATAGTTTTTGCTTAACTAGCTACTGCATCACATGCTAACTTAGCCTGTCAAATAATTGTCGTCCTAAAATTTTTCTATTAATAATCAATAATTTTATTTTACATAGCCGCCTTGAAATTTTTGGAATTTTTTTTACATATATATAAAGAGTGAAACTATGGGTGGAACAGACAACCTCTAGCCCACCCTATTTTTTAAAGGGTGATGTTATATACACCCCTCTTTTGTAGCCGGAACACCACAAATTTGAAATAAGGTTTTTTTTTATAAGGGCAACCAAAATATTAATCATTCGGTGTTGTGGCTATAAATTAGGAGTTTGGTGCCCCCAATACATAACATACAAGTCGGTAGTAAGTTGCCGACTTAAATGTCAACATTCGGTGGCAGTTTACCGAGTTTGAGATTAAAATTCGGTAACCTTTTACCGAGATCAAATGTTAGTGAAATATTTTTAAAAATTGACTCGGCCAAAGATTGCCGAATGTCAAGTCGGTGGAAGGTTACCGAATCGAATGTCGAAATTCGGTAACAAGACACCGATTCGGTGCTTAAATTTGGGGTGTCACCATACGGGGTTGGTTGCCCAAATACAAAACATCTAAGCCGGTAACATGTTACCGACTTCAAGGTCAACATTCGGTGGCAATTCACCGAGTTAGAAGTTAAAATTCGGTAACCTTTTGCCGAGATCAAATGTCAGTGAAATATTTCTAAAAATTGACTCGGCCAAATTTTGTCGAATGTTAAGTCGGTAGAAGGTTACCGAATCGAATGTCAAAATTCGGCAACAACACACCGACTCGGTGCTTAAATTTGAGGTGTCACCATACGGTTGCCATGATCATTATTGCGGTGTTAATGATACATTGGTGTTTTGGCTACAAAATCGGGGTGCCTATAACATCACCCTTTTAGTACTTACTAAAAACATAATAATTTTAACTTAATCAACCATAACAAAATATAACTTTTTATTATTAGATCTAAGAAAGACAGACACTACCATTTGGGTGAACTACAAGTGTCTGACACGACAAGAACATGTTCAATGTTAGACATACCGTGTCCAAACATATAATTTTGTACTCCTTACGTTCCAAATTAAAAGATAAATTTCTGTTTCTGAGAATTTGTGCTGTCAATAATAACATGTTTTGCTCTTGACCCCTTTATTAAAGTTAAAATAGGCTTTTTTTTTTTGAACATGTGAGTCAAAAAGAAAAGCGATTGACCAAGATAAGATAGTATTTCTTTAGGCTTTCTAAACTTAGGTATTACTATAATGTGTGAAATTAAATTTAAATATTTTTTTATTTAAAAATTAAACTTTGGTACAAATTTCATTAATCTCCATCCAAAACTAATAAACACGTGATTTGCACGTGCTTTTTAACCAAACCAAACAAAGCCAACCCAACTTTAATTAGCTTAATAAAAAAAAAATTATCAAAAAACCAAAGCAAACAACTCTCCCTCTCCACCCCCATCGGGTCTCTCTACATTGGAACCCCAACCCACCGCCCATCGGAAAAATTTCGCTAGCTCCTCCCTCCAACAATGCTACCCCCATCGGAAAATCCTCAATCCCCGAACCTCTCAATCTCTCTCTACATACATATACATGTATCTGTATATGTATAAATTTTTGGTAAAGTTAATAAAGAATATATATGTATAATATATCTACACAAACATATATATATTTAAATAGATAGATCTGTTAGATTTGTCGCAGACTCCTAGCGTGTGTGTATATATATATATCTATGTAAGTGACTAAATATCATTGGTGGATTTTAATGAGGAGCTACAGTCATGGTTGGGCTGAAGGAAGTAGAAAGAGGCCGTGAGTTTGGGAAAAGGGGACGGCGGTGGTTTGGGGAAGACGCGGTTGAGACAGTTTTAGGGGGGGTGGGGGGGGGGGTGTTGGGGTTGGAGGTGGTGTTGATGATGGACAGACCGGCGGGTGGAGGTAGTGTGGTTGAAGGGTCGGTGGTGACTGTTTGTTTGTTTGATTTTTTTTGGGTTAAATGTAAATTATAGTTGGATTCAGTGGGTTACGCGCACATGTTAATCATGTGTCCGTTAATTAAGGATGGAGATGAACAAATTTGCACCAAAATTGAACGTTTAAACAAAAGAGTACTTAAATATAATTTCGCACATTATAGTAGTACCTAACTCTAAAATGCCCTATTTCTTTTCCCCATGGTCTGCACTCTCCAAAAATACAAAATAAAAAATAAAAAGAAGAAAATAACAAATTGGAAACAGAAGCTAACACAGAGTGTGCAACTTTCTTACAAGACAAAAGGCACACTAATATGTGCTACTAAACCATTTGAATATATATATTTATCATATGTAGGTGTGTTTTGCAAATGCATACACTATCAAAAACAACTGAATCTAATTGCATAGGGTAGCCATATTGCCAAAGCAATATTCTCTTTGCCATAGCATAGTACTGTTTCGAGACGTACTATATGCTTCCAAAATTGTACATTGCTCTGGCAATAAGCATAGTTACTTTGGCAATAGTATCACCCATTGCATATTCTCTATAAAAAGTAAATCAGTATAAGGGAAATAGAAATCATCAAGGGTTGTGAAATTCATATAACTACTAGTCTGCTGCTGTTAATTTTCTTACTATACTTTCATTATCGTTAGCGCTTAGTTTCTTTTCTTTGTTTAGCGAACGAGAGTTTTGTGTTCCTAAATTTCTAAAATGGACAAGAGAAATTTACTCCAGCATGTTGCATTCCTGTGATCGCGACGCAGACGTTCCTTCTCCGAGGTTCAAGTTAGCGCACTGCAAAACTAATTCCTGTAAAAAGATGCACAAACTAACCCATCACTTTCTAGTTTTCTACAAATAACAATTAGTTGGAACTTTATTTTAATTAACTATGAACGAGTGGATTAGTAGCACTGGGAAATAATTGTAGCAAAAACTTTCCTTTTTTCGTTCTCCAGCGTAAATGTTTTAGCACAATATGTTAAACAAAGACACTCAAAATTTGGGTTTTTTTAATTTACCCATGTTGATAATATACATTTGAAATAACCCTAGTTTCATAATCATTACACTTTGTCCCTAATATTTCTCATGCAACCCATGTTCTGCTAATGATTGTGGGAGTATCTCAACTATGCCATTATCAACATAATTAAATCCTCAAAGCCTTAAATCCCTGATTAACTATTGACAGAAGGTTGATAGTGTTAAAGCCGGAAGTTGAAATAAGGGGTGTTAATACATGATAGAACAAAAGCACACCTGAAATGTTGCTGATCCGCTGTTGTTCTCGGCCTTTTGCTTCTCAATCAATTTGCTTTCAGCTTGAACCACCATTTGCCAGTGCACAACCTGAAAGAGGAACCGAAGTGAGAATCTAATGTTAATAAAATGGCGGAACTAATATTATAAAATCTCTCAAAGGGATTATAACCTAGAAAAACCCACAGAAGGGACTCAATTTGTTTCTCAAACTCAACCTATCCCAATAGGACCAACAAATGCCTTTATTTATTGAGGCTAAGAAATCCTGTAAAATACAGATCAGATTTAAACAGAAACCAATCAGGAAGTTCAACAAAACCATACCTGTAGTAGCTTCTCCAATGTGACCAAATACAAATAGTGAATAGCTCTTTCTTTCTCCGCATCCAAACACCATTTGGCCTAAATAAAAGAAACAAATATGTGAATAAGAACATAAAATATATATATATATATATATAAGCACATTTAGTATAGCATGTAAAATAATTTTTTCAAGATACAATAGAGATTAATGGAATAACCTTCAGAATGTAATCAGCAGATGAATAGCGGAAAAGCCACTCTGAAGCTAACTGAGAGTAAAATATAGCAGCATCTTCAAGTATCGCCTTCTCAAAATCATCATAGTAGAGCCTGTTTCCCCGTTCAATTTCCACAAGAAAATTTGAAACATTGTTTAGCAAATCCCTATCAGTCGCTTTCTCATCACGGTCTTCACGGATCTGTAGAGAAAAACCAGGGATATTTAACTACAAGAAGAATAGAACTGAACTATGAAATGAAAGTATGTATTGCCTCAAACATACCAAAGAAGTCGCAGCATCCCTAATTCTTTGATAGAAGTTTTTGAAGACCTGAAATAAAATCAATCAGATCCATGTTTTATAATGTTCCAATACATTCAAGATAATGTTTTTTCTTTTTCTTTTTTTGGAGAGAGGTGAACTCTAAACAAGATTAATAATCAAAACTCGGAGAAACAAATCTGGGAACACTGATAAGATATGCTAACCAGATCATGAAAACACTGAACTGAGAGGTCATTGAGCGACAACTCAATTGTACCGTTTCGAAAATTATTACTGTAGTGACGATCAAGGTATGTGAAGAATCCTCGAAGACACTTTGTCATTGCTTTGTACTTTGCCCACATGTGCAGAAGTTGTATCAATAAAGGAGTGCTATTTTTGTCCATTAAAGATGGCAGGACCTGAGGGCATAACAACAACAGAAACATTAACAACAATTATAGGCAAAGCAGTGGAGTCATGCTAGTGGAAATCACAGATAGTAGTCAATGCCATCTACAATTACAGAGTCTGGGAGTACAAGGTCAGGCCTGCAAAATTTTGCCAATGGTAGAATACTGGATGGGCTTGCCTGAATTTAGCCGGTTAAGCCTGGAAATCAGATAAAATTCCTTGTGAGGACTGGTCTAAGACAGCTGAGCCACCAATTTCATGTCTATCCCGTTTCTTCATCCATTAAACGCTTGCTTTTTTATTCCAAGAGATTTCTTCATTATCAGTAAACTCTTCGTAACAACTTTTCAATCACTCCTCTCTCCCTTCAACCCACTACCAAATCCTACGAACTTGTCCAAATAGTCAATCTCCTTGATTCTTCGCAAAAGCTCAAATTTCCACCTTGATATCCATTATCCACTCTTTTACTATATGATTAATTTTCTCTCTACGCCTTCATAAATCTGAGCTTTGCCAATCCCTTCGCCCAACTCTACACCCACTATGTTTTAAAGAAAATCCAAAGAATCCTCAGGTTTGTGCAAATATCAAACGAGAACCACCAGGCAATACTCCAAATTCCAAAACTCTCTAGAAGGAGCTTTAGGTCATACATGGAAGCATGTCTTCCCGAACTATAGTGAATAAAAATCTGCCCAATTTGGAGAACATCACCCCCCTTCATATTACACCAAGTAAAGGAACAATTGACTAGGGATAGCATCTGCCAAACAATTTCGTAACCAAGGGCTCAAGCTCCAAGCCATACTCTACACACCATCTTGGACCACATAATACAAATATCCTTGTGAATTCCCAGCAAGACTCTCTCCTATCCCTATATCTACACGTACCATATACCCTAAAAGACCGCAACGAAACTTCTATATGAGATTTAAGGCAAACACATAGGCAAGTCACCTAAACTGTACCTCACTATTCTGCCACAACTACAAATGTGATATCTCACATAACTGATATTCCAACCTTCCCTCTAACTGCAAACAAACTTGCTCCTTAATGCAACTCCCCACCACTCCCACTAATGTTATTCTTCTTTTATTTTTTTGTGTTCATTTTTCCCTCCTAAAAAACCACTACACCCATTTATTCTGTAATAATGGCCTCCTTTATGATTTCCTATTCCTTCTTATCCCTAACCTTCTCACATTCCAACTAGCTATCTTCCTAACACCTCTTCCTCCCACAACCCCCACCTCCTCTTACTATTTTTTTTCCCGGAAACAGTGCCTCTTAGTCATGGTTAATTTTCCATTTCAACGTTTGATGTTTTTCAGCTCCCTCGGACCTTAATCGGATTTCTACCTCCTTTCCTAAAATTCTTTCCTACAATAGACATTATGTTTTTGGCCACCACATTCAAGTTAATTTCATTATATTGAAAGACATATTTAGCCTTTGTCTCTTCTAGTATCAAAACCCCAATATCCACCATGCACAGAAAGGTTCCTTGGTATCAATTTTTCTATGGATAAAAGAAGAAATATTACAACTCGTGTTGGATCATCCTTGGTCACCAAATTCACGTTAACTACTTCTCTATCCTACTTGTATTTTCCAACTATTTATATTCGAATTATTACATTATTGGCCCACTTATCTTAGAATTTATAAAGCCTTTTAATTGTTCTATACGTTTCTATCCTGCTATTGTTTTCAAGAACTCAGAACAGAGAAGTCAATAATAATTATAGTAAAGTCATGAGAGGGAAGGCCTTTACTCCCTTGATGATGAATCTAATCCTACTTGTCTTGCTCCTTGAGAGAGTATTTCTCCTAAAAAATGATCATTAACTTAATCATGCTTCGTGGAAATCTTTCAGGAACATAACATATTTTCAATGAGAAGCTTGTCACTTGGGCAAGCATCATTGGCAGTCATTTCCTCCAAAGAAGAATATGCTGTATGCATTGATCTATACCTTTGAAGTTGGCTTTTTCTTAAACACTAAACAAAGTGCAATTAGCAAACAAAACAAAAGATAAAAAGGAAGGGGAGAACAAGCTGTCACCAAAAGAAAAAGAGAAAATACATCACAAAACTGTTTATCACTGACCGTCAATTCAACAAAATACAAAATAAAGGTACACCAAGAAAATTCTTGGAATTAGTGCCAAAAGAAAAGCCAATAAGTGAACCTTTTCCCACATAAGAGCCTTTCCTTCCTCTGCCTAAAAGATAATTCTATTCCTCTACAACCACCGTCAACAACCAATGTTTAAAGGATTGTGAGTTGTGAGGCCAACACCCTGAGGCGAGGCAGTAATTTTTCAATCTGACACCTACACTTTGTTAGAGTTTAGGGATAAAATAGATCATATATTCCGAGATTCTATCACTCAAACAGCTGAAAGCCTGAAACTGTTGGAATCATGAAAGGCGTTCTTGTTTAGCAAATTATTTTACCTTTGATAGGTACAAGCTTGTTTATCAGAAACAAAAAGATTTCATTATTTAAAGGTAAAACTATTTACATGACAATATGAGATCTGAAGGACCAGAAGTCCTATTAGGAAAGAAAGGAAGAAAATATAACCACCATATCGACAGTTTCTGCTTTCTACTTACAAGTTGAGCTTGTAAAATAACACAAAGTAAATGACTTAAAGGATATTTTTGCTAAAATATATTCTGTATACTATAAAAGCACTATATATGGTAATAAGATGAAACTACAATGATAGTAACTACAATCTGTAAAGTCTCACCTTTGCACAAATAGTCTCTTCCAAAGCTCTCTTAAATCTTTCATATAGCTGCTGTGAATAATCATGAGGAGGGTGCTGAACGCACATTGTATAGACACAGCTATATAGAGTAAAGGGTATCTATTCTACTACTGAAGAATTCAAAGAAATATTTTACAGTGGACTGGATGAAATTGAACAGCAGACGTAAAAAATGAACAAAATTATCTTGCATCGATCAATTAGCAGCAACCTGTGCCTATGGTGGTACCCATGTTTATCTTTGTTTACGATAATATATGAGCTCATTTACGACAAATTAATAACGCTCACAATCATATATAGATGAGCGAGTGTTTGTGTTTACACATATACTATACATACATACATCGTTGGAATTTGGGTACCCGTTCTGGAGAAAGAGTCAATAAAGTGTGGGAGTGATGAGAGGGCTCGAGTTGGAAGCGTGTGTAGGGCGTGGGTTACATTTTAAAGTGAAATTAGTCCTAGGTGGCAAAAGCCACTTCAAAATGATACCAAACCACTGTGTCACAATACATTGATCAAGTTAAGTAAAATCAACGGCCAAAACGTAGCTCAAACTGAAGGTCTGATTGAAAAAAATAATAAAACAATAACTGGATAAAAAGTTCAAAGGGTTCAAGTCTTTGAAGCTTGAGCCGGAAAGGTTCGTCCAATTTCCTTGAGAGAATGTTTGACATACTCAACCTGACCAGCAAACAATCTCCACAACTCCCTCCTCCACAGCCACAAACCAAAAAAAAACGAAGAACTCTTATATTGACAGTCAATAACAAAACTACAGTATCCACTTATCTTGAAATTCAACCCTAACCATGGTAGGCAAGTAAATTTGTGGTGTAAGGTCAATAGAAGTTCAAAATTCTATTAGATGTATCAGTTTTATCCTCCCTGGGTTAAATGGTAGATTTATAAAGGGAGGATACTGTTTCAAGTTCCCACATCAATTAATCAGAACAACCAATAAATGCAATTTATCAACCATGTTAACTAAACTGTAAGAGAATAATGTTTGATCACAGTCTCTTCTGACATACGATCACTCAAACGGCACAAATGGAGTTTTAACTTTGAACCACAGTATTTCACTATATTAAGACTTCTTGACAGCTGATCCTTGAAACTTACAAGAATGTTAAAAGTACCTATAAAACAAAGTCTAGCTTTCAAAATAGCTTAGCATGTTATATACTTATATGTTAATTTTGCTAGTTTCTAGCTACAATTCAATACATGGGAATTCCCCCTAAACATTGAGCAATAAACCTATACAAGTCCTTCTCATCTTTAAAGTTTTTCTACTGTTTTTCCTTTTAGTAAAAACTAAAAACCAAAAGCCAAAAATGCAATTAGGCCTAAAGATTAATTGTCATGGCGGGAGAAGAAATTGAATGAGAACTTGTGATCAAATTTTGCTACCCCTCACTGATGGAATGATGGTGTGAGACCAACTAAGTATATGCAAGTATCATCAAGCCAGTGTTTGTATTACGTGGTTTCTTAAGTGTATAAACGACACAGTAGGTACCAATTATAAGGATTATAAACATGTTGGCATCTCTATGTAAGAATAAAGATGTTCAATGGGGCTGCATACACTCATACTCTCATAGCATTATATAAAACCAATAAAACTAAAAATGTATTTTTACTACAAAAAAAAAGAAGGAAAGAACTAAAAAAGGATACTGATAAACCATCATGTATTCTTCAGAGGTGAACAATTCGTAAGAGGGGTATCCATCCATTATGATCGTTGCCTTTGCAATACCCTTTTCAACGATAGTCATCCCTTCTTCCAATGTTACTATCCTCATCTCTATACCCTATCTCAATTTCTGCAAATATCCGACGCATTACCCCCGCCTTATTTTAACCACCAAGCTTAATGGAAAAATAAATAACAGGAAATAGCTTGATATTACATAATCAATCAATCTAACAGACAAACAAACAAACAAACAAACAAACAAACAAAATAAGAGAATGAAACTCAAATCCACGTATGGACAAAAGAAAAATAGTAAATCCAACAACGTGTGAAAATACAGATGTACATCACATATCTCTATCTATAGATAGATATAGATACAAATATGTGCGTATATGCCTTACATTGGAACAATTTTTGCAGCTTCTATTGTGCTTCAAGTTACAATACCCGGTCAACAACTTTTAATGAATAAAATAAGAGAATGAAACTCAAATCCATGTATAGACAAAAACAGTAAATTCAATAATGTGTGAAAAATACATATGCACATTCCATATGTCTCTATGTATAGATAGATACAGATACATTTGTATATGCCCTACAATGGAGTTATTTTTGCAGCTTCTACTGTGCTTCAAGTTACACTATCAGATCAACAACATTTTTCATGAATTAAGAGAATGAAACTCGAAGAACACAAATATATATATATATAATATAATAAGGGACAATGGTTTTTGAATCTTGAAAATGTATAAGTGGATAAAGAATTGCGTGGATAAAATTGATGATATTTTTTTAAAAGGAAATAGTGCCTTTGGCAAGAGTTACAACCTAGTATATATATGTGTGTCTAAATGTCTATATACATATACTAGATCAACACCTGTGCCACTGTTGACTTGAGAAGCATCTTGCAATTTCAACCACCCAATATTCTATCCCCAAATACAATTTTGGAATGCAAAAATCATCGCCCTTATTATATAGACTAGGTCATAATTTGCTCCAAACGTACCATCAACAATTCAAAAATCATTTTAAATCTTGGCCACACATATTCAAAAACTATTACCCCTTATTTTATTATACAGATTAGGTCGTAACCCCTGTCAAAAGTATTATCAACCATTCAAAAAAGTGTTTTTTTAAATATCAGCCACACAATCATTTATCCCTCATACGATTTACATTTTAGATGTATCTATATATGCCCTATAACTAATTTCGCTACTTCCATCGCATTTCCAGCGGATCAACATTGAGAAATACTCTTTAAAGCAACAATAAAACTATAGTTAAAACCCCATTAAAAATCCATTACAAAATTTACATTATACATGTATATATGCAGAAAGTCGACAAATCTGAGGAATTACAGTAGGAAAAAAGTAGAAGAAAGTGAATGATTTATTGAATGAATCTCAAATATCAGAGGAGATAGACAAAGTTAGGGTTTAGAGATTACTCGCTAGTGAACTGTAACGAAGCAATTGCTCCAAAATATCGTCCTCTACTCTATTTTATGTCTTTGTGCCGTTGTGTCTCATCAGCGAATATAATATATACATCTACTATGTTGAAACGCGTGCCAAAAGCGCAATTCTTTTTCTCCTTTCAGATATTTTTTGATTCAAAAATTATTGCACTTTATAATAAAAATGATAAAGTGATTTCATTGCGTTTGTTTTATCATTAAATCTCAATCCTTAGCATGAAAAGTTAAGGTCGCGTTTGACAAGTAGAATAATAAAAAATTAAAATAGAATAACTCTATTCTATAATATGTTTAGTATTCGTTAAGATTAAATATCAAAAAGACTTATTTAATTGACTAAAATTTTTATTTCACTAAAAAAGAGATATTATTTAATCCTGCCTATATAAAATTAAATAATTTTATATAACTCTCTAATCCAGCTCATCAAATAATAGGGATATTTGTTTTAATATCTGAATTTTGAATGGCGGTCTATTAAAACTTGAGATGTTTTAAACTTTGTTTTTTGTTTAAAATTTAGATATGATTGTTTAATTTGTCTAACTTAAAAAATTAGTGCCGCATCTCACTTTTAACACTTAACCTCTATTTTTAAATGTAGTAAAATACTTATTTTGCTTTCCTCTTCACATATAGTTATTTTTATAAAATAAGGATAAAATTGTCCAAATAACATTCATTGCAGTTGGCTATATATTTTCAAACAAAAAATATTTATTTAGATGGAAGTCAAAAATTGAACAAACAGATTTTTAGAAGTAATGTTCAGACTTCAGAACCAGTTTTCAGATTAAGATAAGTGAAAAAAACGCACCCAATACTTGTTCTAGTGTCTGAAAACTAGCCTATTTGTTTTTGGTAGAAATTGAACAAATAGATTTTTAGAATTAAAGTTTAGATTTCAGAACTAGTCTTTTATATTTAAATAAGTGAAAAAATGCACCCCAAATACTTGTTCTAATGTCCGAAAACTAGCCTATTTGTTTTTTTTTCTGAATATCACATGTAAATATGTATTGTTTGGTTGAATATATATCTTGAATGAATATAACTTGGACAATTTTGTCTATATATTTTTATTGTATAAAAATGACTATATTTAGAAAACATAATGTTATATTTAACAAATTATAAAATAAAGATTACCTTACATAAATCAATACTAAGAGAAAACGTACACATAAAATAATTTTTCATAACTTCACAAATTATAAAATAACGTGACCAAATATGATATCAAAGTCATACTAATTAAACATAAAATAAATAAAAAAATTGGGATAGGGGTCAATATAAGTGCTTTAGTTCTATAGAAAGACAAACCTTTTTGGGTGTTAGTTTCCTGTCCAAACATTGTATAGAACGACATTATTTTGATTCAAGGACATCCGTATTTTTATTTATTTTTCAGAAGTTTTCTTTTATTATTAGGTATATTACCAATTGTGGCCCTCATACTTTCAGTTAGATGTTCTTATTTTGTTGTTCGTGATTAGGTACGCACAGGGTTGACCCAAGAATCTTCTGCGAGGTGGACGTGGGCTTATACTAATTTTTTTTACAAATGTTAGTGGGTTTCTCAAAATTTTCCCCTAAATTGGAGCCCACCTTGTTTCCCCTTGAATCTATATGTAGGTACGCAATGTATCTATAGAGTTTTGTGCGGCTTGGTGTGCTAGATATGCGGCCGCATTTTACCAACTTGTTGGTTTTTAACGGACAAATAGATATTCGTGTGGTGAATATTGTACTACAATGGGGAGGTATGTTTTCGTTTTCCTATTTATATCTCAACTAATTTAGGGATTTACGGTACTAATTGATAGCGTTTTTACCTTGTTAGGAGTGGCAGTTTTTAGGGCTGGCATTTTAAAAAAAGCTGCTAACTGAATGAAAGTGACCGAAACAAAGTATAAAAAATAAAAAAATCGAACCATACCAAACAAATTAAAATCGGTTACCGAACGCTTTTGGTACGATAATATTTTTTGATTTGGCCATTTGATCTTATTTTGGTGATTTCATTATGGCATATAAAACTGATCATTGTGTAATCATTATTTTATGAATTTGCATTGGTGATTGAACAGTTATCTTCTCTCAAATAAAATAACGGATACAAAGTTATAAGTTAATGGTGGACCCTTGACAAATTCGAGTAGTTATTAGGTTCACATGTTTTACAAGAAATGATAACGAACGAGTGGGTCTTCTATTATTTGGAAGAGCATATGTGATGCTCGACGTGTTCTTGAAAGAGGGACTAAATTGATATGGCATTTTGACCATTTTGAGAGGTATACTTAGGGGTGTTTTTGGTTTTGGTTCGGTTTCGGTTTTTAAATCTTCGAAACCCAAACTTGAACCAAATTTTTCAGTTCGGTTTCGGTTCGGTTTTATTCGGTTTTGACACATTTTTTTTTAAAATTAATTTAACATAAAAATGTAATACTAATAGTAATGTAAAAATGATTCATATTCAAATTAAAGTCATGATTTTTTTAAAATAAGGAGCAACATATAAATACCATGTTTTCTGTTTAATTACAATTTTATTTGTACATTTATAAGAATGAAACGCATTAAATAAAATGATGAATTATCTTTCTATCATGTATGTGATAAAAAAAATCTTAACATTGTGTAATTAATTAAATAATAAAGGTACGCGTTAATGACTATTTTTTTTAAGATTATCATAATATGCAATTAATAAGAAATATATTCTTATAAAAGGTCATTTTTTTTTTGTATTATAGTATAATTAACGTGTGCACTTAGAGTATATATTGACATTTTTTTTTCTTATACATAATTCGGTTCGGTTCGGTTTAGTTCGGTTTTAGATTAGCTTGCCCCAAACCCGAACCAAACTTTTCGGTTTCAGTTCAGTTTTCTTGTTTTCAGTTTCGATTTTTTTTCGGTCTGGGGTTTTCCTGATCGGTCCGGATCGGTTCGGTTCGGTCAGTTTTCGGATTGACTTTAACACCCCTAGGTATACTACTAAAAGCGGTTACCAGGTGGTGAAAGCAATGCAACATCAGAAAATAGGATTCAATTGCAGGGGTGGTGAAATGGGTTAGGACGGACTCGGTGCCTGCTCGGCTAAACTTATATAAGCGTAAGGTTGGCTCTTCACGCCTTTGTCCGTGGTGTAATGTTGCAAATGAATCCACCGTTCATGTAACTCAAGATTGCCCAGGTGTTCGCCAAATATGGCAGGCTTCTGATCTATTGATGGGGAACTCTATTGGGGAGGCGGTTGAAGAGTGGGAGTGGTTGGAGGCGCTGTGGGAATTAGACGGGGTTGTCGTGAACTTGGCAGTAAAAATGGCGTGGCTCGTGTGGTTTGCCTGGAATTCTTTTGTGAATGAAGGTACCCCTTAGAATGCGTATGGGATAACTGAAAAGGCGGAGCGTATTTTGGAAGAATTTAGTGCAACGAATCTCCCTGTCCTTAGCGCGCTGCGCGCCTAATCAGTCACTTGTTTTTTAGGAAGTGCTGCTTGATGGTGTATTCAAAGTGATTTTTTATTCATCTTGGGATAACGCTCGCAATGAACTCGATCGGGATTGGTGCGGTTTTCCTAGATCATAGAGGAGTTTTTTATGTAGGCATTTCTAAACCCGGAGGTAGAGCTATGTCGGCCAAGATAAGGGAGTTGCTATCTGCGAGGGAGGCAATTTTTTTTTTTTTTGCTTGGGAAGTTGGCTTTAGGGACTTAATCCTAAAGGGAGATAACGTTGCAGTCATAAATGGGCTTAACGGTAGGTGGGGCTGGAGGTCGTGAACGTTTTAAAAGCAGGTCAATCTTGTAATTCGGTGAGATTTTCTTTTGTCGAGAGATGTGTTGCCCATTTTTTAGCTAAGTTTGTTAGGACCATTTCTAATTATGTAACTTGGTTAGAAAATCCACCTGTTTGGCCTGTGGACTGCTTGTCTCGAGATTTTTAGCGGCTTAATTAATAGGAGGTTTTTTTCTTTTGAAAAAAAAAAAAAAAAACTATCTCTACTCTCTCATTTGTATGTATAAATATGAAGATAGACAATAAACCATAATAAACTTATTTTTCAAAAAGGTTTCTATCAATATAAAATTGGTGCTATTGACTTGTGTGTATTTTTTCTTTTTTGATAGGTGATTAAATATACAAAATGTATTAAGTAGCTTTACATATAGGATAAAATGATAAATAGGTTATTCATAAACAAACCAATGGAGAAGGCCTCATTAGTATTGCTAGAATTCTACTAAAATTTGTATGTTTAGGGGACCACTTATATTTACAAACAAATAATTCACTTCTTTCTATATGGGTTTGGATAAAATAAAAAATAAATCTTCTTAGGGGGTGGTTGGATTGTTTTTTTGGAGAGTGGGAGGGGGTGGTGATGGGGCGCAGGGGAGAAAGACCATTAAGAGACTTATCTCTTAATTTTTAGTTTTTTTTTCAATTAAGAATGTTAGAGCAATTAGACTCCGTTGATTGCAAAGTGGACAAAGGAAAATAAATTGAGTTAGTTTTGGTGAAGAGATGGAAAATAAGTTGAGTGATATGTGTGATATCTTCTTGATTTTTAAGTTTTTCATTAAAAAATTATCTTTACTTAGTGGTGAGGAAAAAATTTTCACCAAAAATATAAAAGTATCGATGATATCTAATCATAAAATGACTAACATCTTTCATCTTAAGTTCTATCTTTTCACACAAACTAACTAAATTTATTTTATTTTTCCATCTTTGCAATCAAACAGAGTCTTAGAACCTTGGAAGGGGCCATGACAGCCCCCCTCCCCGGCCTGTCTCTAGGATAGTTTTGTCCCTCCATATTCAAAGAGATTTTTCTAAGGCCTCTTCAATGCGAGTCGTTGTATCTATAATCGGATTTTTTCTAAGATCTCTTCAATACGGAATTTAAAAGTGATTTTTGAAACTTATCTCTTAATTTTTTTTTTCTTCACTAAGAATATAATGTTAGGCCAATTAGAGTTTTGGGAGGGGCCATGACCACTCCCTCCCCGCCCCGTCTCTAGGATAGTTTTGTCCCTACTTTAACTTTAATTATATATAAAAAAAATAAAAAAAATTGTTGTTATATAATATCGTTTTGTTTTTCTAGGAAAGAATTATAATGACCATTCGTAAAGTTTATTTACACAAGTACCATTGGTACAACATTGCTGATCACCTTGGTAACATTTTCTTCAAGTGGGTAACAATTCTAATTCTCCCTAAAGTCAATATCATTTAGAATCGGTATTTTTTGAAAAACATTTTGGGTTCATAATAAATTAATAATATGATAAATTTAACGTTTTCAATTGTTTTCTATAAAGCAAACAATTGTTTGTAGTTTCTGTTGCACGAGTCTGCTCAAATTTCTAATTTTTTTTTTAAAACCAATAAATTATTTTTTTGTTTTGAAAATTAATCTAAAAATTGTCTAACTCATTTATAAGTTGGGATTTGAGTTATGCAAAAAATATATTAAATTTATATGCATCGCTCATTATCATTCGAGTTACCAATATATTTTGCACACCAAGGGTATCAGTTTTGTTCATTGCTATTAAGGACCGGCCCCAAAGAGACTTTATGGAGCTAGTCTATTGGTTCACCAAATTTTTGTGAAGGCAATCTTTTTAGCAAGAGAAACGGTATTCGAATCCCTCCACATACAATTGTTAAAAAAAAAGGAAAAGAAAAGGACCGGTCCCAAAAATCAAACATCTAACACCACTTTGGCTCCCACAAGACACAAGAGTTGGGATTTGATTTTTCTACTTTCTATTGGTAGGAGCTGCATAATTTCTTAAATTTTTCGAAAATAAGGTCATGTTTGGTTGAGTTTTTGAGTTAAGTTTTTTAGTTGAATTGTTGAGAAGTGTGAAAGTAGGTTGAAAAAAATAAATAAATTTTTGTTGGAGTTTTTTTCAATCAATTCAAAAAACTCAAAAATAGTCACAATGGATCTTATTTTATATATCTTAATGAGTAAGTTTCAAATATATATATATATATATATATATTTATCTAATTACAATTTTTAGATTTAAAGTTATTGTATTTTAAAAATTTTATGACAGTGAAAGTAAAATAAAAGTAAAGTTGACTTTTTGATTTTTTTTAGTTTTGTACCAAAGAGGCGCCAAGAAACTATTTGTTATTTTGAAAGTTAATCTAAAAATTGTATAAGCTGTTTATACTTTCAATTTGAGTTATACAATTTGAAAAATAAAAAATTTACATGTATCCAAACAATCTTGCTTCTCATACCATTATTTAAAAAAAAAAAAAAAAACCCTCAACTCAACAAATTTTTTATTTTTTTTGGTGACAAAATCTAAATGTGAAACTAGAAATATAATAGTATTAGTTAATTGATCCAGCAATAAAAATATATTTTAAGTTCGAAAACAATACCGAATAATGAGAATTAAAATGCTAAAGTTTTAATTAAAAAAATTAAAAACCCAAAATATAACGTTGAGCCATAGACTACGTCGTTTGGTACTATATTTACGTTGATCGACATCCTCTATGATCATTTTCCGTCTATTTCTTTAATTTTTCTCTCTCAGCCAATTATTATAAATCAATGGAGATGAACAGGGCCCACGCAGACTACATGACGATCTTTTGGAATTCCAAATACCTTTCCAATTCGAATTTCAAATATTTTAAAAAATTTTAAAAAGCGCCAAATTTGAATCTTTAGAATTTTTGAAAATTTTCGAATTTATTAAAATGTTGAAATAGCTCGAAAAATAGATGATGAATTGTATTTTTTTTCTCCATAAAAAGTAAAAACAACATAAAAAATATGCAACAATTTTTTTTTAGAAGTTTAACTATATAACAAAAAAGTAACTAGAAATGGTTAAAAACCCCTTACACGAGAATGTTTTTTGAGAATAATATTATTTTAAAATAAATGGCCTATTTTTTAATCTTATTAGTATAAACTCTCTTTTGTATTAGTTATGTTTTAAAATGAGTTCTTTAATCAAAATTGTGTTTTGTGTGTGTGAGAATCTGCAAATACGACCCTCAGGTCTCAACTCCTAGTTTGAGAGTCTGAAACATCGGAATGAATTCTGTTTTTTCATTTGCTTCAATATAGTAATAAATCAGATTTATATATTCCTATTTTATATTTCTAAATATAAAGGGAATCTTTCAGAGTCGCTAGTACGTTTTACAAAAAAACGGATAAAAAATTTGTATAGGGGGAAAGGCCATATATAAGCCTTCTCCTTACATGTTTGTTTACGAAATTAGGATTTTATAGGCTTCGGGAACTATATTGCAGTTTGAGAAGGTGTTAAGCACACATTCCGTCTTTTCAGTCTCTAATGGCTTTATATGTTTATTCTATATTGAAAAACTTGGATGCTTCTACTAACAGTCTACTACTTTTCGAAAATAATTTATAAAGATATCTAATTTTGGGGAAAATAGGGAAAGAGATGAAAATCTTGTATTTTGTGATCTTATATTTTTTGGTTTTTTTGAAAGGAAAATACTAATGACGAAGTTCATATGTTTTGAATTTCAAAAGGACATTCCGGTATTGTTTCCTCAGATAACATTGGTTTATCTTAGTTTTGGTCATCTTTTAAGAAAAGATCGGATCTTGTCAGAATTGATTTGATATGGAAATGAACTCTTGAGGATAGTGTATTAGATATATCACGGTCTATATGAAAGACACGATATATCCGAGTTTTAATTCTTAAGTAAGTTTATCGATCCGGGTTTTGGAAACAGGGTTTTATTCGGACAATAATATATTTACTTTTTTCTGGTTTTATAGATAATTTTATAAGGGTTTTGTTTTTAAAACGAAAATCTATTGGTAACTTGACAATAAGTTTATCCAATTAGAAAGTGGACATAACAACATATATGAAAGATAAAACAAGTACACATGTTTATAATTTTAAAATACTATAAGAGACTTTCGTTACCTTCCCGACGATATAAATATAAAAATGAAAGAGATAAAATATAATATGGCAGAGACAACCTCCGGTGAATATCAACTTTTCTTTTCCAAATATTTTCGAGAATTCGATTATAGAAGATAACACGTCAAGTGTCGAGAAAGGATTCGAGAGTTTCTTAGAAATTAGACGAAACTATAAATTGCACTTGATAACACTTCAAAGATCAAAAAATTAGAGAGAATAATAGAGCTTTTTAGCCTCCAAGTTATATTGCTGCCTTAAACCGTTGGCCTTGTTGGCTTATTTATAGTGCTCGGGAGTGATTGTCGCCCGACATTCTCCAAGAATATAAAAATGACGTGCTACAAATAGCCATATATTGCGCGACAAACGGTTGAAGTAATATTTCTGACAGACTGATGTGTCAAAAAGTGGTTGATCTGTGTTTAAGAAACTTATCGTGCGATAAATGGGGGTTTGTTATACGAAAAACTGATTTGTTGTGCGAAAAACTGATTTGTTGTGCGACAAACCCTTCTAAAAACATGTTTGTTTAGACGACAAACATTCCAGAGGAGTTTCTAGTGTGTGGGTGAGTCTTAGACTCACAAAAGGTGTTTTTCCGATAGTTTTAAGGTTCTTGTGGGAGTCACAGATTGAGGTGTCTATAGTATGAATTTAACTTTGCACAACATTGTGTTTTGTTTAAACTTAACTTTTTAATAAAAAAGTTAATGTAAATTTGTTTTGCATGATATGTTTTTATTTTAATAAGTACGTATATTTTTATGTGTCACTTGTATAATTATAAAATAATATCAAATAAATACCAATAAATAATAGTGTATTAAAAAAACAATGAAATGTAAACTGATCTTTGCATAATACAAAAAAAATTATCGTGTGTTTATATCAATAATTAAATAGATTTAAACTCGTAATTTGTTGAAATAACTCAAAAATACTATTAATTAAACACTTATAAATAGTAATATGCTAAAAAACATGCATTGCAAACTTAATTTTGCACAGTACTATAAAAAAATTACAATTCGAAAATTTATTACAAATTTAATGTTGCACTCATTTAGAATCTAGTCAATATAGGCCTTTAATTTATCCTATATCAATAATTAAATAGATTTAAACTCGTAATTTGTTGAAATAACTCAAAAATACTATTAATTAAACACTTATAAATAGTAATATGCTAAAAAACATGCATTGCAAACTTAATTTTGCACAGTACTATAAAAAAATTACAATTCGAAAATTTATTACAAATTTAATGTTGCACTCATTTAGAATCTAGTCAATATAGGCCTTTAATTTATCCTACTTCTTTTGCAAGAAATTTTCTCAAACAAGCACCATTTTCTAATATCCCAAAAAAGTAAATACTAGTTAGCATTATTCCACGCAGTATTATTAGAGATATGAATGTAATCAATGTAGTACCAAATCTCATAACAAAAAATAAATTGTATTGTTATCCTATGATAAAATTAATATTTTTTTTATTAGAAATTACCAAAGTTTCAATTGTCACCTTAATTTGAAATGGATGGAAAGAATACATAAAAGAGGAAAAGTCGAAAAATTCAAAAATCGGAAATGCTATATAGCTTCCGATTTGGAAAAAATTATATTGTATTTCAAAAATTTCGGAAGTTCGGAAAGATTGAACACCCCTATATATATATATATCTTTCTTAAAATAAAAAAAAGAGGAAATTAATGCCTGCATCGTAAACTCAATTCGCACCCACGCGAATAAGTGTGCACCTGAGCTTGTGGTTGGCAATTTTTGTACGAGTCACCTCGGCGGGAGCAAGGAACAATATCCCTATTCAATGAATCATAGGTAATGTAATGCCCAGATGTTAATGTACGTCTCTTAAAATCAGAGTCCGCATTCTTTTTATTGTTGGCAATAGCCTCTCCGCTAGTCTTTCGATTGCCTGATTTCACTTCCTCGCCCGCAGCGTGTGCGGATAAAGAAATAATCAAAGTGACGATGAAGCACAAGGTTAATGACCTTGAGAGAGAAAAAGAGTATCTAGCCATTAAATATTATTTTTTATTTGAGAAACAATTTTTTTTTAATTAAAAAAAATTGTTTCTTTCCTTTTTTTCTTCTCTCTGCTTTTTTCCTTTCCTTTTTTTCTCTTCTTTTTATATTGTTGAAAATGCCATATAGGTATAATTTGGATGATTCAAAAGTTGTAGTGTAAGGAATGGAAGAGAGAAAATTGTGGATACAATAATAGTAATAAAGGAAGTGGAGGAAATTTGTTCATACGCCGAAAATTACTTCTCTTTCCTTCTTTTTCTAGATAAAAATCTAAGCTTATTATATGATTCTAGTTTTTTACGTATAATGCATATGCTATTGTAGATAAGTAATTCAATGAGATATATATATATATATATATATGGATAAGTTTTCAATAATTACCTCTTTTTTTTTTCTACCCATTAGTGAGTACTAATAATAATTAATACACATTAGTGAGGTGTCAAATCCTTTAACTTGTTATAGTAAGTTAAGGTGACCTATTCTATTTTTATTTTTTTAATTAAACTTTGGTGGTGTTTGATTGAGATTTTAAAATCAAGTTTTTTAAAAATTTTACCAAAAAATTAACTTTACTTCACACTTCACAAATCACTTTATTTTCACTCTCATAAAATTTTTAAAACATAACTTTAAATTCAAAAATTGGAATTAGATAAAAAATATATATTTGAAAACTAATCATCAAGATCTATAAAACAAGGCCCATTGTGACTATTTTTTTAAAAAAAATTTCGAGTTTTTTTGAATTGGTTGAAAAAAACTTTAACAAAAATTAAATTTACTTTTCAAAACATGTTTTAAAATCTCAACCATACAAGATTCTTTAAAGATTTTATTTGCCAAATAGACTTAGAATAACTAATTCCAAATTATGATAAGTATGTGCACGACTTTTAATAATTCTTAATAATTTGATCAGATACGGAAGTATGTGCACGACTTACTAAATAACACTTAAAATATATCTTATTTAGTATTAAATAATTAATTATTTTGTTCAATAATCAATGTATTTGTTTGATAAACAAATTTTGTATCATTTTCAAAATTGAAAAGTATATCTACTAATTAAAATTAATTTATAATTGTACTAATTTAGATTCCTAATTGAAATCTACTTCCATTTTAATTTATTTTCTATTTTCTTTTAAGGTGCGTTTGAATTATATAATTAAATTTAGCTTTAAAATTCAAAAATTTAAGATTCAAAAATTATATATTTGAAATACAAGAGTTTAAAATTTTGTATTTGCTTAACAAATACAAAGAAATTGATTTCTAAATCTAAATATTATTCCGCTAAAATTTATATTTAGTTGATTAGTAAGCTATTTTTATTTTTTGACACCGTGGCGGAACTTAAGCTTACACAAAATTAACCCATTTGACTCGAACCGTCCCTATTATAGTATTTTATTTCTTATAATATAGCATAATTACCACGAGACAAGAGTGAGCTTATGCGTACACTATTTGTGATGGATTTGTATTTAAAAAAATAAACCTACATCGGGTTGCGATGTATTTATAAGCTTGTTGGGTTTGAGTTTGGACAACATACGACCATTTGTCATCCCTTGTATTATTATTATAATTAATATTACAAGTATATTTATAATAATAAAAAATAATAATTTGTTTAAAAATTAATTAATATTTTTTTTTTCAAATTCGCAAATTTTGGATCTATAAGGAACAACCCTATCTCTAAAATTTGAAAGTTATAACTTCAAGATAAGTATCAAATCTCATTATTTGAATATACTTATAAATCTCAAATCATAATTTCACACCAACACAAAAATATTTAGATTTGAGATTCCAAATCCAAATCTCATGTTAAGATCTTCTCTCAAATCCACATTCCAAACACACTCTTAAAGAATTTTATAGGGGCAATTAGGCATAATGGATCATTTTAATAATAACATAATTATAAATGACACTTAAAAATTAGCAGTGTAAATTAAGGACACTGTACAAAAAAGACACTAATACCAATTTCTTATAACATCTCACGTCTCATTATGACACCAACAACAACTAGAAGGTGATAAATGCATTTAATACTACTTGGACAGCAACCAAAAGGTGCTAAATATATTTAGCACCACAACCAGAAAGTTCTAAATGCATTTAGCACCACAACCAACCAAAATGTGCTAAATACCAACCAGAAGGTGCTAAATGCAGTTAGCATCACCTGGACAATAACCAAAAGGTGATAAATGCATTTAGCACTATAACCAGAAAGTGCTAAAATGATTTTAGCACCATTACAAAATATAGAATAACAAAATTAATGAGATCAACATCCACTCTATTTATATATATGTATATATATATATATGGATCGACGTAGGGTTCGTAAAAAAAAAGAGGAACGGTCATATTTTTTTTTCAAAATCCCGCTAGGTTGTCAAAATTGGTCGATTTCGATAGCAAAACGACCTCTGATCATCTTGATTTTCATTTAAATATAGTAACTTTGTCTTCCGAATAATATATCCGAAAATCAGCTAAATCCAACAGTTCAATCAAAAGTTATATTTGTTTTTTGATTGCCCCTGCAGAAAAAAGAAGAAGAAAATAAGAACGGCACTCTTCCCAGCGATACGATCGGAGAATCAAGTGGTGGTGTTGGCGGAGGAGGTGAGGTCATTGGTGAGATAGAGGGGAGTATTTGATGGTTGAATGGAATCTACAGAGAGAGATGAGGTATTGGAAGTTTAGGTGGGGGAAGAGGGGCTAAGAGATGTTTATATTAGGGGTATTTTTTTCCATCAACATTTATCATTTTTCTTAAAATAAATTAATATTATGAAAAGTGTCCTTATTGCAAAACTAAATTATGAAATTAGTACTGCTTCTCTTTATTAAATATGAGTTCGTCCTTAGTGTTATAAAACATTACGGAGCGAGGCCTTATAACCCATTATCTTAATTTTAAAGGGTTTTATTAAAAAATATTTTCACTTAACTATGTTATTAATACTGTTGATCGGATTTCAACCCTAGAGGGAGTGAATAGGGTTTTAAAAACTTAATGCGGAATTAAAAACTTTTCTAAAAATGTTTACGCAAAACAAATTTATTAAACTAGTAATCAAGGAAAGCAAACAATTAATCAATCAAACAATTAATCCCAAGGCAAGCAAATAAGCAATCTCAAAAATAAGTAAGTAAATAAAGAGATTGAGTAAGAAAGATTGAGCCGATTTGAAGTCCAAGCATTTTTGTCCTCACGGTTTTGATTTACCAAACCATAGTCTGCGCTCGGTTAATTCTCCGAGAAGTTCCACTAATACCGTTTTTCTTTCGGGTGAAAAACAAACCTCTACAAGTGTTGTCGTCTCACTACACTCTTACAAATATTGATTTACCACAATATTTACACAAGAACCTCTCTTGCTAATCTAGGAGACTTACCTCTCATAAATGCTAAACAAGAATTTACCTTCTTATTTTTCTATAGATTTACCTCTCACAATTTAATACAAATTATTTGGTGACTCACACCAATGAATAACAACTCTTAAGTATTTAAAGAATACAATTGAAGCTCACACTAGAGTTATCAAGATTGATCAATAAGTTTAAGCTCAAACATGATGAATATGATCAATGTATTAGCTTGAATAATTGAATAATGAAAATGTATGAAAAATGAGTTTGTATAACCATTCAAGTATGTAAAAATATGTTTTAAGACCTCATATATATAACTTGCAAAAGGATATGGCCGTTTGAAGTGGTTACAACAAGTTATGGGTCAAAACTAGATATTTACCAACTCTCCAACGGCTAGATTTTGGCCAAATAGTCGACTTACTCATATACCATGTAGTCAACTACATGGTGTAGTCGACTCACATTAACACCATGCAGTCGACCACATACTTCTGCCCACCCATGAGCACTCAAACCTAAAATTAAACCGAAAGCTTGGGAAGTGTTCTAGATGTTATTCTAAGCATATTGAAGTTGGTTTTGAACATAAAATCAACCGGATAATTATATATGATTTTTATAAGAAAACCGATTTATGAAAAATAGCTTTGCAAATGTGGTTCAATTCAAACTTTGATTTTGAAAGAATTTAAATGCAATGAATGATATATAATCATGGTTGAGCTTAGTTTGTGATCAATGATAATAACTTTACATAAAGTTAAGCACTCACTCAAATAATAAGTTTACAATTCTTCAAAGTGCTTGAACTAGTTTCTTTGTTCTTCACTTGAATGCATGAGTTCCATCTTGATACATGATTGCCTGGATGTGAGAGTTGTAAGGATCTCATGGAGTGGTGATACACTTGATAGGGTTTCGATTTTGATCCTCGAGAAGCTTCAGGAAATCGGTTTAAGCTAAATTCATTCAAAACACATGTTAAATACACATGATTAACTTTTTGTCATTATCAAAATTAGATTAAGACCTTCTAGGTCAACAATCTCCCCCTTTTTGATGATGAAAATAAATTAATGTGTGTTTTCAATAATGAGCATAAATAGCATATGAATGAAATATAATATGCTCCCCCTTAATTTATGCATATATAAGATAAATGATAATTAAAAGCATTTCAAATATTTGAGATAGTTTTAAAACCAATAAAATATTTTTGATCTCAAATAAGATTTTCAAAAGAAAACAAGTATTAATGTTGAAGACATAAAGCATTTGAAATTTTTACTAACATTGATCACCACTGTGAGAATCCGCAAATGCGACCCCCGGGTCTCGTCTCCGTTCAGTGGGAGTCTGAAACATCGGAAAGGATTCCCTTGTTCCATTTGCTTCTATGTGTTGATAATTCATATCGGGTGTCCCTCTATCCTATTTCTAGATGCAAGAGGGTTCGTTCAGAGTCGCCAGTACGTTTTACGAGAAAACGGACAAAATGATTGTGTAAGAGGGAAGGCTACAGATAAGCCTTTCTTTACACGTTTGTCTACGAAACCAGGATTCTATAGGGTTCGGGAACTATATTACGGTTTGGGAAGGTGTTAAGCACCCATTCCGCCCTTTCAGTCTCTAGTGGTCTTATATGTTTATTCTATGTTGGAAAACGTGGATGCTTTTACTGATATCTTACTGCTTTCTGGGAAAAACCTGCTTTTCGAGCGCGTTTGGAATCTACCACAACTATGTCGCCATTTCGCTTACTAGGACGGGGATCGAGTTTTAAACAAGTCTACAATAAAACTAATATACAAATATCTTATTTAATTACTAGAAGAGACTTTAGTTACCTTCCCGGCGATAATAATAAGAATAAGAGAGAAAATATAATACAGCAGAGAAGACCTCTGATGGATATCAGCTTTCCTCTTAGAGATATTTTCGGCGGTCTGACTCTAGAAGGTGGCACTCCGGGTGCCAAGATTAGATCCGAGACTCTTGCGGAAATAAATGTTATCACATATGCTTCCGGAGAAGGCTTAAAGATTAGAAAATATGAGAGAGAATAAGGCGTTTTGGTGTAAAAACCGTGGCGAGAAGTTGCCGTCTAGAACCCTTGGGGGTGTTGGCCTATTTATACTGCTCGGAGAGGATTGTCGCGCGACATTTCCCAACTTTATCTGTTTGTCGCGCGACGTACCTGTTTGTCGCACAACATATTTGTTTGTCGCGCGACAAACGGCTGAAGTGATGGGTTCTGACACTGTGATATGTCAGAAAGTGGATGGTCGGGTGCATAGGGGTTTGTCGCGTGACATAAGAGTGATTGTCGCGCGACATACCAGTATGTCGTGCGACAATCCCACTTAAAAACAGGTTTGTTGGCCAACAAACCCTTTCGGGGTAGTTTCGGGTGCTCGGATGGGTCCCGGACTCCAAAAACAGTAGTTCTCGAAGGTCGTTAGGGTTCTTGCGGGAGTCACGGATCGGGGTGTCTACACTTATTATTGTGGGTTAATTGTTTCCTTCGACGTGGTTAAGGATTACTATCCCGACTAAGTGCATAGACAATTCGGCCGAGTTCAAACGATTCCCACGATGCCGATGATTAAACCCAAAGATTTGACACAAGGGAAGACAAGCAATGTATACAAGGTGGTGTATACAATAAGCAATCGGTGGTAATAAGACAATTGGCGTAATCATTAATTGAACGAGCAATTGCGGCCCATACTAGTCAAGTTCCTTTAATTTGGGAGTGTGCTAGCAACTACATGGAATGGTTGCTAAAGATCACGCATCCCCGCCTACAACTCTTAAAGCTAAGAACAACCCCATTAAGGATATGTAGGGTACAAGAACTTGCTAAAGCTAAATTAGTAAGGAGGAAATGTAATGCTTATGTTATTGAACTTTATTTTTAATGTTCAAAATGCTACGTTAGTCTTAATTTTGTTATGCAATGCAGGAAGCGAAGGTTGACACTGCACTATCATTGCTAAAGGGGGCTCTCTTTGGAGGCCAAGAGGCAAAAATATCCATCGTTGCTAATGAGGTGTGCAACATCTTAACCGGTGTAAAAACAGGACAAAATGAACAAGTGCAGAAACATGAACCAAGGACGAAGAAGAAGCATGACCATACGGTGACTCCAACACACAACCTATAAAAGAAGAAGACATATAAGTAGTTTAAGTTAAATATATTGCTTAAGTTGAACTTTATTTTGTACTTTATGGTTATATTTAGTTAAAGACAATGAAATAACTTAATTTAATTTATAGTTTAAGTTGAACTTTATTTTGAAGTTGTAGTCACATCCCATTTGTACATATTATGATTGTTTTATTTGGATAATTTGTTTGAAGTTGTAGTCACATCCTATTTGTACATATTATGTTAGTCTTTTTTGGATTTGTTCATGCATATGGTGTGTTTAACTGTTTTGCATTGGGTTAGGAAAGCTTTATTATGGTCTCAAATATGTAAAATGCTTTTTAGGAATCAGAGTTTATATATATAGTTCTCAAATATGAAAGAATGGCTCAAAACCTCACGGCTATATAGTCTCCACTTTAATTTTGAACAGAGTATTTCATTAATCAAAATCTATCAGTCTAATATCAAGCAATGTCGAAAAATGCATGAACAAATATATTCAACTTAGCATGCATTTTTTGAACTACAAGAAGATTAAAAAAAAAACTTATCTAGTTTATCTAATACTACGCCATATACTAAATCAATTATGAATGCGTCGTCGCCCAATGAGAGAAAGAAAAACAGAACTAGATGGGACGACTTAAACTGGCAATCTCATATTTTTATTTTTTATTTTGTTTAGAAAGAAAATGAAAATAAAGCAAAAAGACTATCCTAAGTTACTTGCATACAGGCTTTTCAAAAAAAATTGACCACAGGTCTCCTCTCCCCCAACTAAAATCCAACATCGTCCCCAATGTTACAAAACAAGCATAAAAGCATGGATGCAAGGGATTGAAATAAATGAGTAAAAGGGAATATATACCTGAGAATGGCCTAATATCTCTAAAAATATGCATGTTAGCAACGAAAACTCTACGAAAAACTAAAAATAAACAAAAAGGAAAAGAAATAAAAGAAATAAAAGAAAAATCCTAAACTACTTACATACTTACCTTTTGCTCTACGTAAGATCCAGGTGGTGGCTGAGCCAGACAAAGATTGTAATACCCTAAATCTTGAAAGATCCAACATAATTTCTCCTGCCCTCTTCATGTAAATCAACAACCCACAATGTAAGTTTTATGATTCTCAGCTCACCTTTGTAAAACGTCGAACGGACCATTATACTCGCCATCCTTCTTTTGTGAGCCTCGAGGTCCACTTCTGGGTAAACAAATTTGAATATGTCACCCCACACGTACATTTGATCTTGTCGATGTAAGTAGTACGGAGTCTCTACATTGATGGTATCTTCTAATGCGAAAAACTTTCTTTTCGCTGCCTTGTATGGCATCATTTGACCATCATTAAATGAATTAGGTGAATCAGACCACCAATATGAATCGCTTGAACTCTCATTATCAGACTCGTCATTACTGCTTTCAGAACTAGAGTCATCAAATTCACTACTACTGCTTCCAAACTCAGAATCTTCAGAAGGATCAGATTCCTCATCATGTTCTGATGGGTCAGACAACTTCCTCTTCTTTACCTCAGCCACTTCGATGAACTTAGCTGGCCAAGAACGTTTTACTTCAACGTGCAAAGGAGCTCTTTTAGGTGGGTTAGATTGCTCCTTCTCAGGCTAATCAGCTTCCTGCATGTGTTCGTCAGACTCCCAATCAGATGGCTCAGTAGGATCATAATCAGATTAATCTTCAGTTGCAACTGATGTACATTGACTTAACTTCCATTTACTTTTAACCTATTCACCTGATTCACAATCCTCGTACATCTCAACGTCAATGTCTATGTAGTTATTTTCACCTCCCTCACACTTTTCATCATCTTTAGATAGATTCTTTCGAAATGCGAATGGATCACGAGTAAACTGATTGACACCCGCTGGGTTCTCAAATGAATTTGAGACTGGTGAAATGTTTAAATTACTGTGATCAGGGGCATTTGTATCTAGCCCTAACATAGGCAAACTATCCAGACTCATGTCTTGAGATGATGTGCTATGTGTGGAAGGGGAATAACTAAACGACATTGGTTTTGAGATGCTTGAAATGTATCTAAATAGCTTGATATAATGGATCTAGATAAACAATTAGTGCAGATGAAATATATATAAGTAAATAATCAAAATCAAAATGAAAATAAATATACAACAACAACAGGAGCATCACATTTCATTTGAACAAGACATATATATATATATATATATATATATATGTAAATAAAGCAAACAAGTTCAAAATGAAACACATAAAAAGTAAACACCTCCATAAAGCAAAAACTTAGGCCTACGGGATCTAAACATATAACACAAGGAAATCCTAATCCCTAGCCTAACTAGTCGATGGGCCAGTGGAGTCATCTACTATCTCCTGGTAATCTCCTCCATCACCATCTGACTCCTCCTCGGTGCTCTCCTTAGAATTCTTGGACTCATCAGCATCGTGGCCTCTTGACGTCCTAGCTCAATGCAGTTGACCGCAGCCGACAGCTTCGTGTACCGGCTGATGCTCCAAAAAGCCAAAATTAAAAATAAATAAATAAATAAATAATTTCCTTGAATTCGTGAGAATGCTATAGAACGATTAAATGCATAGAATTTAATGGTTTCTCCCTCCCCTAACTCAGAACGACATTGTCCCTGTGTTGTAAAATAATTTACAGAGCATTAACCGGGATAGTTTATACGCGGTGTAAATTTGAAAAGATAAGCAGTTCGAACTGGAATTTGAGATCACCAACCAAAAATGATAGCGAAACACACGAAACAATAAAAATGAAAATGAATATACAAAGGATATAAACAAAAATATACAAAGTATACAAAGTTCAGCAAATCTTCTCGATCATCCAATAGCATCATAGTTGGGTTCCCCCAACTCAATGCTTTCCTTACTGTCATCAAGCTTCTCTAAAAATGGCTTCAATCGATGTCCATTGACTTTAAACGAACTGCCATCTTTTGGATTCTCCAATTTCACTGCTCCATAAGGAAAAACTGTACGAATTTTGAAAGGACCAATCCATCTTGACCGAAGTTCACCAGGAAATAAATGGAGCCTTGAATCATAAAGTAAAACTTTTTGCCCGGGCTCAAAATTCTTCCTCAGGATCTTCTGATCATGGAAACGCTTTGTCTTTTCCTTGAAAATTGTAGAATTATCATACGCATCATGACGTAATTCTTCAAGTTCATTCAGCTGCAAGCTCCTCTCTTTATCACTTTCTCGAAGATCGAAGTTCATAACTTTAATAGCCCATAATGCCTTATGTTCAATTTCCAGAGGGAGATGACATGCCTTGCTATAAACCAACCGGTAAGGAGACACATTCAAACTCGTCTTATAGGTAGTTCGGTAAGCCCACAAAGCATCTGTCAAATGAATAGACCAATCTTTTCAATTAACATTGACTGTTTTCTCGAGAATTCTCTTGATCTCTCTATTGGCTAGTTCAGCTTACCCGTTTGTCTGTGGGTGATACACCAAAGAGACTCGGTGATTCACTCCGTAACGCCGCATCAATTTCTCGAACGGTTTATTACAAAAGTGACTGCATTGATCACTTATTATCACTTTTGGAGTGCCAAACCTAGAAAGAATATTTTGTTTAAGAAATGTAATGACCGTGAAATGATCATTATTTCTAGTGAGAATGGCTTCGACCCATTTAGACACATATTCGACAGCGACAATAATGTACTGGTGCCCAAACGAAGGAGGAAATGACCCCATAAAATCTATACCCTAACAGTAAAAAATTTCAACTTACATGATATTAGTTAGAGGCATTATATTTCTTCTTTAGTTGGCACCTAACATCTGACAGCGAGCGCATATTCTGCAGTGGTTCTTCACATCCTTGAAATGAGTTAGCCAATAGAAACCACATTGTAGAATTTTGTCAGCCGTCTTGCGAAAAAAAAAATGGCCCCAACATGTTGTTTCATGACAAGCATACATGATAGATTTAGCTTCCTCTATTGGGACACATATTTGAAATATTTGATCAAGACAGTACTTATACAAGTACGGATCATGAAAATAGAAATTCTTTACCAAGGTAAAGAATCGATTTCGCTCTTGACGAGGCCAATCAGGAACTTTTCCTGTGGCGAGATAATTCACAATATCTGCATACCATGGCAAACTACGAATAGCCATCAGTTGTTCGTCTGGAAAATTATCTTGAATAGGTAAATCGTCTCTGTCTCGAATTTCGTTAATGAGCTACCACATTCTCTACTCCTTTCTTATCTTTGATAATTAAGTCAAATTCTTGGAGCAGTAGGATCCACCTAATTAATCTTGTTTTTGCATCTTTCTTCATAAGAAGATACTTAATTGCTGAATAATCAGTAAAGCAGACAATTGGTGATCCAACTAAATAGGAATGAAACTTATCTAAAGCAAATACAATTACTAGCAACTCTTTCTCAGTCGTAGAGTAGTTCAACTGAGCATCATTTAAAATCCGGCTAGCATAGTAAATGACATAGGGCTTCTTATCCTTTCTCTGACCTAAGACAGCTCTAATGGCATAATCACTAGCGTCGCACATAAGCTCGAATGGTAAGCTCCAATCGGGTGGTTGCACAATGGGTGCAGTTGTAAGCATTTCCTTGAGCTTGTCGAAAGTTTCTTAGCACGCTGAAGTCCATTCAAATGGTGCATCCTTGGCAAGCAAGTTACATAGGGGTCGAGAGATAGAACTGAAGTCTTTAATAAACCTCCTATAAAAACCAGCATGGCCTAAAAATGATCGAACCTCTTTAACAGTTTTAGGAACTGGCAAATTAGCAATGAGGTCAATTTTAGCCTTATCCACTTGGATTCCTTCAGCTGAGACAATATGACCTAAAACAATACCTTGGGTAACGATGAAATGACATTTTTTTCAATTCAGAACAAGATTATTGTCTTTGTAATGAATCAAGACTTTCTCCAGATTCTTGAGACAATCTTCAAAAGAATCACCAAAAAGGGAGAAATCATCCATGAAAACTTCGAGAAACTTTTCCACCATGTCACTAAAGATACTCATCATGCACCTTTGAAAGGTTTCTACTGTATTGCACAAGCCAAAGAGCATTCCTTTGTAAGCAAAAGTACCAAAAAGACAAGTGAAAGTGGTTTTCTCCTGATCTTCGGGAGCGATCTCGATTTGATTGTAACCACTGTAACCATCTAGAAAGCAGTAGAAAGAATGACAAGCCACTTTCTCTAAAGTTTGATCAAGAAATGAGAGTGAAAAATGATCTTTCTCGATTACAGAGTTAAGCTTGCGATAATCAATACACATGTGCCATCTAGTGATAATACGTGTAGGAATTAACTCTCCTTCAGCATTAGGAACAATAGTTATGCCAGATTTTTTAGGTGCAACTTGAGTAGGACTTACCCATTTGCTATCAAACATATGATCAATAATTCCAACATCTAAGAGTTTAAGAACTTCTTTGCGAACTACTTCTTTCATGTTGGGATTTAACCTCCTCTGCATCTGTCGAGAGGGTTTAGCATCCTTTTCAATGTATATCTTATGAGTACATTTATCGGAACTTATACTTTTCAGATAAGCTATTGTCCATCCTAAAGCATCTTTGTGTAACTTAAGAACTTTCAAGAGTTTAGACTCTTGAGTGGAATTCAACTTGCTTAAAACTATGACATGATAAGTTTCAAATTCTCCTAAAAAGGCGTACTTTAGCTCCTGGGGTAGGGGCTTACGTTCTAATTTAGGAGCTTCGAACACAAAGGGAATAACTAAAGAATTACTCAGAAGGAGTTCTTCAAAACGTTCAGTCCACATAACCTGCTCTGTCTCTAATTTTTTAGCATCTTCGCTGGAATTAAGATCGAAAACTACTTTACTTATCTCCTTCTCGATAGGAGAATAAGTTTCAAAATTAGAAAAAGAATGAGTCAAGGTTGACTCAATTGGGTCCTCATATTGCAACAAACCAAAGTATTCCTCCAGAATTGTATCCAAATAACTGACTTCTCGAATATCTTTTTCTTCAAAATCTGGCTTTCTAGGAATTGAAAAGATATTGACATCGAGAGTCATGTTTCTGAATGAAAGCTTCATAACACTGATAATAGCATTAATAGTAGCAAGGAAAGGTCTTCCTAAAATGATGGGAATCTGGGTACCAATATTATTCATAGGTTGAGTATCTAGAATAACAAAGTCAACTAGATAAACAAAGTTATCAACCTTAACCAAAATATCTTCAATTACTCCTCATGGGACTTTTACAAAACGATCCACCAGTTGCAAGGTAATTCTTGTGGGTTTCAACTCACCCAAACCTAACTACTGGTAAATAGAATACGGAAGTAAGTTCACACTAAAACCAAGATCTAGGAGATCATGTTCAATCTTTTGATCACCAATGTAACAAGAAATGGTAGGACAGCCAGGATCTTTGTACTTGGCTGGCAAATTATGTTGAATGATCGAGCTCGCCTGATTAGTTAAAAATGCTTTCTTCTGAACAGAGACTCTTCTCTTTATGGTGCACAAGTCTTTAAAAAACTTAGCATAAGAAGGAATTTGTTTGATCGCATCCAAAAGAGGAATGTTGATCTTCACTTGCTTAAAAAGATCAAGAATCTCAGAATTACGGTTATCCTTAGCCGGCTTCTGCAACCTTTGAGGAAAAGGAATGAGAATGTGATGAATAAAAGTTTTATTCTTTTCTGGGACATTATTCACATTCTTGATTTCTGCTTCAACTTCCTTAGCTATCTCAGCTTCTCTCAAAGTTTCAGTACAAGTGTATTGCTCAGTTTCAACTTCTTCATCTTCTACCTCCATCCCTCTTATTTGAACATATTTAGGTGGAGGTAGCTCTATTTGATTGTCAATAACTCTACCACTCCTCAAAGTAGTGATAGCTTTGACTTACTTTTGATATTACTTAGTGCCTGAAGAAGAAGAATTATCAGTGGCTTTGGGATTGGGCTGAGGTTGGGCTGGGAAAACTGCCTTCCCCTTCGCATCATTCTGACTAGCAATCTTCTCTATAGAAACTTTTATCTGGTTCATCGTCTGCAGCATCTATTGAAACATGCCTTGCAAATTCTCCTCGGGGATTTTTCTATACGGTGGAATATAAGAATTAGGACTCGAACCTTGAGGTTGTTGATACTGCTGAGGTTAAGATTAAAAATTAACTGGAGGTTGAGATTGCTGATACAATAGTTGAAATGGTGGCGGTGGTTGGAAATTAGACTGGGGCTGCTGAAATGGTTGAGAAGCTTTCATGAGGTTCCCTTCACTACAAAAAAAATGATTTTTTGGGACCAAACTATAAGGAACGGCCGCTTTTTGGGGTGCCAAATGATAATATATGGGACGACTAAGTATTAACGGTGCCAAATATAATTTTTTTTTGGTGACTTAAATCCCGCTCAAAATATTTCCGCGTTCCCAAAAAAAAACCTTGCAAAACTACGTAGTTTTTTTAATTTTAACCTAAATGGTATAGTAAGGTTTTAGAGCACCCTCTAAATCATTCTTACGTTCTCTTCTCCCAAACCCCTCAATCCCTTTTCTCAAACCCCACCACCACTAACCCACGGCAACTCACCTCCCACACCAGTTCTCCACCGATTGAATTGACGACACTCGACCGAAACGACCCTTTGGATGATCGATGGCAGGAGAGAAGGATTCGATAGATTGAGATATCCCTTCCCCTCTTTCAAGATCAGATCGAGAGTTCCAACAGAACGAGCATTCGCTATACCCCTTCTTCCCTCTTCACGCCGTTGAATACGCCGGCTCTAGTATTTCAGTCGTTTCGCCCTAAATCAAATCCTTCAATCACTATCTCAGATTCCTACACAATCGGCTCTCCACCACCGCCACTATCTCGCCACCGCCGACTCCTCTATTGAATCTTGTTATTTATAATTTCTCAGATTCAACCCTTTTCTCAGGTAATTTCTGAATTTCAGTCCCATCTCAAACATACAATTTTCCCCCTTTTTGTGATATTTTTTATTTTGATTGAAATTTGCTAAATTTTGTTATTGACATTGGGGAAAATTGTGACTCCAATTAAACTAAATTGGAGGTTTGTGAACAGGGCTATATTTTTGGATTACAATGTGTTCTGTCAACAATCATTGGTCTTATCCTTTTCTTTTCTAAGTTCCATCTTTGTTATCCAACTTACAAAAGTTATCATCTCACGTTGATACCATACAGTTTCATCACATTGGATAGGACCTTTTGGTGTAGTTTATATAATAAGACCCATATGTTTGATTTAATTAAAAGTCAAGTAGTTTGATGGGTTGGATACAAGCTGTTCAGTTTTAATGTTTAAATTTTGAATTTACAGTTTTAGTTTTTGAAAATTGAATGAACAATTTTCAGTTTTTAAAATTAAAAATAAAATAAAATTGTCAACTTAAAACTGAAAAATTGTTTATTTTTGCTATATATATATATAGCCATGATCCTATCTAAAAGAATTATCTTTTACATTTTCTCCTTAGAGTGTAAAAAGAAAGCTTAATCCTATTAAGCATTTCCCACATGTAAATTAATAAAAATTGAGGGCTAATTGCTTTAAGGACAGTGTATAAACACGCCTCAAAGCTTAATAAATTTTTTTTTCTTCAACTATTTTCGTACACTTAGAACGTACGTATATGGTGTAAGACATTGATCATTTGGTTACTCGATGAGTTTTCATTGAGGAGTCGGTGATCCTTCGACGCTTATGTGACTTGGATACTTTAGTCTTCTTGTGTGTATGGTTTTGCTTAGTGCTTGTGATTCATGAAGTGCAAATAACAAATAAACTTTCTAAATTTCCTGCAAGAATCGTTCATAAAAATTTAATTAAGTAGATTATACACTCAACTGATGTGAATTAGGCCGAGTCAGGTGTAATTCGGACTCCGTACCGTTTTCAGGAATCCTTTGGTCATGCATGAAATATAGCCCAATTTGGTGGATTATTCGATCCAGGGCAATGAAGTAAACTCAACCTTCATTTAAAGTTTCATAAAGGAACTATGAATAAACTCATTATTAGTCTACTGTATCTCTTTAGATAGCAGAAGGACTATTCAATATTATGTCACTGTCCTTTATATCCTAATCCCATAGTTTGGAAAAGTGCTAAACAAATGCAGGGTGTAATGGCCTTGTATGATTTTCAACCTTTTCTCTATCACATGTGTGTGGAAAATAATACTTTTCTTTCCAATTGTTTGAAACAAGGCCTGTGTATCTTACATGTGCTAGCTGTTTTAGGATGACATGTCGGGATCTTTTTTTTTATTATTATTTTTATTCATTTATTTTTAACTTCCTCTGTTTTTGCTTTTGGTTTAGTATCTTATTCTTCTATTTTGTTTTATGTTGAAAGCAAATAAAAAGTTATATCTTTCTTACACTTTATATCTATTCACTAGCTTATCCATTTAGCTTATCCTTACGGGTTTTTGAGTGGGTTTTAAGAATTCCCAAAGGGAATGGACTATTATTTATAGAGACTTTTGAACTAACTTGTAAGACTGAGCAATGTTCTGAAAATCCCTAAGTGGAAGCCCGGCAGTGGGAGTGCTCCTATGCAGCTATTTTTCGAAATATCATATTACCAAGAAATCAAGCTTTTGTTCTTAACAGGGTGTTAGTTTTCCAACAAGATATTTTCCATTTTTCCATAAATAAAACAAACATTTGTGCTAACCAATTAGCACCTGAAATGAACTCTATGTTTAACTACGCAATGTACGCTAGCTAAAGTTATTTACTTTGCTTTGTTTCATTCCTCTACTGCTATATTTAATGGCACAATCAGTACTACAAAGCATTCTTTAATTATTTTTCTCGAAGAAAATGTGAATTACCAAAGTACAATTTGTGGAGTAATACATTATTTAATATTAGTGACAAGGGCTAAATTCACATATTTATTTGTTGTTCTTTCTTTAATTGAACCATAGTGTATGAATTTGCTAAGCTTGAAAGGAAAATTGTTTATATGTTCAAAAGGCAAGAAAGAAACATTATGGCTTCTTATAGGCTTTTATAGAGAACAGAGTGAGAGAAACGTTACTATATAATGTATCACCTAGTTTCCACAATAAAAATATAAATGACCATATATATAGTACCTCTTCTACCCTCCCGGCCTCTTAACTTTAATTCAAACTTTGAACTCATATACATATATATATCTTTGTAGGCAGCTGAGTTTGATAAGTACCTCTTCTAGTGTTTATGTCAATATACATATAGACACATCCACCTATCTATTTATATATATACCAAAAAAATAGCAGAAGTCTCTATCTTCTTCAACATTTTAATTTTAATGTGGGTAGTTTTATTTTTTTCTCTTCTCTTACAATTTACTTGCAGATCTCTCTCATAATTAAGAGTCATACATAGGCTGCCAAAGATTCATTCATATATATATATATATGGTCAGTAGTATGTTCCTTTATATTTCTATTATTTATATTGTTCTAGCTTTATTTAATTTTACCTCATTTAATTTCTTCTTCCTTCTATCTCTGCTTTGCTCTTTTACTCTTTTTTTTTCATTTACAGCTCTGCAATTAATTTGTTTTACTGACATGACAACAAACAAATGTGATCGATCGAGAAAATCAAATCAAACTAAAACCTAAAAGCCACCATTTTTTTCCAGTTTCCAATGGGGTTTCTTAAATTAATTAAAGACAAATATTCTTTTAATTTAGTCTGAATAGATGAATATCCAGTTCTGTTGCAAATGCTAGCTAATTAATGTATATTTGCATTTTAGTTCACTATTGGGGTCTTAATTTCAAGAATAAGAGTGTTCTTGTCAAAGTCGTTTTGACTTGTATCAATCAAATTTTTAAAAAAATACGAATTATTAATTGCTAATATTATTATCCCTTGACGAATTCAATACTTTGAAAACAGATGGCCGATGAATTGATTTTAATGGGACCACTCAGAGTACTTTGTTTGAGACCACACAAGAAAGTAAATTGAATTTCATCGAAAATATGTTATCTAATTACTCATCAATTTAATATAGATACATTTAAATGTTATCAAGTTATAGAATATGATACTCGGCTCATTTAAAATAATAGGAGACTCATAATGAGTCAGGAAGTGTCATTATTATGTAATAGCTTAATTTTTTTTATTTCACTTTTCATTTTCTTAATCTTACGCACTAGTAGGTATTATTTATTATTTTACTATTGGTGCCAATTTATTTATACTAGTTTCTTATCTTAAAAATGATTGAAGTTGCAGTGTTTTCCTTATAAACCTAGTGAATGGAAAAGGAATTCAATTTGTTGTTGACCTATCAATATCTTGACGTATTGTTTGTTCAGTATATAGTTTGCTAACAGAATTATTTTTACTTTCATTCGTCAATGGCAGGTTGCTTGGGGAATAGACTAGGGCCAACCATTTTGGGCAAAAAACTTGATTCAAAAGTATACACTTAATCCAAAATTTCATTTTATATTTGGGGAAGTTAGAAACTACATAGACCAGGTGTCCTAGAGGAATCTCTGAAGGAGCTACTCTCGTGATTGGCAAGGGGCTTAATTACCATTCATATTTCTCTTTCTCATTACAATTTCAATAGTGTAAAGAAAAAAACATGCCAGTGGACAAGCTTAGTATTTTTCGAGGCACACGAAAAGGAAAAGATGGTAATTATAATGAAGATGATGGAGCAGCCGAAATAGAGGTATAAAATATCATCTTATTCAACATATACACATACACCAATCCAATAACACGTGAATTAGATACATATATGTCCTACTTATAATATTTCTTATAATAATTGAATTGCATGTACTTGTTTATTTATTTTCCATAGGAGAATATAAGAAAGAGGCTGGAAGATTATTCACCGGAGGAACAAAATGATTTAGAAGTAAGGAACAAGATATTTGAGGAAGTGGTAGGTCAAGACGGGCATGGTTGGGCCTTATGTATGGGTACCGGTATTAGGCTCGCTCCTAAGCGCGCGAGAGTTTCATCTTCTTCAGATAAGAATTTAGAAGTCGAGATTGCTCAAATACGAGAAGAGGCAGAAGAGGAAAGAAACCGTCACAAAGAAGAGATTGAACAAGTATTTAACAAAAATAAAGAGTATGTGAATGAAATGTTGCGACGAGCAGGACTCTCCATACCGGATGATGTTATTGACACTTCCATCCAACCATAGGTACATACATTATGAATAAAAATTAGTTATATACTTGACATGCTTGTATGAATATAGATTAATCATGACTTGACTTGAGTTACACAATTTATCTAGGTATAGTGAGTTTAAGCCAATGGTCATATTAATAATTAGTTTATATTAACAATTAAAAATGCTATATTAGTTCATTTTTATAAAGAGGACTAAGTCTCTCATTTTTTACAACATATACCAAAAAAACCCTCCCATCCTAGGTGAGACTTGAACTTGGGTCTTTTGAATCCGGATATATGCCTTTACCACTAGGCAAACCCGTTTAGGGTATTATAGTTCATTTTACACTATTATGTGTGCCAATTGTATAAACTATTTTTCTAGATGTCAACAGTTTAGATTCATATTCACAAGTTTATAATATACTTACTGATTGTATTTTAATTTGCTTGGCAGGATCACAATGGAGGGCATCATTTTATAATCTCAACGAAAGATTAATCAAATATAATGATCATTTTCTATTAGGAAGATTCTTGAATGTTTTTATTTTAGTGTTATGACTTTTAGGGATGGGATGGTTGTTACTAGACCAACTGAGGTTGGGATGGTTCCTCCAAGATGGGTTATATCGATCCCCGTAAGAATTGGATTTGCAAATTACCATGACAGCATTAACATCAGTGTTCAACACTTCTCTAAGAGCTGGGATGGTCAAATAGTCACTAGTGAGATGACCAAGTGTGTCGCAAATGCTGCAAGCTTGCTCCATGAACTGCTTAGGAACTGGTTCTCCTTTCTTTGATTCCAAAGATTCAAGTTTTCGGTAAATATTAGCTAGCTTAGCGCTGATTTCATCATTATCCTTCAGTTGGTACACATCAGCTGGTGATACCTTTACTCTAGTTGTACCTGCCTTAGCACTCGGTTCCTATTCCTGAGAAACTTCAGAAAGCCATTCAAGATATCATTCAGCATCTATAGGACTTTTTCCTAAGAATTTCCCATTGCACATTGATTCAACAAACTGACGAGTGAAAGGAACTAGACCATCATAAAAGAAACTGATGATTCTCCACTTTTCATAACCATGATAAGGACAAGAATTAAGAAAATCTTTGAAGCGCTCCCAACACTAGAAGTAGGTTTCATCATCCTTCTGGAAGAAATTTTGAATCGCCTTCTTAGACCTTCCAACCATTCAATTGTATTGCTACTACGATTATATCATAGCCCATGCGTGACAAAGACCATATAGACTAGATTCGAGTAATAGAATTCGATAGTGAAGCTTTTTGACTTTGAAAAAGTGTAATTTGAGACCTAGTATTGTTAGTACGAGACAAAAACAATCCAAGTAGATTAAACTCTCAAAAAATCAGTAGCTTAACACTCTCCTAAGGTTTGAATATGCTTGAACGTGATTCAAGTCAAATCCGTCTTAGAAAGAACGTTGAAAGTCAAAACTAGCACTTTCTCGACACTTATGTGAATAAATGCCAAAATAGCGCCAAATTAGCCAATTCACTTATGAAACTAACTTAACTAATTAGAAGATAAAGACAGTCCCCAAATCAGCCACTTTAGGATTTTGGTGCAAAAATCCATGAATTGACAGTTTTACAGTTCTTAATCAAATAGAATTTTTGAGCTAACTTATGAAAACATGTTTCTTAGGCATGAAAAGATAAGAAAATACTCAGACATTCAGTAGGTGATCTATAACCAATGGAAAAATCAGATTCAAACCTAAATTGGATTGTATTCAAAGATTAAGTTCGCATCTTTCACTACGGATCCCTAACTAACGATTTAGCTAGACATATTCAAATTAAACATGAAAACAAGCTTTGAAATTATTAGAAACATTAGACACATACTTAATATTGAATAAAATCATATTTGAAAACTTTTGGCTTTGGAATTACTCAATTTCAGTTTAAAACAAAGATTTTACGCTTAAAATGGTAAACAAACTCAAAACAGTCATAAACTGATGAATTTCGACTAAAACCCTAAATTTTTTGAAAAAAATAGATTTCTTATGATGAACAAGGAATCACATATGAATATAATTGAAAAATGATAAACTACTTGAATATAGAACGATAAACTAGCATAAATTGATGAAAACCCGAAAAACCGACAAAACGGGTCTATAAACCCTAAAACCAGCCCTTAAAACGTAGGTTTAGGGTTAATTCCAGAATATATATGAACCCTAACAACTAATCTATGAATATCTAAGCAAACAAAGGATTAAAAATAATTAAATTAAAAAAATTAGAAAACTAGGGTTTACCCGGATGAAGAACAGCAATGATGAATTGAATTTGATTACACCAATGGTCCAGCCTCAATATGCCATAAACAAACTAAACTAATAGTTATTTTAAAGAAAAAAAAGAAAAATCACTCAAGTTTGATCGTTAGATGCACCGCAAAAGCTCCCAAGAACATTACGGTATTCTTTGCCTTTCTACTAATAAATTCTAAATTATTGTGTACCCTAAAATATAAGATATATGACCTTTTATACAGTACAAAAGTGTCTCAAGTCGTGGTTTTAGTAATTCTTGAAGAAACGGGCCGAAATATGGCCTAAAATTAGGCCCATTTTCTTTATGATGCCTTTTTCTTTTACTCATAACTTTATGCTCTGAATTTCGATTAATATACCGTTTTCGCCTACGGATAGGTAATTTAATTCTCTAAAACTTATATTTTTGGATATTTCTTCAAATTCTCATTGTAGAAAAACTTTGATCAGCTACAACCTCTGGCTTATTACGGCAGTTCTCGGTTTTGCTCGGAAACTTCTAAAATTGATTCGTTTGAGATACTTTCCTCTTGGGATCATTCTTTGACACTTGAATTCACTTCATATGCTTGAGGACTTTCTATTCTCTTCTTGCTAGTACTTAGGGGGTAGTTTGCAGAGTTTTCCTCGTCTCGGGCCTCGGAATGGATATTAAATTGTTCTTTGGACCTTCTTCTTGCACTTTTCCGCTTTCAACCTTCTATCTTGAATACAACTTCAGTTGCTTAACCACTTTAGGCCTGCAAAATGGCTTAGTAACACAAAAATACAATGCAATGCCTTCTTTTCATGCTTAAACTGAATTTACATGCAATTTTCGATTTTAGATGGCAACTAGAAGCTAATTGAGCCTTGTTTAAGGAATTAGAAATGCAATTTCTGGGCTCAATCACCTGTATCACCAAACTAGTTATTTTCCAAGTACTCAACTTGCTTTGGAAACTTTGCCTATGTTATGTTTAATTCTTTCTATTGTTTGTGAAAGTCTTCTTATGATCGTGCCCTGATACAACAATCTTGAATGAAAAGCTCTCAAGCGTACATGTTTTGAAAAAGATTTTTATAATGCTGTTCCACACTTTTTGAAATAGGAAACGTGCATAACAAACGATCCGCATTGGGAAAAATATGATGTTTGGCATTAATAAAGGCAAACTTTATATCCATTACAAAAATGCTTGGTAGTTCATTCCCTTCAAACAACATCCTTAACCTTGAAAAAACCCATATATAGTCATCCTTAAGCTCCTTGTATAGAAAGCAATAAACAATGAAGAATGTCTTTGCCGTCGATATAGTCTACATCATTGCAAACAAAGGCATTTTGTACTTGTTGGTCTTGTAAGTGCAATTAAAGAGAGCCACAAACAAAAAATGCTTGGTCAACAAAATACATTTCGATTCAACCCAAAACAAGTCTAAAATATCTTTAATTACTTCGTCACATCTATATCAGTATATATAATGTTTCTCAACTATAATCTTCATTAGTAGTTGAATTGAACTATTATCCTTCATCGTATGTTTTCTCATTTTCGCCTTGGCATTATATATTGCTCTCATTTTTAATATGTTCTTTGTATGACGCTCTTTGAGTCCAAAAAGAACGTTTTCTAGTTGTATTCCAGCAATGTTCATCTCATTAAGAAATTTCTTCTCCTTTTTACTCAATCTTCCAGCATAAAGATGTCCCACTAAAGTATTCGAAAAATCGTGATTATAAACTCCGCATAACACTTTTAACTCCCACTGATCCCAACCAATATTCGCAACCTGTATTGAGAATGGGCAATTACATTTCTTTGTAGTACTATATCTCTTTATTGGACTTTTCTCCAGATGGCGGTCACGAAATACCCCTTCTCTTTCACAACTTAAAACTAACATTGCCATCATCTTACTAATCCCATGGTCAGAAAGCTGAGTTACAACTATAATGTTGATCCATTTTCCTTTGGCTAGAGCCCAATCAACTAAAGCATGCCACGATTGAAATACCTACAAAATAACATAAAATCAAAAAATTACTCGTTATAATCTTGTAATTCTATGACAATTCTTATATACTTACTTCATCTGTTTCAAACACTAAATTTTTGTCAATTTAGGGACTTGGATTGTACTCAATTATCATTTATTTCTGTAATTGAAAAGATTCGTTGGCACGAGTCGGATTACTAGCCTTTCCTTCATTGTTGGCATTTCCTTCATTGCTATGCCTAAGAAAATGGTCGCTATCAAGGGGATTAAAATCAACACAATTTTGTTCAGAAACTTCTTCACTGCCCTCGTGATTATGATTAGGAGCCTTAGGGATATCTTCTTCAATGATATGCTTGGCATATTTAAAGACACGAGCCAGTTTAGGAGTTACTTGTGATCGACATTTTTAAACAATTCACATGCTCCCTATATGGCAAAGTCAAATGACAAATCCTAGAACAAATAATGGCCAATAATTAGCGATGAAATTTCAAAACAAACACTCAGATATCATTATTCGAAGTAAATGATACCACACGTCCTATCACCACCGAACAAAATGCAACTATTCAACCTATCAACGTGGGAAAAAAATAAAACCATTCGGCTGTCATGCTTTGAATGACATTTCAATAGAATCACTATCCATTCAGTTAATGAAAATAGAATGTATGCATACCATTTGACTTAGATAGGCTGAGTGAGACCTGGACAAGTCTTACAATACTTTGTTCTTGTGAATATATCCTTTTTGTGATGATTTCAAATTAATGGACATGGGAAAACTTGTTTAGGTTAAATGACAACAAAGCTTACCTCTTTTGTATGATTCTTGTCTTTTTCGAGTTCACCACCTTATCTTCAATGTTTTCTTTCTTCACCATCTCCATATCCAAGCTTCACTAACACCCTTAACTTTAATCTAAGCTTTAAATAACACCTCAAATTTGACCCAACACTTGTTCTTGAGTACTTTCTTTGATTTTTTTGAAGTGAGAATGAAGAAGAGCTGATATAGTATGTACTCTCTCAGTTGTGAAATGGAGGAGGAAGAGTTTTGTAAGGGAATGGGGGGAAATGGTTGTTTTTGGGGGAAATGACCATTATAATTGCTGGATTAAATCTTTTAACCACTATGTCAAAGATTAACTTCCTTTAGCCATTGTGTAAGAGATTAATGATAGAAGATGGTAGAGACTAATTTTTTTGGTGGCAATATAAGAAATTTGCTTAGTTAAGTCGAGGATGTTTGTGGCATAAAAAAGGTGGTCAATATCATCACCCTTTAAGAGTTAAGATTGATGTTATACCAACTAGATGTTATGTGACCCTTTAAATTAAATGACTTCAATAATTGGTCAAACTCTGTATTTTATAATATAGATGTGACATGTGTAGGGGTGTTTTCTGTTTCGGTCGGGGTAGAAACTAGGGTACCCCAAACTCTCCCCAAACTTTATAGTTCGGTTTCGGTTCGGTTTTGGTTTTCGTACCTATGAAACCCAAACCCTCCCCAAATTATTCGGTTTTGGTCCGATTCGGTCTCATTCGGGTTTTTTTTTGTATTGTTAAAACTTTAGTTCAAAACTGCAATAAAAATATAAATTCACTAAAAATGCGCCACAAAAAAATTATATAATGTATTTATTTTAATAATTAGCTTAAGTAATTATTTGTAAATGTAAATAATCCATAGGGTTGGGTCATTTATATAATGTAAATGTTGTAAGAAAGTTTCATTTTTTTTCAACGAATTGTAAGACAATTTCAGTAATTACATTAAGTTAGCAAATGTTTTTTTAAAAAGATTCGATTTTTTCGGTCCATTTCGGGGACCTCGAATCCCCAACCCATACTAACCCAAATCCCTCGGTTTCGGTTTCGGTTTTTAATTTCGATTTCAGTTTTTTTTGTTCGAGAAATTTCGGATCGCAACGGATCGGTTCGGTTCGTTTGGTTTTCGTATTTCTAACAACAGGTCGCAACTGAGAAGTGTCTTACCCATCCAAATGCATCTAGAATAAAGAACGACAAGTCATAGTAGTTAATGGAGAAAGATTAAACACGATTTAATAAACAATTAAAAATGGTCGAATTAAAGGAATGTGTATTAGAAAAGGTCAAAATATAGCAAATTCAATTCAATCTCGACCCACACCAAGTACGTGTCCTGCAGGCTTCAAATTAAGTATGAATTTGTGAAAGCATTCTAATTAAGAAAACATTTTTGGCACCCTTAGAGCCTAAACCCGAAGTTCACACTAGGACAATGATCCTTTTAAATTTATCTGCTATAGTGTAAAGCCGAAAAGCATTTTGATAGTTAAAACTGGAAATGCAGGCCTATTTTTGTCATCCCTTAATTTTTAATGTTGCACCTTCTTGTTCCCAAAACATTTAAGCTTATAATGTTAGTATCATCCAAACCAAGCCTAGATTCCACGTATTATTTATCTATGGATATACATACATATATATATATATATATGGGTGTGGTTTCAATGGTTACTTATCTTTTAATTCATGGATGGTTATTGTAATATTAACCATTGGATAAAAAATCAATCGTTGAGATCAAATGTGTAGTTGGCTAACATAATTAATGCACATTAGATAATACAAAGTATTAAATGCAAGGTTAAGTGGGTAACTTGTTGTTACCTGATGACATGGCATTTTTTTTTATTTAATTTTAATAAAAATCATAAATTAGATATTCATTACATTATTTTGTAATTCCAATATAGGATATCCCTATTCCTTACCCTTATGAAATGGGTGATTTTATTTATATTGATATCTTGCAGTTAATCTACATTGTTAAGTTAATTAATATTACCTGTTGAATTAATCCGTAAGTGTAGATAAACTAAAAAAAATATTATTGATTTAATTTTATAAATATTATTTTATTAATGACTTAATATTAAAAAATAAATTAGATTTATAGGTACATCTACTTTAATTAAATAAATAAAAATATGGGGCTTTTTTTTAAAATACAAATCAATCACTCTCATTCTAACAAAGGACATTCTATTTTTAAGATTAGTTTCAAAAACAACTTTTTAATCCATGACAAAATAAATTTTAATTTATTAAAAATAAAAGATTGTCATTTTAAAAACTACCACTTATTAGATAACAACTGTTAAAAAATAAAATAATAAAATAGTTCAAACAACAAAAGTTCAAATTCAAACTAAACATCTCAAACAAATATTTCAAATTTAAACATGTAATCGAAATCTTATCACAAAGGTCAACCAAGAATATAAGTATTAAATATATATATATTTTATTAATTCTGAAAACTCTAAATTTTAAATTAGTTACCAAATGATAAGATGTTACAATTTTAAAAAGAAAAAAAAAGTTTATGTACAACAAAAAATAAAAATAAAAATACTTGAGAATGGCGATCCTTTCAAAAAAAAAATTAAAATTTTGATGAATTTTTTTAGATTGTTTGTAGCCTCATTTATTTCACATAATTTCATAAAAAATAAATTTTTTTTGAAGTACAAAAAAAAATCTCAAAGGTGTATGGTATGTTGTTTGCATAATTATCCTCTAACAAACCATTCCAATGAAAGAAAATACTATTCGTATTGTAAATTACAGTACCAATTGTCGTGCTAGCTAATTAATTACATGATCATGAATATTTTATATGATTATATATTAAAAATTTGATAAATATGAAATAGGTCTACTGTGATTGTCAACATAGAAGAATATCTATATTTGACTTTTAAATTATTATTATTATTATTATTATTATTATTATTATTATTATTATTATTATTATTATTATTATTATTATTATTATTATTATTATTATTATTATGCATATGTGAAAAAAAATGGTGGAAGTATTTGTTGACCTAGAAGGTATTAATCTAATTTTGATAATGACAAAAAGTTAATCATGTGTATTTAACATGTGTTTTGAATGAATTTAACTTAAACCGATTTTTCGAACCTTCTCGAGGATCAAAACCAAAACCCTATCAAGTGTATCACCACTCCATGAGATCCTCTCAACTCTCACATTCAGGCAGTCATGTATCAAGATGGAACTCGTGCATTCGAGTGAAGAACAAAGAAACTAGCTCAAGCACTTTGAAGAATTGTAAACTTATTATTTGAGTGAGTGCTTAACTTTATGTAAAGTTATTATCATTGATCACAAACTAAGCTCAACCATGATTATATATCATTCATTGCATTCAAACTCTTTCAAAATCAAAATTTGAATTGAACCTCATTTGCAAAGTTATTTTTTATAAACCGGTTTTCTTGTAAAAATCATATATAATTTATCTGGTTGATTTTATGCTAAAAACCAACTCCAGCATGCTTAGAATAACATCTAGAACACTCCCCAAGCTTTCGGTTGATTTTAGGTTTGAGTGTTCATGGGTGGGCAGAAGTATGTAGTCGACTACACAGTTTTAATATGAGTCGACTACACCATGTAGTCGACTACATGGTATATGAGTGAGTCGACTACTTGGCCAAAATCTACTAGTTGGAAAGTTGGTAAATATCTAGTTTTGATCCATAACTTCTTGTAACCACTTCAAACGGTCATATCCTTTTGCAAGCTATATATATATGAGGTCTTAAACATATTTTTACATACTTGAATGGTTATACAAACTCATTTTTCATACATTTTCATTATTCAAGTATTCAAGCTAATACATTGATCATATTCATCATATTTGAGCTTAAACTTATTGATCAATCTTGATAACTCTATTGTGAGCTTCAATTGTATTCTTTAAACACTTGAGAGTTGTTATTCATTTGTGTGAGTCACCAAATAATTTGTATTAAATTATGAGAGGTAAATTTCATAGGAAAACAAGAAGGTAAATTCTTGTTTAGCATTTATGAGAGGTAAATCTCATAGATTAGCAAGAGGGGTTCTTGTGTGAATATTGTGGTAAATTAATATTTGTAAGAGTGTAGTGAGACAACAACACTTGTAGAGGTTTATTTTTCACCCGAAAGAAAAACGGTGTTAGTGGAACTTCTCAGGGAACTAACCGAGCGCAGACTATGGTTTGGTAAACCAAAACAGTGAGGACAAAAAGGCTTGGACTTCAAATCGGTTTAATCTTTCTTACTGAATCTCTTTATTTACTTGCTTATTTTTTAAATTGCTTATTTTTTAAATTGCTTATTTGCTTGCCTTAGGACTAATTGTTTGCTTTCCTTGATTTACTAGTTTAATAAATTTGTTTTGCTCAAACATTTTTAGAAAAATTTTTAATTCCACATTAAGTTTTTAAAACCCTATTCACCCCCCTCTAGGGTTGAAATTCGACCAACAATTGGTATCAGATGTAGCACTTTTGTTTTGATTTCACAATCTTAGAGTCCTCGATCATGTCTTATTATCAAGGAACCGGCCTTTCCGAAGTGCCTCTATTTATAGGCCACTATTGTTTTGATGGCAAAAATTATAACTATTAAAAAAATAAAATGTGTACATTTTTACAAGCTAATAATTTTGAACAATGGAAGGTTAAACTTGTTAGACCTTATAAAATTACAAAATCCGATGAATAGGGAAATTTATTCCCAAGTCCATATCCGAATACAATGAGCATGATATTAGAAAAATTCAATTCAATACTAAAGCTTAAAATTCATTACATTGTGCTTTATCTATTGATGAATACAACAAAATCTCTAATTGCAAAATCGCAAAAGAGATTTGGGTCAAGCTTGAGGTTGCCCATGAGGAAATTTTTCAAGTCAAGGAGGACAATATAAATATACTTATCCATGATTATGAATTGTTTAATATGCAGCCTAACGAATCATTTGTTTTCATGTATAGTCGATTTTCTATTTTCACTAACGTTTTGGACCTTCTTGGCAAGGTTTACTCTATTGAAGAGAAAATTTGAAAGATTCTTAGAACTCTTCCCAAGAAATGAAAAATTTGAAAGATTCTTAGAACTCTTCCAAAGAAATGGACACCTAAGGTGACGGCCATACAAGAGGCTAAGAATCTCAAGACCTTGAGCATGGATGAGCTTTTGGGTTCTCTCAAAACCCATGAGAAGGAGCAAACAAGAGAAGAAGAAGAGAGAACAAATCCAATGAAAATATTTGCTCTAAAGCCTAATGAAGAAAATGGTGGAAAAGGAGATGGAGACATGGCACTTCTCTCTAGGAAATTTAAAAAATTCCTAGTAAAGAATAAATTCTTTCAAGGGAAGCTCGACTATTATCCTTCATCCTCAAAGAACTTCCATTATAAATCAACTCTCTCAAAAGTTGATAATGAGGAAATAAAATGCTTCTATTGTCAAAAATCGGGATACTACAAGTCAAATTGTCCGATTATAAAAGAGGAAAAAAGAGAGAAGAAAGCAAAGAAAGAAGAGCTATACAAAAGATTGAAGCATGCTCTTAAAGAACATTCAAGTGAATCGGATGAAGACGAATCTAATATCGAGTCGAGCGATGAGGAGATGGCACACCTTTGCCTTATGGCAAAAGATGGAGAGGCATACACATCTTGGCCTCATAGATAAAGCTCATATGGAGGCTACCATTTTCTCTCCATGGCCTTGATCATTTTTTGATGTTGCCATAGGGGGAGAAAATGTGTGTTGGTGGTTGTAGACACCCCGATCCGTGACCCCCGCAAGAACCCTAACGACCTTCGAGAACTACTGTTTTTGGGGTCCGGGACCTACCCGAGCACCCGAAACTACCCCGAAAGGGTTTGTTGGCCAACAAACCTATTTTTAAAGAGAATTGTCGCACGACAAATGGGTATGTCGCGCGATAATCCCACTATGTCGCGCGACAATCCCTCCTGACACCCGACCAACCACTTTCTGACACATCACAGTGTCAGAACCCATCACTTCAGCCATTTGTCGCGTGACAAACAGATATGTCGCGCGACAAACAGATAAAGTTGGGAAATGTCGCGCGACAATCCTCTCCGAGCAGTATAAATAGGCCAACACCCCCAATGGTTCTAGACGGCAACTTCTCGCCACGGTTTCTACACCAAAACGCCTTATTCTCTCTCATATTTTCTAATCTTTAAGCCTTCTCCGGAAGCATATGTGATAACATTTATTTCCACAAGAGTCTCGGATCTAATCTTGGCACCCGGAGTGCCACCTTCTAGAGTCAGACCGCCGGAAATATCTCTAAGAGGAAAGCTGATATCCGTCAGAGGTCTTCTCTGCTGTATTATATTTTCTCTCTTATTCTTATTATTATCGCCGGGAAGGTAACTAAAGTCTCTTCTAGTAATTAAATAAGATATTTGTATATTAGTTTTATTGTAGACTTGTTTAAAACTCGATCCCCGTCCTAGTAAGCGAAGTGGCGACATAGTTGTGGTAGATTCCAAACGCGCTCGAAAAGCAGGTTTTTCCCAGAAAGCAGTAAGATATCAGTAAAAGCATCCACGTTTTCCAACATAGAATAAACATATAAGACCACTAGAGACCGAAAGGGCGGAATGGGTGCTTAACACCTTCCCAAACCGTAATATAGTTCCGAACACTATAGAATCCTGGTTTTGTAGACAAACATGTAAAGAAAGGCTTATCTATAGCCTTCCCTCTTACACAATCATTTTGTCTGTTTTCTAGTAAAACGTACTGGCGACTCTGAACGAACCCTCTTACATCTAGAAATAGGATAGAGGGACACCCAATATGAATTATTAACACATAGAAGCAAATGGAACAAGGGAATCCTTTCCAATGTTTCAGACTCCCACCGAACGGGGACGTGACCCGAGGGTCGCATTTGCGGATTCTCACAATAAGAAACCTCATGAAGGGGGCAGGCATCTCAGTGGTCCTTATATAGATCCCAACATACCTATTAAAGTTAGAACTAATTAGCAATAGTAAATAACATAGTTAAGTCATCAAAGAAAGTATAAAAGCACAATGAAAGTACCTTGGTCTCAGTTAAGTCATCAAGTTTCTCCCTTAGAGCCATGACTGTCGTGTCCCTATTACCACTGCAATGTTGAGGTTTCCACCTGAACATCTGTGGTTCCATCTTCGTGTATTCCATATTGGGAACAGGCAATCATTAAAATGCTCAAAATCTAGGCTTGCATTAATTGTTAAAGTTAATTAATAAAATCGAACTATATGGCCCGTAAATGAAACATTTGAAATAATAAGACATAAACACACAGTGATAGACTTCACCCCAATTCTTGATACAAGCCTATGTTGACGGTATGTATACACTAAGATCGCCATCTCCCATGCTATTTCACACACCATGTTCATATATTTCAAAGCGTCTAAGTAGTAAATAGAGACTTTGGTTTTCATCTTGTCGGGGAAAAATACACATCCTATAAAGTATAGGATGTACCCCCTAGCATGTTGATCCAAGACCCCCTCACTTAAATCATCCTTAGCTCGACCCTTACAACACTGCTTAATCCATTATAGCTTAACCGAAAATCAATTATCACATTCCTTATTTAAAAGTTTTTCGCTAACCCATAATAGTTTTACCGGATTTGAAATCACGGTCTTTCCATCAATTCTTACCTCATCGCCTTTAAAATAAGTCCCTTGTATAGGAACACTAAGAATGGCCCTCACATCATCCAAGTTAATCTTTATCTTACCAAACAGGAACCAAATCGATGCAGCTGTAATTGTGATATATCAAAGGTGTTAAGCCACTTCTCTTCAATTGGCTTTTTTACCTTTTCAACTTCCTTAAATGGCAATGTAGTTGATACATCTGGTTTTTTACCCCTTCAACTTCGACTAATGGCATGTGGTTGATATTTTTTTATTTTCCTCCGGCATTTATTAGACACATTATTATGTTATATATATATATAAATCTTTATCTATATATTGTACGTAATCGATAAGTAAACAAAACGATGAAATATTGATTCTCGATTCTAAATAGCATATGCGATATCATCTTTAAATGAAGTAAGAACCATTTTGTCCACAAGCCCACTATCACTTTCTTAAGAGGCAATGGTGTGAGAATCCGCAAATGCGACCCCCCGGGTCTCGTCCCCGTTCGTGGAGGTCTGAAGCGTCGGAAGGGATTCCGTCGCTCCATTTGCTTGGAGTTTGTTTTGATAATTCATATCGTGTGTCCCTACGTCTATTCTAGATGCAAAGGGGTTTGTTCAGAGTCGCCAGTACGTTTTACAAGAAAACGGACAAAAAGGTTGTGTAAGGGGAAAGGCTATAGACAAACCTTTCTTTCACGTTTGTCTGCGAAACCAGGTTTCCATAGGGTTCGGGAACTATATTACGGTTTGGGAAGGTGTTAAGCACCCATTCCGCCCTTTCGGTCTCTAGTGGACTTATATATTTATTCTATGTTGAAAAACTTGGATGCTTTTACCGATAGTCTACTACTTTCTAAAAGAAAACCCTATTTCTCGGGAAAAACAGGAAAAAAAGGGGTGAAAGCCTTTGTATTCCGAGATCTGATGTTTTTATATTTTAAAAGGTGTAAATGACAAATGACAAAAAACCTTTTATTTTGAGAGAGTATTTCGTATTATTTCCTCAGATAATGACGGTTTTCTCGAGTTGTGATTATTTTTGGAAAAGTTCGGATCTTTTATGTCGGGACTAATTCAATATGGAATTAGAACTCTTTGAGGAGAGTTTATCAGACACATCGCAGTCTATGAAAAAGATAGGATATGTGGATTTTAATTCCTAGATGAGTCTTTTATCGGTCCGGGGTTTGAAAACAGGGTTTATCCGGACGATAATGTACTTACTCTTCTGGTTTTGAAAGTGGTTTTATCAGGGTCTTTTGTGTCGAAAACGATAGACTATTTGTAACTTGACAATAAGTTTATTCAAATAAAACGTGGACATAATAACAGAAGTAAAACAAGTACACATATATCTAATTTTAAATACTAGAAGGGACTTTCTTTACCTTCCCGACGAGAATAATAATAAGAAAGAAAATATAATACGGCAGAGGGATCTCTGGCGATAATAATCTTCTCTTTCTTCAGATATTTCTGAGAAATCGATTCCGGAGACGGGACACGTCGAGTGTCGAGGATAGATTCGATAATTCTTCAGAAATAAGATAATAGTAGAAAAATGCTTGATAAAAATCAAATCTAAAGCTCCAAATTCTCAGATTCCAATCGCTGCCCTTGAACCCTTGGGGGTGTTGGCCTATTTATACTGCTCGGGGAAGATTGTCGCGCGACATTTCTCCAAAAAAGGCAAGTGTCGCGCGACATATCTGTTTGTCGCGCGACATTCCTGTATGTCGTGCGACAAACGGCTGAAGTGATGGGTCCTGACACTGTGATGTGTCAGAAAGTGGTTGGTCGGGTGCAGAGAGGGATTGTCGCGCGACATAGTGGGATTGTCGCGCGACATTCCAATGATTGTCGCGCGACAATGTGATATGTCGTGCGACAATCCTTCAAAAAAAAAGGTTTGTCGCGCAACAAACCCCCCCCCCGGGGTAGTTTCGGGTGCTCGGGTGTGTCCTGGACTCCAAAAATAGTAGTCTCGTAGGTCGTTAGGGTTCTTGCGGGGGTCACGGATCGGGTGTCTACAGACCCTCTCGACTCAAGCTCCTTGCTTCCAAGGAATTGAGGCGACTGGAAGAGACCATGATCCATGGCTCCCGCATGAACTCTAAAGAAGTGTTTATGCAAAAAGTGCTTGTGAGTGCCTCCGGAGAGGGCTTCGTGTTTGGTTTTGCTTCCGGAGAGGGCTTTTGTTACCTCATTGCCTCTCTCGAGGGCTTTGACTTGCTCCACTTGCCTCAGATGGGAGGACTACCATTGCGCCTCAGGTGGGAGGACTACCGTTGTGCCTCTCTGGGAGGGCTTCGCCTCAGGTGGGAGGACTATCGTTTGTGCCTCTCTGGGAGGGCTTCGCCTCAGGTGGGAGGACTACCGTTGTGCCTCTCTGGGAGGGCTTCGCCTCAGGTGGGAGGACTACCGTTGTGCCTCTCTGGAAGGGCTTCGCCTCAGGTGGGAGGACTACCGTTTGTGCCTCTCTGGGAGGGCTTCGCCTCAGGTGGGAGGACTACCGTTGTGCCTCTCTGGGAGGACTTCGCCTCAGGTGGGAGGACTACCGTTTGTGCCTCTCTGGGAGGGCTTCGCCTCAGGTGGGAGGACTACCGTTGTGCCTCTCTGGGAGGGCTTCGCCTCAGGTGGGAGGACTACCGTTTGTGCCTCTCTGGGAGGGCTTCGCCTCAGGTGGGAGGACTACCGTTTGTGCCTCTCTGGGAGGGCTTCGCCTCAGGTGGGAGGACTACCGTTTGTGCCTCTCTGGGAGGGCTTCGCCTCAGGTGGGAGGACTACCGTTTGTGCCTCTCTGGGAGGGCTTCGCCTCAGGTGGGAGGACTACCGTTGTGCCTCTCTGGGAGGGCTTCTAGATCTGTAAGAAGAAGAAAAAAATGCCTCTGGGAGGACTTTCATGAGTAACCTTTGCCTCTGGAGAGGGCTTGTGATTTTGCCTCTGAAGAGGGCTTGTGTTTGTGATTTTTGTTAAAATTTAATTTGTCTCTCTTTAGACTGCTAGAGTGAGAGAGAGGAGTTTTTGTGAGGGTGAAAAGAGCTCCTCGATGTCTAATCTTATCCGAATGTCCGCTTTCCTATATCTTTCTTGAATTTTGTTCTCATGTTTTCCTCGAGTGAGGGTACTTTTCCCAGAAGGCAGTTTTCGATTTTCTTTTGCTTTCCGCAGCGTGATGATTCGAGGATTTTCCAAACCATCTCTTCTGTATCGTGCTGAAAAGAAAATTTGTCTAAAAGTCCAATCTCTGATCTCTGTTCTTTTCTCAGTTTCTCTTTTTGGTGGGCCCAACATCGTTTTCTGTTTTTCGATGCCCTTATTTCTCCCTCTTTTGGAAAAGACTTTTCTTGGCCCTCTCTGTTTTTGACCAGGAGTCTTTTCATCCCTTTGTCGTGATCAGGAGCCTTACTCACCCAAGACGAAGCCCTGAGCCGATTTGGCCTAGCTGTCACTTTTGGTGTGGCTCTCCCTGCCACTCTGCATTTCTGTTTCTCTCGCTCGCTTTGGGCGTTCATACGGGTTATTTCTCTTTTCTACTTTTTCAATTTTTTATATCCCCGTCTTATCTTGATATTCTGCCTTTTCTTATTTGATGGTCTCGGTCCTTCTGTAAGATCAGAGACTACTTTTAATCGTGGCATTCCGCTCTCGTATTTTTCGGGGAGATGATTTGGAAGTTTGCTCGTTGAAATCTTTATCATGGGTGTGCGGTTTTAGCAATCTTTTCGAAAACTGCCCCTCGGAAGTCCTCCTGCAGGAGGTAAAAATGAGAAAAAGGTCAAAAAATCAGGGGGGATAGGAGATTGTCGCGCGACACTTCGGTGGGGAGCCCTTTGTCGCGCGACAATGTGGCCATTTGTCGCGCGACAAACTGACCCACTATATAAGCCTCCTGCTGAGCTCATTCCACCTCATTCTCTCCTTTCTCTTTCTCTCTCTAGCTCTCCTTCTCTCTTCTTTTCTTCTCTCCCAAGCGCGGAAGCTCTGCCGTGTTTTTGACTTTTGCGACCTTTTCACATATATTCTACCTATACCTGATGGACCCTGCTTATCCCGACAGACTGGAGGGTGACCAGGAGGAGGTCACCTTCACTGACGCTCAGGGCGTTCTCCGCTGCAGCCCTCATCATGATGACTGGGCGGACTTGGATTGGTACGATGAGGATGGGATAGACCGCGGTCGAGCGGTGGTCTATCGAGATGCTATCCGAGCTGCTCCAGTCCCAGATGTCCCATGGCTCTTGATGGAGCCTGTCTCTCACGAGATTCGCCGTCGATCTCTGGTATGTCTTCTTTATCTGTTCTGTTTCTTGTCGTTTCCTGTATTTCATTTTCAATAATGTTAGTATGCATGTCTGCCTTGAATAACGCCTGATTTTTAGCGAACACATACTTTTACCTGTGATACCTCTTAGGATTTAGGAAAAATACATAATCTACCCCTATAGCCCTATAACTCTCATAATTACACCAAAGTACCCTCAGGTTTGGAAAATTACATAATTTACCCCTATAGCCCTATAACTCTCATAATTACACCAAAGTACCCTTAGGTTTTGGAAAATTACATAATTTACCCCTATAGCCCTATAACTCTCATAATTACACCAAAGTACCCTCAGGTTTGGAAAATTACATAATTTACCCCTATAGCCCTATAACTATCATAATTACACCAAAGTACCCTCAGGTTTGGAAAATTACATACTTTACCCCCATAGCCCTATAACCATCATAATTACACCAAAGTACCCTCAGGTTTGGAAAATTACATAATTTACCCCTATTGCCCTATAACTCTCATAATTACACCAAAGTACCCTCAGGTTTGGAAAATTACATAATTTACCCCTATAGCCCTACAACTCTTATAATTACACCAAAATACCCTCAGGTTTTGGAAAATTACCCTTATAGCCCTATAACTCTCATAATTACACCAAAGTACCCTCAGGTTTGGAAAATTACATAATTTACCCCTATTGCCCTATAACTCTCATAATTACACCAAAGTACCCTCAGGTTTGGAAAATTACATAATTTACCCCTATAGCCCTACAACTCTTATAATTACACCAAAATACCCTCAGGTTTTAGAAAATTACATAATTTACCCTTATAGCCCTATAACTCTCATAATTACACCAAAGTACCCTCAGGTTTGGAAAATTACATAATTTACCCCTATAGCCCTATAACTCTCATAATTACACCAAAATACCCTCAGGTTTTGGAAAATTACATAATTTTATCCTTATAACCCAATATCTCTCATAATTATACCAAAATACCCTCAGGTTTTGGAAAATTACATAATTTTATCCTTATAACCCAATATCTCTTTCTCTTGTCTGCAGTGGGTTGGCCGGGGTTGGGGCTCTCCCAACACTATATCTTCGGAGTGGCGACGGGCACCGGCCCCCGTCCAGGAGTTGATTCTTGTGACTCCTTTTGGCTCCCTCTTCGACGCCCTCCCAGAGCGGGTTTCTAGGGCGGCAGTTTTGGTGTCAGCACTGGCTTGCCATTGGTGGGATACTACTCATACCTTTCATTGGAGCTGGGGTGAGATGACGATGACACCCCTCGATCTTTTTGCTCTGACCGGGATTCCTTCGGGGGGGGTCCCCATTCAGATCGATGTCCCTTTGCGTCTGACGGCAGAGGGTATTGTTAGTGCGCTTGGATGGTTCCCGGAGCGACGGAGTTCTGGTGATACGATTCCTCGGGGTGTCTTGGTTACGCGGCTAGCCATAGAGAGAGCTCGGTTAGTTGCTTCAGGGGTTCCTATGACCCGTCAGGAGGCGCGCCAGTATGCCCGCGTCCTTCTTCTGTTGACACTCCATGATTTGTTCGAGGCACGTGGTGGGGACACGGCTCACCTTTGGTGGTTGCCCTATCTTCGGGACTTCAGCCTCATGTTTGACTATGACTGGGGAGGCTTCATTCTTGCAGTCCTCTATGATGCCATGGACCAAGTCTCTCGCCATTTAGCCCTGAACCTCAAGGGCTTTTCTCTGCTGTGGGAGGTACATACTTTAGTCCTTTTGTCCTTGCTTCAGTTCTTTACATATTACCTGTTGATCATTGCTGATTTCTTTTATCTTTCCTTTTCAGAGCTGGTTTGTTGCTTATACCCGCCTGGGTCGTGCCCAAGTGGATCTCCTCGTTGAGAACGAGGACCAGTTTCCTTTTCTCCGCCGATTCATTGCAGGGAACTACCGGGCTCCCTATGTATACCGGACTCGGGAGACCGGAGCTGCTGCCGTTCACGACCTGTTGGAGGAGCAGGTAAATATTTTAGTTCTTTTGCTCTTTGATAGTTAGATAGAATATATAAATTATTGAGAATAAAAAAACTTGTTTTCTTTTCAGGTTGAGTGGGCCCCTTGGGGTGATCTGAGTCCCCATTATGGGTATGGCCGCGCCTTGACCGCCTCGAGGACTAGGCGGCTTATCCGGGATGAGTACGGCCTTCTCTTCTACTTGGGCGAGAGGGTCATTCGCCAGCACACGCCGTCCCAGTGGCCTCGTGTTCCATTATTCCCTCCTGTTCTGATGAGGCGGACGGGCGAGATCGATCCGGTGACGGTGCAGGCCTTGGTCGACGGACTCGGCTTCCAGACGTTCGTCGAGGAGGGAGACTACCCCGTTTTTGCTGCCCGTTATCTGATGAGGGAGCCGAAGGGGACTCGGGGACGGGTCTTCTATGAGAGGTACCGGGCACTGGGAGGTGATCCCAACTACATACGGGGACAGACCCATTTAGCTAGGGCGGTTCCGGGTCACTTGCCACCTGTCCCCGATCAGAGGGACAACATTCCGGATTCTGAGGACGAGGATCCTGAGGGAGAGAGGGATGTTCCTGCTGCGGCCGAGGGCGGTGGTCAGCCAGAGGGTGAGGGAGGTGATGCGACAGCTGTTCCGGAGTCGTCACCTCAGGCGACACCTGTGAGGGAGCAGCGTGCTGAGGGTTCGAGTTTCCCACCGGCCCTTCTGTGTCTCCGGGGGTTCTTTTTGCTACTGCTGAGGCTGCTGAGGGGAGAGCGGGATTGTCTGAGAGGTCCTGGGAGCCTGCGGACCTTGGGGCAGACTATGAGCAGTTCGGGCGGACTCCTCCAGCTGCGGTGGCTACTCCTTCTAGTGGGGTACCTCCTTTGAGGGCGACGACCATAGTGGATCCTCCGGGGGTCCGTACCTACGCCACGTTGACTCCTCTTCCGGCGACTGTCATGGGTCCTCCTGCCCGATCTCCAGGTTTCGGGGGTTCTTCATCCAGGCCTCCCTTGTTCCCGATCCGCGAGGAGGGCGGGTCCACTTCTGCTGGCGTTCCGGCGGGGACGTCTATTCCGTGGGTAGATCTACCCCCACTCCCCAGGGACATCTCTTACGTTGGCGCTGGATTACGTCAACATCCCGTCCCGGAGTACCCCCTTCCTGAGGATACTTTTGACTATCTGGGTGGTCGCCCTGATGACGAGGTACTTTCTTCAACTTCTCTTGATACCTTTACATCCATATCTATCTATTTTGACTGTGCTGATTCTTTTATCTTATGTCTTTTTACAGCGGGTGAGTGTACGGGTGGCAGACCTACGGGCTTGGCACGCCCAGTATCTTTACAGCTGGAACCTGCTCCAGTACGTCGGTCGAGACCCTCCGGCCTACATGCGCGATTATCAGAGGGCTATCGACGTCTCCTTACGGCCGGACGACCCCTTGACCTCTTCTCATGTTCGGTCGGAGTCTAGGCGGAGTAGCAGTCGGACTTCTAGGCGCTCCCGATCTTCGGTGATCCGTCCGACGGCACCGGTTCAGTCTACGGGTCCTTCCCAGGCGGCAGTTCCTCCTGTTCCTGGCGTCCCAGTTGTTGATCTTACTCCCGAGGAGGGCTCGGGCGATAGTGGGAGCGTGTCAAAACGCGCCCGAGTAGATTAGTTTTCCCTTTCTGCATTTAGTGTTAGTTTTGGACAGATATGTATTTATTTTTATGTTTAGACAGATATTTAAAAACTGTTCTTTTATAGGATTTATAAAATATCTTTATCTGTGTTTTGATTATACTTTTTTTCTCTGTGTGTGAAAGATATATATATAAGAGTCAGTGATTTAGAAGCCATACCTTGTAGTGTAGTGATATTTTTCCTGTAAAAAGAGCAAAGTGAGAACAAGAAAGCATCCAAAAATGATTCTTTTGGCAATCATGACTGCTATGTGTAGAAATAACAAAATTAGGGTGACCCCAAAGGAGTTTGTCGCACGACAATCCCTCCTGGATATGGGTTTGTCGCGCGACAAACCGGTACATGTCCCTCTTTTTTGCTATAAATACATCCATCTTCCTTCCTTCATCCCCACACCTTCCAAAAAAATGTCTTCTTATCGCACAAAATCTGATTTTTCTTATGTCACTGCTCGAGATGCTTTGATATCTTCCAAAAATGGTCTGAACTTTGGTGCCTTCAGTCCTTTAGCGGGTTGGTGCCATCGTCCCGTCGATTTTTCCTTTATATTAGGTGCCTTGTATTTCTGGAGTCCTGCGGACCATCTCTTCCGCTTTGGACTAGATGAGCTCTGCCCGACCTATGAGGAGTTCTCCTGGCTGTTACGTTCTGACGTTCGTCTCCCGATGGCAGTTCCCATAGAAGAAATCGGTCCCCGTGACATGCTAATTGCTCTGTTAGCCATTCCCCAGGCGGCCTGTGATGGTTTCATTGCCGATGGTTTTCTTGACCTCCATAAAATGGTGAGGTTCTTTCATCGTTATGAAGATAGGGCCTCTTACGGCGTGGGGCGTACTGTAGCGGCCCTGATTTGCCTGGTTTCTGATATGCTGCTGGTGACGGGTTCTTCCCGTGTTGATCCGACTATCCTGAGTCTGATTTACCAGGCTAGAAATGGGGAGTCTATAGTGCCGATCATTCTTGCAGAGACCCTGAATGGTCTTGATGATGTTCAACGGGGGGCCTCGCCCTTTTTCCGGGGGAGTCCGCGTCTGCTATACATGTGGCTGCTAGAGCGCTTTCGATCGGTGGGTTTCAACGGAGCTCGGCTCGACAATCCGACTCATTTCTTCCATCGGCCTCTCTTTGGTGCTTTGACCATGTCTTCCTCTGATTGGACGGTATGGTTTTCAGAGAATTTTCGGGCTATCCGGTGGAACATTCCTTGGTGGAAGCTGAGGGCGATGGTACTTAGCACTGGGGGTCAGAACTACGTTCGGCTCCGCGGGCTCTGGTTCACTTCCTTTTATCTCCCTGGGCGTCTTTTTCGGCAGTTTAACATTCCTCAGGAGGTTCCCCTTGGTCTGAACAACTTCTCTTCTGAGTCTAAATTTGTGACCCCACACGTTTCTTTATCGGTAGAGAGGATGTGGCGTGCTCGACTGACTCGTCAGTTCAACTATGCCCGTTTTGGTATTACCCGGCCCCTCCGGGCTGATATCATTCGCTCTTGCTGGCAATCTCTGGAAGGAGAACTGATCGACGACCCCTTTCAAATGGAGTGGTTCCGGTTCATGGATACAGAAGCTACTGATGATAACATTGTCTTTGCATATCAGATCTTGGACGAAGCTCGGATCGACTTGGCTATTGAGGACCCAGTGTGGCCAACCCCTAGGGATTAATTTCTTTCATATTTGTTATGTCTCCTTTGTAACCTTCGGTGTTCTGAACCACCTTTTAATAATATATGAGGGACTGCTTGCGGGAAATAAATTTATTTACAAAGTTTAAACCGGGCCTGAAGTCACTTTTCAGGTTGCCTACGTTCCCCTTTTTGATTTTTACAAAGAACAAAAAGTTTTGAGTTGGGGCTCAGGTTTACGTAGTTCTTATTACATGCCGCACCTATTGATAATACTTCTTCAGTCGATCCATGTTGACTGGTGAATGTAGTAACTGCCCATCCAAATCAGTGAGTATAGCGGCACCTCCTGTATCGATTTCTTTGACGATGTATGGCCCTGTCCACTTCTGCCCGAACTTACCCCTCGGATCTCTGGCCGGTTCTCGAATTTCTTTTAATACAATATCGTTCTTGTTGATACCCCGAGTCCTCACTTTCTGGTTAAATGCTCGAGCGATTCTCTTCTGATACCCTTGATGGTGGTATGCGGCTTTCAATCTTTTCTCATCCAATAGGGCTAGCTCGTTATACCGTGCCTGGACCCACTCCAGTTCATTGACTTGATTCTCTAGCATTACTCTGAGGGAAGGGACCTCTAACTCGACAGGGAGAACTGCTTCCATCCCGTATGTCAGCGAGAATGAGGTTGCCCCGGTGGAGACCCTCTCGGTGGTGCGGTATCCCCACAATGCATATGGTAATTTCTCCGGCCAATCCCGGCAGGTGTCGGTCATCTTGCTTAGGATATTCTTCAAATTCTTGTTGGCGGCTTCAACTGCCCCATTGGTTTGTGGTTTATATGGCGAAGATTTGTGTCGGGTAATACCGTATTCTTCCATGATGGTATTAGCTTCTCCTTCGAAGTGGGTGCCGTTATCTGAGATGATCTCGTGTGGGACCCCATATCGGCAAACAATATTCCTTTTGATGAATCGGGCAACTTTCCTGGCACCCAGGGTCTGGTAAGACTCGGCTTCCACCCATTTGGTGAAGTAGTCGATGGCTACTAGTATGAATTCATGGCCGTTGCTGGCTTTGGGCGAGATTTTCCCTATGACGTCGATTCCCCAAGTCGCGAAAGGCCAGGGAGCAGTCATGTTGTACAACTCTTTTGGAGGAAGCTTCTGGGATTTAGCATAGATTTTGGCATTTGTGACAACGGCGTACATGGTCAGCACAGTCGGTTTGCAGAGTAGACCAAAAATAACCTTGTCTGATGATTTTGCGGGCAAGTGTATGTCCGCTCATATGAGGTTCGCAATCGCCCCCATGTATCTGATCCATTACTCTGACTGATTCTTCTTCTGTGAGGCATTGAAGATGAGTTCCGTCGTAGTTTCTTTTATACAATCTTCCGGCACAAAGTATGAACCCTGATGCTAATCTTCTGAGCGTGACCCGTGTTTTCTTGTCTGTTTTCTCAGGATACTGATGGTTCTTCAGCAGGTTCCAGATATCGTAAAACCAAGTGGTTGAATCCCCTTCCCCTTCATTCTCTACCACCAAGGCCGTGCAATGTGCTGGTTCTGATTTCTTTTGTACCGTAAGGGTTATTTCTTCCATCCCCTCCGGGATATCGATCATAGATGCCAGGGTTGCCAGTGCGTCGGCAAAACTGTTCTGAGACCTAGGGAGATAGTAAAACTCCACACGCTCGAACTTTCCTGCGACATCCTCTAGTCGGACGAGGTAAGGGACTAATTTCTCATCTCTGATCTTCCATTCCTTCAGAACTTGGTGGACCACTAGTGCTGAATCTCCGTATACCTGTATTCTCTTTATACCCTTTTGAAGAGCGATCTCTAACCCGAGTATGCATGCTTCATATTCGGCCATGTTGTTGGTGCAGAAAAAGTCCAGACGATATGATACCGGGGAGTGAGTTTGGTCCGGAGAAACTAACAGGATGCCTATCCCGTTTCTGTTTCGATTGGCGGCCCCGTCAAAGTACAACTTCCAGTCTTCATCGATCTCGACGTTCATGATGGTTTCGTCCGGGAACTCGGCTTCTTCTAGCATGTTTCCTAATATCGGATTGTGGGCCAGGTAATCAGCTATGATCTTGCCTTTGACTGCCTTTTGGGTCATGTAGGCGATGTCGAATTCGGAGAGTAGAAACAACCATTTTGCCATTCGGTTCGAGAGAGCCGGTTTCTCGAAGAGGTATTTCAACGGATCGATCCGTGATGCCAGGATGACTGAGAAAATTAGCATGTAGTGCCGTAGTTTCTGTGTTACCCAGATGAGAGCGGTGCATGATTTCTCCAATGGTGTGTAGTTCATTTCAAACGGGGACAGTTTCTTGCTGAGGAAATAGATGGCCTGGTCTTTCCGGGTATCAGTCAGGTGCTGGGCTAGCATTGCTCCTGCAGCTGAATCAGTGATGGTTAGGTATAAAATTAAAGGTAGTCCGGTTTGTGGTGGGGCTAATACTGGGGGGTTGGAGAGATATTCTTTGATCCTATCAAAAGCTTCCTGGCACTGATCGTTCCACTCTCCCGGTGAAGATTTCCTTAGGAGTTTGAAGATGGGTTCGCAAGTCTGAGTGAGCTGAGAGATGAACCTACTGATGTACTGCAGATTACCCAAAAATCCCCGGACTTCTTTCTCAGTACGAGGTTTAGGCATTTCTTGGATAGCTTGAACCTTGGCGGGGTCTACCTCGATCCCTTTCTTACTGACAACATAACCTAGGAGTTTTCCTTTGGTCACCCCGAACACACATTTCTGCGGATTGAGTCTCATCTGATACTGGCGGAGCCGGTCGAAGAAAGTTCGCAGGGCTGGTATGTGACCTTCCCTCTCCTTTGATTTGATTATCATGTCGTCTACATACACCTCTACTTCTTTGTGAATCATGTCGTGAAAGATAGCCGTAGCTGCCCTCTGATACGTTGCTCCGGCGTTCTTTAGCCCAAATGGCATAACGGTGTAGCAGTATGTTCCCCACGGTGTGATGAATGCGGTTTTCTCTTGGTGATCTGGGTGCATCTTGATCTGGTTATATCCGGCAAAACCATCCACAAATGACTTCAGGGCGTGGTTGGCAGTATTATCTACTATCAAATCGATGTTGGGCAAGGGAAAATTGTCTTTTAGACAAGCTTTATTGAGATCCCGGTAATCCACACACATGCGGACTTTCCCATTAGCTTTTGAAACAGGCACGATGTTGGCTAACCATAAAGGGTATTCGATTACCCGCAAGAAACCCACACTTAATTGTTTCATCACCTCTTCTTTCACTTTTAAGGACCATTCTGGCGTAAGTTTTCTTAACTTTTGCTTGACAGGTCTGAACTCCGGCTGGGTATGTATCTCGTGCATGACTATCTGACTGTTCAATCCTGGCATATCCGCATAAGACCAGGCGAAGACATCCACGTACTCTTTCAGAGTTTGTGTGAATTCCTCTTTTTCTGTTTCACTCAGACTTGTCCCAATGCGGACCTCCTTTCTTTCCTTTTCTGTTCCGAGGTTAATTTCGAGAGTGTCTCCTTCCTCACTCTGTATACGTTGTTCCTCCCGTTCCGGGTGTTCGTTCAGTCTTTCTAACTCCTTATAAGTTATTACAGAATTACAAATAACAGGATAACGCAACACAGAGTTTTCTTCATTGATAATAGTGTTTACAGGTACAAGTTTAAAGAGTAAATCTAGGAGTGGCTCTTTCCTAGCCTTACTTTCACTCTCACCTCTCACCCTTACAATTTCACTCTTTTCCCTTTCCCTTTGGTAGTCTGGATCAGCGTATATCATGTGTACGGGGTCATCCCTTGGCTTGTCATCCCCTAGTACCATGATGTCGAAAAGATCTCCGATCATTTCTCCCTCCTTGTCTGTCTTGTCTTCATTTCCTTCTTTTAACCCGATCGTTAATTTGGTGGAGAAACTGTGTTCAATGCTTTCTTTGACATATAGGTCCTCTTCATAGAAGATTTCCCATCCCGGCAGGTTCTCTCCGTCGCTGTTTCTCCAAGGTTCCTGAAAACCGCAAAAGGGGAAGTCCTCTCCTTCTTTGACAAAAAATCCGTTCAAAGAGCTGAAACTCGGATACTGATGCCCTCGGCCCCTTTTCTGCTGATCGTCTTCTTCAGTGTGTTGGTACCCCAAACCTTCCCTTTCGTACCTCGTTACCGGTTTCAAGGCTTGAAGTAGTCCTGATTGTCCCATTCCTAGGCCGGCTCCAGGTAAGTATTTCATCATTCTTAGCATATTTGTAATCTTGGTGCTGAGACCGGGGATATTGTCAGGGGGAAGATATTCGATTACCTGGGTGCTGAGAGTTTGTACTTGAGGCTTATAAGAAAAGCCTCCCAACTGTATACTCTGACTCCCGATGCCCAAAATCGGGAATTCCAGATCTGCTAAGGTCCTTTCAGGATCTCCTTGGATGGTGATTACGTTCCCTTCGAACGGTATCTTGATCTTCTGGTGTAAGGAGGAGGGGAGTGCTCCTATGTCGTGTAGCCATGCCCTTCCCAATAGTAGATTAAAACTGGAGGGGATGTCTATGATTTGAAAATCGGCCGGGAAGATTCCGGGACCGACCATGAGATCAAGCTTCAGAGAACCCAGAACGGCCCTCCTGGTATTATCATAGGCCCTGAAGGTTACGGCGGATGGTGAAAGCTCTGAATCCAAGATACCCAAGCATCTGGCAGTCTTCAGGGGGCAAACATTTATGGTCGACCCATTGTCGATGAGGACTTGTGGCAAGATCTTCCCTCGGGTTCGGACGGTGATGTGGAGAGCCAGGCTGTGTTTTCTCCCCAATGGAGACAAGTCTTCATCTGAAAATGACAGACTTCTTTGGACTGTAAGTGACCCGATCATGTTTGGCAGTTGTTCGGGTGTGGAGTCCGGTGATATCACGGCTTCGTCCAGAAGTTTGATGAAAGCGGTCCTGTGAGGTTTGGAAGCAACCAAGAGGCCCCAAATGGTGATGTGTGCCTGGGTTTTCTTCAACTGTTCCAGTACTCGGTCTTCTCCTACTTCCTTAGGAGGTGGTGATTTCTCGGCATCCATCGGTGGTGGCTGGTATACCTTTCCCGAGCGGGTAATCTGTTGTATCCAAAGGGATGTTGGGTCTGATCCCTCCGAAGCTTCTGACGACTCTGGCTCTGTCGACCAACTGAAAGTCCCGGGGGAGGTTTCTGTCATACAGATTGTCTCCCTGGGGGGGTTTTGGGATTTCCATGATTGTTTCTTCTTATTCTGGGTCCATCATATCCCAGATTTTCCGGGATTGGTTTTGATTGTGAGTGGTTGTGAGATCCCCTGATTTGTTTTTCCTAAACCCTGCCCGGGTAGGAAGTTCATTTTGGCCATCCATTGGTCGATTATTGGATTGAGGCCTGGGGTAACTTGAGCCTTTGCTGGCAGTACAATGGGTGCCCTGTAGGTTGGGTCATCTCGAATGAGCCCCACGGGATCGAAGCCTTCTTCATCAGTGGTCAAGGCATTAATCCCTGCAGGTGGAGCATGGTTAGGAAGTGGATTGTTAGTAACATTGGGCCCGCCGGGTGCGGGGATGGTTCCGGCTTCAATGAGGTCTTGAATACGATGACGAAGGGCCAAACAACGCTCCGTGTCGTGTCCTGCAGCTTGATGATACGCACAATTCTCATTCATTCTCCAGGTATTTGGAATAGGGTTTGGTGGGGGGCGCGGGTTGAGTGGAGTGATTAGTCCGGCCTTTTGGAGCAGCTCCAGACTTTTTACCAGTGTAGTGGGGAGGGTGCAAAAGTTTCTCCTTTTCTTGTCCTCGGTGTTCGAAGGGCCTCCTTGTGCGGGCCAACTCATCGGAGGTGGCTGTTGTGGTTGTTGAAAGGGGTTCTGTTGATAGGGGTATGAGCTTATTTGATTCACGGCTGTAGTGGCTGTCTTTCGCCCGGTGTATGCGGCTTTCTTGGTATCGGTTTCAACTTTCTTGGCCAATTCTTCCTCTACTTGTGACCCCATACTCAACAGGGCCCTGAAGTGTGGGAATACATGCTTTCCCATGCAATTCAGTACGGCTGGAGTGAAGTTCTTCTGAATGATTTCTAGCTGTTCTTCTTCATCGGGTCGTTTGGATATTTGGGAGGCCATCTCCCTCCGGCGGGTGACAAAGTCGCTGAAGCTTTCTTTCTCGCCCTGTTTGGCCATTTCCAGGTGTTTACGGGTAATTTCCAAATCCTCGTTGGACCCGTATTTGGTCATAAATTCTTTGACGATATCTCCCCAAGTCTGCGTGTGATGCCTTTCTAGACCAAAGAACCATCTCAGGGTGGCTCCCGTGAGAGTCATGTGAAAGGCTTGTGCTAATTCCGGCTCTCCACAACCGGACACTTACATGGATCTGATGTAGGACTGTAGGTGAGTTTTAGGGGGCGTGGTTCCAGTGAACTTGGTGATGGAAGGGAGTTTGAATCCCTGGGGTAATCTCGCTTCTGGGTAGAGGGAGAAGGCATTCATATACGTGATCTCGTTTGCACCTTTTATTAGGGACACCCCCTTCTATAGGACCCTCATCTGCTCTTTCAGCTTCTTCATTTCCTCACTCTCTCTTGACACCTCGTCGGGCTGTTCCCGTGCTATTATCGATTCTGCATATACTGCCCGAAGTCGGTTGATGTCTGGGTATTCATTAGGGAGGGCTGCTGGGACCGGTGGTGGAATGGGTTTTGCGGGAACTTGTGGCCATGGTTGGTATTGGGGGTCAAAACCGGGTTGTACTTGGGGTTGCGGCCAGACTATGGGTGGCTCCTGCTGTTGGTAAGTGGGGCCTGAATCCGGGGCCCATTGGTTCTGATTGTTGGGGTCGGTTTGAACGGGACCAACTACGATAGGGCCCGTTTGGGGTGGATTGGTTCCTTGAACTGGGGGGAGTACTTGTGAAGACTGTCCTTGGTTCGGATCTCGATTCGGCGGTAGTCGATCAAACCCCGGTGGTGCAGTTCGTTCGGCTGATAATTCTTCTATTCGGATCCGGGTACCCTGTTGCTCGTTCGTGAGGTTTGCCAGATCCCTGCTGACGGTCATGAGTAAACGGTGCATTTCGGCTAGGGTTGGCTGAGCTGATGATGCCTCGGCTAGGCTCTGATCTGTCTCTCGATTCTCACGTTCATCGGCCATTTCAGGTGTGCTTGGTCTTACTAGTCTTCCGGTGTGATCACTGCCGGCCCAACCTTCCAGTATGTTTGTTGCTTCACGACTGTAGACGAAACCACGTGGCGAAGATGAAGGAAGACTGTGATGCGACTCGATTTTTGCCAAAAGAACCACTAAAAATTGCCGAGAAGAGCCTCGGATTTAAAAGGGCGTCCAAAAGTAAGCCGTAAGGTGGTACATCCCCTACGGCTGTTTGACAAGTGTTTTAACTTGACTCGATCTTATATGCAGCGCAAGTGTACGAACGGTTAAGGCTTCAGGCTCCCTCCTTTTTGGCAAGACCTTGCGATATACCCCAGGGGCGGGTACGTGCAAGAGCCTTTTGATATACTTCCTGGGTACGTGAGTGTTCTCGTCACTCGATATACCTCGGGGGCGTACTTGGCCAAGGAGAGTGGAAGTAAATGCTTTCGGTTTATGTTGGCCCAAGCAAGCCAACTCCCTACTCACTTATAATACTTCCGAGGGTTTGGGGTAAATTCACACTCGTAGAACCAATGCATGATTTGTGATAGTGCGTGTGAAAAAAGGTTGGGTTTACAAATATCATTATCTTGATTACGTATTTTTGAAAAATTCCCTTTTTCTGAAAAAATGTTTCTTCTCAATCAATTAACATAAGTAGGGAAAGCAGAAAAAAGCAAATATTCAAATAAACAAAAGTCCACATATAAGAGTCTAGTTCTCTATTTCCCCAGCAGAGTCGCCACTGTGAGAATCCGCAAATGCGACCCCCCGGGTCTCGTCCCCGTTCGTGGAGGTCTGAAGCGTCGGAAGGGATTCCGTCGCTCCATTTGCTTGGAGTTTGTTTTGATAATTCATATCGTGTGTCCCTACGTCTATTCTAGATGCAAAGGGGTTCGTTCAGAGTCGCCAGTACGTTTTACGAGAAAACGGACAAAAAGGTTGTGTAAGGGGAAAGGATATAGACAAACCTTTCTTTACACGTTTGTCTGCGAAACCAGGTTTCCATAGGGTTCGGGAACTATATTACGGTTTGGGAAGGTGTTAAGCACCCATTCCGCCCTTTCGGTCTCTAGTGGACTTATATATTTATTCTATGTTGAAAAACTTGGATGCTTTTACCGATAGTCTACTACTTTCTAAAAGAAAACCCTATTTCTCGGGAAAAACAGGAAAAAAAGGGGTGAAAGCCTTTGTATTCCGAGATCCGATGTTTTTATATTTTAAAAGATGTAAATGACAAATGACAAAAAACCTTTTATTTTGAGAGAGTATTTCGTATTATTTCCTCAGATAATGACGGTTTTCTGAAGTTGTGATTATTTTTGGAAAAGTTCGGATCTTTTATGTCAGGACTAATTCAATATGGAATTAGAACTCTTTGAGGAGAGTTTATCAGACACATCGCAGTCTATGAAAAAGACAGGATATGTGGATTTTAATTCCTAGATAAGTCTTTTATCGGTCCGGGGTTTGAAAACAGGGTTTATCCGGACGATAATGTACTTACTCTTCTGGTTTTGAAAGTGGTTTTATCAGGGTCTTTTGTGTCGAAAACGATAGACTATTTGTAACTTGACAATAAGTTTATTCAAATAAAACGTGGACATAATAACAGAAGTAAAACAAGTACACAGATATCTAATTTTAAATACTAGAAGGGACTTTCTTTACCTTCCCGACGAGAATAATAATAAGAAAGAAAATATAATACGGCAGAGGGATCTCTGGCGATAATAATCTTCTCTTTCTTCAGATATTTCCGAGAAATCGATTCCGGAGACGGGACACGTCGAGTGTCGAGGATAGATTCGATAATTCTTCAGAAATAAGATAATAGTAGAAAAATGCTTGATAAAAATCAAATCTAAAGCTCCAAATTCTCAGATTCCAATCGCTGCCCTTGAACCCTTGGGGGTGTTGGCCTATTTATACTGCTCGGGGAAGATTGTCGCGCGACATTTCCCCAAAAAAGGCAAGTGTCGCGCGACATATCTGTTTGTCGCGCGACATTCCTGTATGTCGTGCGACAAACGGCTGAAGTGATGGGTCCTGACACTGTGATGTGTCAGAAAGTGGTTGGTCGGGTGCAGATTGTCGCGCGAGTGGGATTGTCGCGCGACATAGTGGGATTGTCGCGCGACATTCCAATGATTGTCGCGCGACATTCCAATGATTGTCGCGCGACAATGTGATATGTCGTGCGACAATCCTTCAAAAAAAAAGGTTTGTCGCACAACAAACCCCCCCCCTCCCCGGGGTAGTTTCGGGTGCTCGGGTGTGTCCTGGACTCCAAAAATAATAGTCTCGTAGGTCGTTAGGGTTCTTGCGGGGGTCACGGATCGGGGTGTCTACAAATGGTTATGCTGGGCCTTTCACCTACATCATCTTCATGATCATCAATAAAGGGGGGCACTAGAACTACATCACCATCACCCTCTTCAACATCATCTTCTCATATTCTTTTGCCTCTTCATTATCGTCCAGTTAGAGTCGGGGAAACAGTTTGTTAATTTAGTGATCAGAGCGAGAAGCAACGGGACTCTTTTGAGGAGGATTTGGCGATTCTTCGGTAACCTTAGCAGTTATTTTCTTTTTACGAACGTATTCTTGTGTTTTTCTCTATCTTTCAGAGGCAGTCATTGGATTAGCTCGAGTAATGCCGAAACAATAAAAACACATCCACAAATAAGGTACTAAATTGAATTATTTTCAAGTGCACAAACATACAAAGCTTTAACCAAAAAGAGTACAAAACAAAAATCATGATATGGAGCTAAACATAACCAAACCAGATCATCACAAAGATCCCACAGAAAAAAGAGTCAGAAACTTTGACCAGAATCTTGTTATTAATCACACAATAAACAAAATCCAAGCTACCCATCTACTTTAATCACTAACGCAACAATTCACTTTTTACTTAGTATCACGAACAAAATCCACTATCAATATAAATCATCATAAAAATTACTACTAAGGATTAATCTTTAAGGCTATGGCATAGGAGATTCATCATCATGAACAACATAATCAAACTTCAATTTTAACAATTCAAAACTAGAAAATCCATATGCGTAAGAATTCCCAAAAACCAACCTAAGAACTAACTTCCCAACCCCCCAAAAGTAGCTTGGACTTTGAACATGATTCAATTCTATGCACTGATTACAAGCCAGTTAGCCAGGATTATAATGAAATTAAACACTAAAAAAAAATGAAAAATGATTGAACATCTAAGTTCTATGTGAAATTGGAAAAGTGATGAGTGATTTAGTGCACATCATAACATAACAGTAGAATTTAATCATTAACATAAAACTTCACTTTCTACTTTGGGGTCCACTCGGTGCACATGGACTGATTGGCACAAAATTAAGGCATCCATTTCACTCAAATCACATGAACTGAGCTCAGTGTCTAGCTAGGGTTCTACTAAGACCTAGTTTCATGCACATAGAGAGGCAAAAATAGAAGAATGAGGGGAGTAATCACTACTATGTAAATCATAATTGATATACAATGGAATTTCTGAAGTAATGAAGAGAGGAGTTGGCCTAGATGTTTGTTGTTGATGTTACGTTGCGCTTGATGCTTGTTGTTGCTGTTATACTTCTTCTTTCAATAGACGAAAATGGTGGAGTGATGGACCACAGTGGAAAAAGATAGAGAGAGGCCAGACATGAGAGGTCATCTGGAGAGGGAAAAGAGGGAGAGGATAGTTTGAAATTCTTGTGAGGTTTTACTTTGTTTTGTTCTTTTTTACATTTTAGTTGTTAAGGTTAATTATTTTTTATATTAAGGTTAATTATCTTGAAAATAACACAAGAGAATCTGAATGATGTTATTGATAAAAAATATTACATAATTAAAGGGATGCTTGGCATAAGGGGGATGTTTGTGACATAAAAAAGGGTGGGCAATATCATCACCCCTCTTAAATGTAATTTCTCTACATTGAAATATCAATTCAATATAATTTTCACCCACAGACAAAAATTATACCCAAAACTCTACTATATGTGCACTTTCTCTCTCATTAACCTTTTATAAAAATATTAAAGTAGTCATAACTATGAATGAAAAAAAAATTCAATTCCAATAGAATTTATATTTTTGAAATCTACTTAATCATAAAAATAAAAAAACAATTCTATTATGAGTAATATTATTGTTACCTACACACCAAGTCTTTGTCAAATTCCAGTAATTTAGTCGAATATGTGCACAGGCAAATAATGTCCAACAATTTTTTATTTTTTTTTGAAATGTGGAATATTAAGTATGCAGTAGTTTTGGTTTGTTAGTGAATGTATAGTGATTGAATAATTAATAATCTTGTTCACGTGTAAACTGTGATGCAACCATTGTGATAATTTTTTTTTCTTGTTTTGGTTTTAATGTTTTGTAATTTTGTTTGGCCATTAAACTTTTGCTTATTGTTGCTTTAACGTTTGACATGTTTTTACTGACCAAACCAATTATTTCCTTCTTCTTCTTCTTATATATATATATGTATAATATTATAACATTACAACGAGAAGGAATGATCTGTTCAAACCATTGTGATAGGAGTATCACTTGTTCATTTATTCCCGCGTCAAGAAAGCTTACAACACAAAATAAAAATTGAAAAAGATGAGGGAAATCAAAGACAAGTTACACATAAAAGGCACACTCTAAAACATACAAAATGGACAAAGAAAAAAACCTTCCAAAAATACTATTCATCCACGCTAAAACACAAACAAGAAAGACAAATTAATAGAAAAATGAATAGCGTAACAAGCAATTACATATCTTCTTAGTCATGAGATAGATATCGACCATAAAGTGCAAATATGCTCTTATCTACTCTAATCCATATTGTTCAAGAAAAACCTTCGTATTCAAGAAGATTCGAGGACAAAAACTCTCACAAGGGAGAGGCATAGACCCCATAATTCTCGGCCTTGTTTTGTTCATAATTTTGTTCAATTTTTTTTCTCTTTCTATTGTCTGTATGTATATTTTTGGGTGTATATATACATAGATCTTGTTGTGTATCTTTGGGTGTTTGATGGTGTGTTAAAGGGATGAATGATGATGGCGGTGGTAATGGATGTGTAAGGGTGGCAGTGGTAGCGAAGGTATAAAGATGATGGTGGTCGATTTATTATGTATATATGTTATATATATTTAGAAAGTGTGTTTTTATATGGAGAGAGTTATTTTTTTTACCCGTATTAGTTATTAAAAAGCTTTGAACCAATATTGAAAAAAGTTAAATCGATTTTCAGATGAACCAACTTAAAAAATATTCAAGCAAATTGAATTTTTAATTGATATGACAATAATGCCTCTTATTCCGTCCAACTTAACGGATAAATTGGACGAAATGGCCAAAATGAAATTCGCTCAATAATTTAAGCGCATAAGTGAAGTGTTTTTTACTTAAAAGGATAAAGTGAAAATAGACCAATAATTTAAAGGCCATTAAGATAATTTACTCTTGTATTTATTTTTAGACGTTCCTCCCGTCCTCCATAGAAGGGGATATAAAAAAAATTGAGGCTTAAACAAAAGAGTGAAAGAGAAATGACAAAGAATGATTTCTTTTTATTCGTTAGGAAACGAAACTTGTTAACTTGTAACCTAAATATATATATATATATATATAAAAGTTCATGTACTTTTATTTAATTTGTATTTAAAGTTTTTTCCAAAAGGGTAAAAATGAAGGGTTTTTTTTTCATAACTACAATGTGTATATATATGTCTATTCATAATAGTGTATATATACACTAAATCATAATATGTGCCAAAGTCACTATTCACTTTTGGAAAAACATCTTTAATTTCAACACATAATTTTTTATTCCTTATACATTTTCATGATTCAAAGATTATTACCCCTTCTAATTAATATAGATAAATATATTAATTAACTAACAATTTCATAAGCATGCTCCAAGTATTATCATCCTATTTAACTTTACTAGCTTACAAAAAAAAATAGCAAAAAAGAAAAAAAAAACATCATCGGTTCTAAATTGAAAGTACATATTTGACTTTTACACCTTTTCAAGAATATATAAATTTTAATATAAACAGTGTTGTGCCGAAAAAACCTGCAAGTAAATGATTGTTCAAAGTTGATAAATTAATTACATTTTAAACAAGTGGGAAAAAAAACACTTAGTTTGAATGCGATTGATTTTATCCTTGAATCTAATAGTTGTTTGAACAAGTTTAACTTTGTGATATCATGGAGCTCTCTTGGTGTTTAAAAGTGGTGTTTAACTTTGTTCTTCGAGTTAGTAATAGTATAACGCACGAGTTGGCTCGTTGCCGCTGACATTACTTGAGTTATTTCATTAGTTATGTTCCCAGATCTGCAAATAGAGCAGCACATTGGTTTGATTTGGCTGAAAAACGAGCTTCTCTTTCAAAACGAATGGGTGTCTCGCCTTCCCCAAGAATTTTTGGATGTTTTGTTGGCTGATTTTGATGCTGTAGCACTACACCAGATTTCGCTATTTGGAACGAAAATATGACACATCTTAAAACCGTTCCAAATATAAGTACATCATGACACCATTTTGGCAGGGTTTAGCCGTTCCAAATTTGGCACGGCCTAAAACCGTTCCAGATCTGTGTCAAATTATTTTCCGTTCTCATACTTGTTGACCAATTTTTCAGCGGCTCCCTCCAACTTTTTTTTGACAATCCCGCCCAAGTTTTTTGGAAATCCCTCCTTAATTTTGTTTGAATCATCCCAATTAGAAGTAAAAAAATTTCAATTTTTAAAAAATGTTAATTTTTAGTAATTAATATTATATTAAGACACTTGACTTAATATAATATATTATTATTAATCTATGTTTCGTGTTTGTTTTTTTTGTGTACACTTAAAATTAATTATTATATTTTTTAATTTATAAAAATATATTTATAATTTATTTTTATATTTTAAAATATGATATTTGTTTTGTACACGTGATGTATATTGCCAATTTGTTTAAAAAAAAATTTGTCATAGAAAAAATTACTTTTTTTATTTAAAAATAAGTACAAATATGTTTTCTTTTTTAAACAATGACGGGATAAATCGAGATGGTCCATCTTCTTCTTTCTTTTTTTTTATAAGAACAATATGATTTCTTTTATGCCAACAATAGATAGTATCGATTGGTATTTTGTAATTAAATTAATATAAAGTAAAAGTTCCATGGGAACATATAAGCATTTTTTAAAATAAAAATATATTTTTATACTAGCGATTGATAGATCTAGTAGTTCGAGAATGGTGATAGGCCTAGCGAGACTCAAACCTAATGGCACTAAATGAATACTCATATTTTCGACCAACAATAATCTCAACATATTAATTAATTAAACTTTATCACATAACACTATAGTTTATTAACATTTAGTAATAAACTATTATTGTTTATTGGACCACTAAATGGACACTAAATGGCACTAAATGGACTAAATGGACACCTGCGAATCTATTGTTTAGTACTAATGAGAGTGTTTAGTACCTCAATCATTGGACCACTTATTATTGTTTAAGTTTTTATTCCGTCAAAAATTTAGTAATACTTAAAATTAAAATAAAATCTAGTAATACTCAAAATTAATGAAGGCTGGCAGTGAACCACTACTAAAGTGATTTTGTCCAACATTCTCGGTATTTGTTCTCCGTTATTATAAGTGTGTCCTTAAATGCACCCTTTAATTAGTCTTCTCACCTCATTAAAATTTAAAACTAAGTCAAAACTTAATTTGAGGATCAAATGGATGACTTTTTTTTTTCATAAAACTTGGTGAAGATGATTTATATAAATAATAGATTATCTATACAAAAATTCATCAGAATATTCAATTTAAAAGTGGGCGAGATAATCATCTAAAATTTTGATGGGAAAAAAATGAATATATGTTTCAAATTTTTATTACATTTACTTCCGGTATGAATTCTTGGTTGAAATTTTGTGGAGATGATATACTTATTATAAAGATAATGTCTACAAAGTTTGATGAAAAAAAAATAATCTATTTAACTCTCAAAAGGGTAAATGTTTATCCTTATTTTTTTAGGCTAATTTAGTTAAGTAAATTATTTTATTTATAATTATGTTATTGAAATTATTTTATTCCTAACAAAGTTTATTCATTATAGAATTCTTTTTCAGACCTTGTATATTGATTACTTGTGATTGCATAAATGATACACTCGTAAAGTGCAAAGTAATTTTTATAGTAAAAAAATTATACTAATTCATTAGTAGCTTTTGTCAATAGTATGTATTAAGTTGTAGTTAATTATTTCATGAATGTTAATTTAATACCAATGCGGAATTTTAGATAAAGCTGAGTAAACTCCTAACTTTTAGAGATCTATCTATTCACACTTCTTATTTGAACCGTTATGACTAACGTTTTTTATTTCTAATTCCTATCAGATCCTACATACAAATATAGGGTCTCAAGGCAAAGAAATTCCCCAACCCAAAGTAAGTGACTAATTTATTTCTTATCGGTACCACAGGCTTTAATGCTATTGATTGTATATGATTCTATTATACGCCCGTCCAACTCTCCAAGTTCCCCCTTATCTTTTGTAATTTTCCATCTTATATTTTGTTAACCTTAACATTATTTTGTTATCTTGTGAATACCAAGGTTTACAACAGAGTCGAGGAGTTGAAGATTTTGGTAGTTACAACTTTGAAAGGTGGAAAGAATATTTGAAAGATGGTCAAAGTAGTCTATTGAATTTTCAGGCTTTGTGATCAAGCTTTAGTTTTGTATAAGATCTTTGTATGTTGGCAACTTAGTATTCTACTTGTAAAAGTGTACTTTGATTTGAATTTGGAATAATGATCAATTTTTGATTGAATGTTTTTTCTTTTCAATTTGATGGAATTGTTTTGATTTGTTGCATATAAAATTTAGACTGAGCGTGAAAAAGAGTAGGTTGAAAAAAGCCAAAAATGCGGCCGGAATGGAATTGGAATAGGTTTAAAAGGTCAAAATTGTGGTTGGAAAAAAAATGCAGGAAATTCACATTTACAAATTGGCATGGTTTTAGCACGGCTAAAAACCGTTCCAAATATGTGACAAAAATAAACTACAAATTAATTAAAAATGACGTGTACAAATAAAAAAGGGCACGTGGCAGATGATTGGAAATTGGGGCAAAAAGAAAAAAACGATTTTGGAACGGTTTTTGACAGTTCCGACGAAACCGTTCCAATTTGAGTAAAAAAAAAGGTACGGTTTGACCAAAATATAGAACTCAATGGGAACGGAAATAGACCGTTCCAAAAAAAACCACGCCACTTTTGGGCACGGCTCCTAGCCGTTCCAGATTTGTTTTAAGCACGGTTTTAAAACCGTGCCTGTTTGACATTTCTGGTGTAGTGTAGGCGTGAGTTAATTTTTATTTTTTTAAGAGAAAAAAAATGAAAAGAAAGTAGGGGGGATTCCCTAGAAGTCTACCAGACAAAATTAAGTCCTATGCATTAACACAGTGAATTACTCCTAATTAAATTCGTTGAAAAAGAACACTCCACAGCATACCAAACTTTATTTGACTTCTTTTGTACCAAATTTAATTATGGGTGATTTAGTATCCTATTCTTGTTAAAATAAATTTATTAAATATAAAATTTTATTATTATTATTATTATTATTATTATTATTTAACTCGCTGTCCCTGATTTTTGACTTTTTCTCTGGCGAATATTTAAATACATAATTAATGTATTTAAGTATTTGTGATTTCTCGGTTACATGTATGGTTTTTATAACCTAAAAATGATTATAGATTCGATCGATACATGTGAATCTCGATTCATATTTAGTATATGTG